>JABFEB020000001.1:14311407-14325707 GCA_019775895.2 Stomatorhinus ivindoensis
TTCCTCGTATCTCAAATGTCGCTCGTATTTCAAAACAAAACTTTGCTCGCTCGACAGCTCGTATCTCAAATAACTCGTATGTTAAGGCACTCGTATCTCGAGGTACCACTGTACTCGTAAATGTAGACAGGGCTTCTGGGAAAAAAAGATCCACGGTAGTGTGCACGGAAGGCTAAATCGGAAGAACATTTTTGCATCACTAAACAAAAATGTATTAGAGCGGACATGCCCTCAGACTGAAAAAGCCTTCTCTAATCCCTAAGAAACCATTGATTTGCGCTAGCAGGGAAATTTTATTGGCCAGAACCCTCCAAAAACCGGGTCTGGAAAACTTGAAAAAAAAATAAAAAGCTGACACAGGACTGAAAAACTGGGACATAGAAAGCTGCCAGACTAGAGAAAGACGAAGCACTGAGCAAGCAGGCCATACTGCTGATGGGGGGGCGGGGGGGGGGGGTCAGATCTGCCCTGGAGCGGCTTCCCTACATTCTGCCACAATGCAAATGAAAATTAACACATGGTATTGAAACCTTATAGTCTGACTCATGAAGTACATTTCATTTTCAGACATTTCTGCCATGTCCCGCTAAAAACAATGGCCAAACCACACTGAATCTGGGGACCAGGGCATGCGTCAGTCGCAAGAGCTGAATGTTATGCGTGTATGTATGTCGTTATGAGCACAGAACAGCATCACATCCGGTAGACACCGCCAGAAACGGGCTTTCTCACCAGCAAAACAGCAAGTCACGGCTCTACTGGAGACCCAAAGCCAGTACAGACGGGAATGGGATCTCCAGGGAGCTCCAGTTCACCAGCATAGGAGAGGAGTGCAGGGCTAATGTTCCACTGGACCCGCCAACATGGGGCCCGTAAGAATCATCGGACCCTGGGGAAGAACCGCTGAGCTCTGCAAAAAATCCCGAGCTGGTTTTATCGGGTTTTCATGCCACGTGGCTTGGGTGAAGGGCACTCATAACCGAGCCTAAGGGAGACCATGGCAGAAAGCGCACAGCATCAGCGAGGGGGGGCAGCCTTTTGAGGCAAAGAGGGCAAAGATTCGGGGGCCTGAGATGAGAGTCATACTGCAAACTCAACCAGCTGGCCTGCTCTGCACACTGGTCCAGTAATCATCACCTTTTAAGTGCTGGTTAAATTCATTACTCACTTTAGGAATTAAAGGACAAGACAGCAGAGCATGCTAAAGCATCTGCTTGTAACACGTATGCATGCAGAGATATTCTGCAAGGCTAAAAAGTCAAATGGGCTTCCTGACCAGCCACACACAATGTTCAGCTGCGCACCATCAACCTGTAGGCCCTGGATGCAAGCACCGAATTAAATAATGCTTTTAAAAACCTACCGAGGGGAGCAGGAAGTGACCGCGTGGCAGAGGAACGTGTGACTTCACAGGTTTAGCCGGAATCTACAGGTGCGAATGGCAACACAGCGGCACCGAAAATACCAGTCTATCGCGCGACGCCCAGCTAATCAGGATACGCTTTCATTATGAATCCAAACTGAACAGTACACCCACACTCACCTGGGGCTGGGGTGGTGACACGAGGGAAACGGGGCACAAGTTTTGGCAAAACAGATGTAGAGACCATGCACAGCGATTAGCCTTCATAAAGCCAGAGATGCACTGTGATGCCTATCAGCAAGTCGAAAACCAGCACTGCCAAATCCAAACACTGAAGGATATCTATACATTTTCTCTTAAGGCAAGGCTGAATCAATACTCAATCCTGCAGAGTGTCAGGTCCTTCGTGTGCATGCAGTTTTATAACCCCAAGATGGCGAGTCAGGTCACTAAGAGTTTTCATACCACACCCCCCGGTACTGGTGAAAAACAGGAGGGGACACTCGTGCCCAGACTGCGTACAGTGATCAGTGTGCCAGTCAAATGTAGTTAGTATACTAGATGTGAAAAAGACCAACAACTGATACTTATGCTGAAAACACAAATTATATCAATTTGTTTGGGAAAAAAAGAATTATACTGGTTTTACATCCACGTCAAGCTTTCCCTAAGATGCATATGGTTTTACTACTTATTCAAACGGAAACAGGGAAATCATGTTTAAAACCCTCAATCTCATGCATGGCTTTCTTCAAATCCTCTTCTCTCTTCACTTCCTTTGGGAAAATGACAATAAATCAAGAAATGGTTTGAAAGCTTCATCTAAATTGGAAGAACTGATCAACTGACTTATGGATAGCTTTAGAACTCACTGGCGATAAAGATTACCTTAATACAGAGGCATAAAGCTCAAGGGGATTTCGGTATGAGAGAATACTGCAGCGGTGTTTCCCCAATCGGTGCACAGGGGGGCCCAGACAGTACACATCAACCACAACCATCATTTCTGGAAGTCTTTTGCAATAAAGGACCCTACAGAATAACCGAAAGCATTACTGCACTAACTAACCCACAATTCCCTCTGTCACCCACCACAACCTGCCCTTATTGCCCCAGGTAAGCACCCTGTGTGGTAGAAAAGTAGCACCCCTTAGGGTTAAATGCATTTACTGCATGTTCAGGCAAACAAACGTCGATGATTTAATGATTATTTCCAATAAGCTACAGTCCGTTTCAGTGCCATTCAGACACCCGAAACCTGCACCCCTCCCATTTCGGAAGTACCAATTATGCAGCAGTAACAGCAGCAGCTTTGGGAGGGGGGGGGCAATAGGAGGGGCTCGATGGCAGCCCTGATCAGAACACTCCCGCTGTCAGGAAGTCCACCAGAGCCAAGTAGCACGGGGCCTCCTGTACGCCCCCCCCCCCCCCCACAACACCATCTGGAGCTATTAACCCTCTCGCACTCTGCGAGCCCAACATGGCCCCCTTAACGGTGACCTGGCAGCCAGCTGTGCCTCTGGCGGCCTGGGGCCCGACCCCCAGGTGCAAGGGCAGGATCCAGAGATCCTGCCACGAATGGCCATGACCACGGAGAGGCTCGGCAGCAGGAGAGGAAATAAGGGGACCGCTGGCACATGGGGGCCTGCTGGTATGGCGGCGGCCTCAGGGCTCGGCAATGAGGCGATCGGGAGGCCAGGCTGCAGGGAGGGAGAGACGCCAGCCACAGGTGCCATCCAACCAGCGCCTGGCTCTCGATTAAGGCGTCATTACGCGATATGACGCCTGCAGCGTCTCGCACAGCACTGTGCAGATCAAACAGGGAAACACCGGGGTGTGGATGGAGAGGAGCTGCGTGATGCCATAACACCAGCCCCCCACCAGCCATTCAACAATCCCACCATTTATAACCAATCATTCACTGTACTGGAGGGTTGGGGCGGGGAAAATCTCTCTGCGCTGGGGGAGCAGCGACCCGCCGAACACGTGCCAGCAGAAAACCTTACAGCGGCAATGAGGAACAACATCCCCAGACATTTTTAATTTATGCCTGTTCGCTGTGGTCGGAGGCATGGTGGACCATGCAGGAGAGCAGGTGAAACGGCCAGAAGGCTGTGCACAGATCAGGCCACTTACAGCCGAGCTCCACCTCACCGGGGGCGGCGGCTGATGGACGAGGCCGAGGCTGCCAGTTACCTCGTTACAGCCGCCAGGGGAGGGGCACGCTCTGGAATGCCAGCGTGACCTATAGGCCTGCCCCCCACCCCCTGCCAGCTGCCCATCAATTTTTCATGTCTGCCACTGGGGGAGCAAATCAATAGCGAGCGCTTCCTGCTTCTCTTTCCGGAGAGAAGCAAAGAGGGCAGGGAGCAGTCAGTGAGAGTGCAAAGGGGGGGAGCGCAAAGGCAGGATGGAGTTTGAGGCTGCAACCTACTCAAACCCTCATTCCGGGAGATTCATTTCAAATGTGCATTGGTGATAAAGGCCTGTGATAAAGCGATAGAAAACATGAATGTGGGACGAGAAAGAAATGATAATGAAATCACAATCACACCATGCGCGCGCAAACACGCACACACACACACAATCCTGGCATGTGTTAGTGCTCAGGGGGGTTTTGGCAGCCAATGGACTGTGGACCCCCAGTGATTTCTCCTCCAGCATCATATGAGAGTTTGTTTCCTGTCCTCCAGTGTCATCTGGCTTTTATTCACTATCCATCTAATCAGTTACCCTAAACTATGCCACATTTCTTGGTTACTTGCTTAAGCGCTTTGGGTGATTGATGCTAGGTGCTACATAAAAATAGACTGCCAGTATTCGTCACAGTTTTTGCATGGTGTAGCAAACAAACAGTAAAACTGTTATAATGAGCAAAATTAAAGTGCCATTCTTTGACCAACAACCTATAACTCTGCATAAACTATCATTCTTTTACTATACTAAATGTAAGAACCAAAATCCAAAAATCACCTGCCATTGCTAATACTTATGAGGAAAAATTCTGGACCTTTTAAAGTGTAGTGGGCAGCTGCAGTTCTGCACGGTAGCTGAGCAGCAATTCTACTACAGATCCAAACTGTTCCGCTCAAGTCGCCATGTGGTAGGAAATAAGTATTTTTATTCCAAGTCTAAATTAGTTACTTAGTAAAAGGTAGACACACATTAGGCCCAAATGACCCAAGATGCAGAACAGACTATTACCGAAAAAAAAAAGTTAAGAACCTCTTGTGGCGGTAAGGGTAAGCAGCTGTATACAGTGACTGCCTATGAAAGATCAAAGATCGGTGCATCTCTGTGTATGAAATAAGTGCAGTTGAATCTGGACAGGGCTGCATGTTATGCATCTAAAGAGCTGTCATTAAATTGAGAATGTGGGGGGGGACAGGATCTCCACTGGCGTGACAACGCGCAGACTGGATACCATACATTACAGCAGCATCAAAAAGGTGACACTTTGGCAGGGATAAGATCTCAAGTGGGATTTTACACATTAACAGTACATGCTAAAGGCTTTATCTGGAGTGCAAGGCCAGTGGATCTGCAAAATCTCTGCTCTACGTTCCCTGGAGAACAAATATGCTTGCAAACATGCCACTGATCTGAGATGGTACCACTCACCACCTGCTGCTCTCGTAACCCAGGATTGCTCCCTGTGTACTGAGCACTAATTTATACAGTACTAAATCTCTATACAGTCCCTCTCAAGTCAGACTCCAGGGAAGCGTCGCCTTCAAGGGTGCCAAACACCCAGGGAAGTTTCAATTTACCCCTTTACGAGCCTTCAGTAAATATAAACATTCCAATTTCAGGAAGAATTTTATTTGACAGACTACAAGTTTACACTGATGTGACATTTCAGGCAGAGATGCACAATGTATATTGGTTATCATATCAGTATTAGATGCCAATCGTTAAAAATTAACTAAGCATCAGTCCGGTGTGTCAGTCTTGGCTGATATTTAAACTTGAGTCAATATTAAAAGTTTGCAGCAACAGAGCTGAAGACAACTAGTAAAATAATAAAATAAGGGATGATCAGCTATTTTCCATGGCGGAGGACAAAGGATTCATTGGCTCATTCACAGGCCACCAACATGTTTATAATTCTGGCTTGTAGATCTCTCATGTTCCACAGAGAATTTAAATAATAAAAGTAACGTCATTCTGCTAATCAGCACCAGCATGTTTCAGTGCAACCCCTCCCCAGCCTGGCAGGTTTCACCGCCCGCACGCGCATCACTGCCTGCACATGTGGCTCACAAGTTAGCTGGTTATTGGTAATATTACACGATTAAACAGTATGTATCAAGATTTCCACATCAGTGCACCACTAGTTTAGGCCATTGTGGGGAAATTTGGCCCTCAGAATATGAATATTTTTACAACACACATACACACACAGGAAAACTGTTAATTTCCGGGTCTATTACAATTATCCACAGCATGATTACATAGTTTGACCAGAAAGATAAACCACAATGAAATGATAGCATGCTGTCCCACTAACAACCCTGCAAGGCGTAAGACACAAACTGCAGGATTTCAGAATCGTGAGGGAAAACTCTGGAAGTCCCACTGGAGGATGCAGAGCGAGGCACACTGATGGACGCCAAGTTCAGGTGAAGAGGGAAGCGAACTGCGTCCCTTGAAAAAGGTATGGAGGCTGGAACTTTCTGATATCCTGGGCCACAAGAGTGACAGTCCAGACAGACAAGGGAATCATCAATTCATCAGCAACACAAATTTGCACAGAGATAATCAGAATGCCTTAAGAGATTATACAACTCAATACAACAATCTCTGTATTATGGGCACAGCACACAGCTTGGGTATGCAGGGCACGTACAGTTTACACATGCAGTCAGATTTCCTAAGCAGCTCCTTGAGCTGCTCCAGATGAGGACGAGGACGACTCCGCTCCCCCTCCCCCAGAGATTCTGGGCTCCGGCTGTGCTGCCAAACCTCAACAGCTCCAGGTGATAAGACAGATCCTGCAGCCGATACGAGGATCGGTGCAGCTCCGCGCGGAGAGCCAGCTGCACGCGGCCATGCATTATTCACGCAAGACTCCCGGCACGATAAGATCAGAACGCGAAAAATGCCTCTAAAAACACAAACACCGGTACGGCAGAGATTATCTAAAATACCTACACTGCACGATGCCTTGACAGGAGACGCAAAGAGCTGGAAGGAAAGCCCAAAAACATCCCATGTGGTCCACATCCAGCCCCCTCCATCCCAAGTCCCAAGAGTGGGGGGCAAACATTGTAAACTGGAAACATGGAGCAAAATGTTAGAACCCGCAGCAGAATGACAGAGCAAACCAGGAGCTGTGCACCCTTTACTGACGCTCAAAAGAAAAAACAGCGGCATGATCTGTCCGAGGAGGCTGGTCAGCTCAGAGGTTTATGTCCTGCAAGGCCATACAAGTAACAGCCCCAAAAACTCACAGGCGAGGCTCGCTCAAGATGGAAGAAAGAGCAAACAGGATGCGCTCCCGAGATGAGCCCTTCGAGAAAGACAAACACTGAAACTGACAGGTCCCCATTAATACACAAGTCTTTGTTAGTGTTCAGAGAAGCTCAAATAGGTCTGGATGCTTGAAGGGTATCTACAGGTAGGACATGTTGATGCATACAGTTGCATATTATTTCCCACTGAAGGCACAAAAAACAAACAGTTTCAGATAGGGCTGCGCGGTCTCATTTCAGCAACGGCTTCGCGATGTACACGTGTGCAATACTTGCATCGCATTTGTTGGCCCTGCTTCGTGTCTGTTGACAACTCGCAGCAAAACAATAAACCTATTTGACACACACTATTGGTAGATAAGTTATACTGGGCTACAGTATATTTCAGGTAATTTCATCTCCTTTCTTTTATAAAATATTGCAATATTAGTCTTGGAAATTTCACATATTGCAATGTGATCTCATCACTAGTTTTAGACTCCACACAGCCTGCACTAGATTGAATAGGTTTAACAACACCTCACAGTAGTCACTGAAATTTCTGTAAAGCATTACTATGCAGACTATACAGCATGATTAAGCAACAAAACCCTTGCTGGGAGGGGGGGATAATCTAGATTGCCACAAACACTTAACAGGCCAATCACAATACCTGAAATATGTTGAACATGTGTTAGAATCTGAAGAACCAACACTAACTCTATTCTGTATATTTAAACTAGAGATGCACCGGTCCGATAATCGGATCGGTATCGGCGCAGATCCAGACCTATTTGACGGATCAAGTATTAGCCTTGGGTGACCGATTCAACTTGTTTAGTTTTTGGCAATCTTTAAAAATCAATCGCACGACAGCTCTTTCCCATTTCACGTGTGTTTTTGCAGCATTCAAATCAAACGCTATCACTGCCCCTCAGTCTTTTTCGCTACTCAGTGGGTGTGAGTACAGTGACTTCCATCTGCTGTGACGTCATGCGCATACCCTTCGCAGTACGAAGGAGCTCAAGATAAGACGTGACGATCTGGGAGTACTTTACGCTTTTAACAGAAACCAGTAGCACAGCGCTTTGCAATCTTTGTTAAATAAAGTTCTGAGAAGTAGGAATAGCGTTTAATGGACAATCCCACTTAAAGCGAACACGAGACAAAAAAAAAAGAAATGGATGATTTGGGAGTCACTAACTTGGACTGTCTTGCGAATTCGCTGCAGCTTGTGATACAAGAGGGGCTGCCATGGCAACAAAGTGTAACTGAGCTGACGCCAAAGGGAGAAAACTTGTGTAAAAATTAAGCATTTTCCACTTGTGTACACTTGCTTTGAAGATATTCATATTGAACTGCAAATGCCTCAAAAATGTTTAAAACAAGATATGCAAACAAGATGGAACAGTACGTTATGTATGCGTGTAGTAGCCTAACTAAATATTTGTCAAATTTTTTTCCATCTGTATTCACTAATTAAAAAAAAAAAAAATTATATATATATAAAATATAACAAAAGTAAAAAGAGCTCTTGTATCAGAATCTATATCGGCAGTTGTGTATCGGAAACAGCTCAAAACTAAAATAATGTGGATCGGCCCATCCCGAATTTAAACATGGACAGTCTCTAAGATCTAGCCATCCATGCATGCAAATACTTTTCCTGGATAGAGTCACGAGGACCTGAAGCCAGTTGTGCAATTGCAAGTTTATGCAGCATTTCCTGGGGAAATCATTTTGACGACACTTTAAAACGTACCAAGATCAGGATGAGGAAGGCTGTAGGGGACGATAATCGGGGGCTGTGACAGCCATTCAGGAAAAAGCCCCAGTGTGGGCGTGGCCAGAAAAGGTGGTTGGCTGTGATTAGCCAGAAACCCCATCACATACCCGAAAGCAGGTGGCGCTGGGGGGGCGAGGAGGGTGTCTGTGAGCACCACATCAGCGAAGATAAGAGACCCAAATGTATAATTATCAGCCCTTTTTTTTTTTTAAATGAACTCCACTCATTCTCTCCCTGGGTGTAATTTCGGAGGAAGTGGATGTAGGAAACAGCTTATAAACAAAAGCCCAAAGTCTGTTCATGAGCACATCTGCAGATGAAGGGCGTTGGAAGTCTAAAAATAGGAGCTCAGAACAGTACTGGGCAACCAAAACAGCATCGAAACAATTAACATTTTACACTAAATTTGGGAATGACTTGGGCCAGAATGACAGGCCAGATTTCTTCGCATTGCTAAGCCAGCGAGATGCACGGTCCCCTCGCCTAGTCACAAAGAGAAAAAACACCAGTAATCGCGAACCCCCCAGGATTGGGGGGTTCGCGGAGCATCCAGGTTCCGGAGCATGGTGGTTCATCGGGGAGCACAGCATCGTCACCAGCTCACGCAGGGTGGGGTCGACATTCCTAATCAGAGCTGGCCGGCACAGTAAATGGGAAGGAAAGTGGAGAAATACAACTGGTTCTTAATGAGCCTTCCACACAACAGCATTTCAATTCTACATTAAGCGCCCGAGGGCAATGAATTTTTGTTCATTTGCATGCAGCGAGCGCCACTGAATGCCAGAGCGACGAGGCGCCAGCCCACCCCACCCCACCCCACCCACGCTCTACACCCGCTGATCGGAGGTCCGCCGACACCAGACCACACAGAAGCATCTTGCAGAAGCAGTGCTTAAGCTGCCATGCTGAACACATACGACCATTTGAGGACTTCGAGACCCATTCAGGCAAATACAGGGCTATATTCAGGTTTAAAATCATCAACATATCCATATTCTATGTAGAGGATGTGAGGAGTTGCCTTCAAATCAGTAGAGTGGTTCATTAAAGAGTGATTAAGTCTTGTTATGCCTCAATATGATGCAGTAAAGGGGATGAAATATTACATTGGAGGGTATTATGTTAATGAAGGCATGGGCCCAGCATGTCAGAATGAGCTATTCTGCCCACGATCCGGCACCGAGTACCAAGCACAACCTTCCATCACCAAGCTTCTTTTTCTGACAGCTTACAACCAGCTAGAACAAGCAGAGCTCAGCGCTTGGCCAGTTCACACTTATCAGGCTTGCGGCACATTCTGGGGCGGGCGCCTGCTGCACGATAGAGATGTCGTCACATTTGGGGCGTCAATTCAACTTCACGACCAAGCCCTGCTGCTTCAGGAAACCACATCCTGCATGGCGCAAACTTAGGCCAAGAGATAAAAGGTCTCCTGTCTTGTAGAAGAAGATTGGAAGAACATGCTGGAAGAGCATGCTGCCCCCATAAAGCCACATGTTCTCTGGTGATTACACAGGCTGCCGGGCCACACAGAGCAGCTGGGTCGGCCTGGAGACAAGATGGCACAGAGTCAGCATGGGTCTGAGACTGTTCTGCAGGAGTCTGGCATCATTCCTCCATATGGATCTGCTCCAATCCACAAGTCTGACAGGGGCATAAACCACTGTGGTAGGCCCCTCCACATATATCCCTATGAAGGGTCCATGTTTTTGAGGTTTAGTGAGAGGATCAGCAGCGAATGATTGATATGCTTGGTCCTGTGCTTCTCAAACCTTCCCACTTATAGAAACCCAGCAGACCAGAGCATTGTGGGTCCAGAGGACCAATCAGCAAAAAACAGCAGCATCACGGGATACAGATGATCACTCAGAAACGTAATCCGTCATTAACGCCGCGTTTTGCCAGTGTGAGAGGGCCCGAATGATTACGGGAATACTAGCTGCATACGGAATTACTGGAGCCACACAGCCGAAAGTGCAGCACAGAGAAAGCAGATTTCCTGCGGCTGCGGCCAATTACACTGAGGACCAGTCATAAGAAGAGTAAGGAAGTATCACTCTGCCTCTAGTTACACTTCACTTTCAACTATATCCTGACATCAGGTCTTTGCTGCAGTTTTTTAACTACTAAATAATTCAAGAGGATTCTTTCGAATAATTTCATGCCCTGATACCAAAGAAAGACCAAAGCATTAAAAATAAATCTGACACTAACTAGCTTGGACTATGCATTCCACTTAACCTTAAAAAAAAATAAAACAAACTTAAAAGGTGTTATTACCCCTACAAAAAAAAAGTCATTTCTATAATGCCCATTAAAACCACTCAGCAGTTTCACAGAGACTGTTGTCATCGGCAGAGTATGAGTATGCCTTAATCTCGTTTGCTTTCAAGGGTCTGCATATGAGGTTTCCAGGCTAAAACCACCGGCATTTTGTTCAGTGGAGCCCAAAAGAATGATGCAATGGACTTTCTGTTTTGTTTTTTTGGTCCAATGGTATAAAGTTCCCAGATCAGGGAAACAAACACACTGGGGCCTCCCAGTCTCTCTACCAGGGTTGGCCTGAACAGGGACACACTATAAAGTAAATAAAATAAATCCACAAGGGTTCAAATTAGGAAAAGTCAACTAGGACAGAATAAACATCACAAAAGGAACAATTAATGTTCCAAGTATATAAAGATGAATGAAAGAGAGTAACCTAACTGGACTACAAGTAAAGAACAGCTTTTTGGAAATTTACAGAAACTCAAGGCTGCTGAATCAGGAAATCCCTCATTTCGAAATATGAGTATTTTTGGCACTTTCAGTACATTTGCAGGGCAGACCAGTAAGCCACTCACAGGCCACTCGTTCCTGTATCTGGCCTCCGAAACATTTCCTAGCAAAAGTCCTCCACCAGTTCTGAAAGTCACAGCATTAGGGGATTCGAAAGTGAAACCCCCCCCCCAGCTGGGCCCCATTATCAAAGAAAACTAAGCTCCTTCCTGAAATTCATGAAGCGAGACAGTCCCCACAGAAAAGAGGCAGATGTGCCTGCACTTCTCACACTGCCCATTAGCTCTGCTAATGAGCCTTCCTCCTCTGGCTTGCTTCAAACTCAGAGTTAAAAATCGCGACATGCTTCATTTCAGCTGTAATACAATAATCCTACACTGGCGACAGGTGGCTGTTCACCACCTCTGGCCGTTCATTTTCTACTCTGTACTCACGTGTCAAGTCAGGACACTCCTATGACATCACTGAGAACCAATCAGCAGTCTGACCCGAAGGCGCTCACTCTGGTTCCAAAAATCAACATCTCTGAAAACAAGAGGCCAGTCCCCATAGACAAATCCAGCTAGTCTTGAGACTCTTTAAGCTGCAGTTCTACAGCAATGTTAATCAGGAAGCTCCCCATCTCCCTGAAGAGAGAGGAAACATGTGGAGCCATCATGCAGCGTGCAATCGACCTCCAGCGCTGTCAGGAGACATGGAGCAGGTCTTTAATGCACACAATGACTGTAATGAACTGGTAAAGATCACGTAAGATTTTCCAGGAAGGCGGCGTTCCTCTAATACATCTCAGGACCCTTCCAAGGTTTTGCTTTAACATGCAGTTAAGTCTCCTTGTCTACGGTAAAGAGCAGGAATGGCGAGGCGCAGAAAAGATGAAGATAAATTCTTTTTTCAAGATCAGCTATCATGAAAGTCACTCCTGACACAAAAGTCAGGAATCAGCTCCACTCTCCCCTGATGAAAACAGACCTTAAATAAAACCATTGCCATCAATAAGCACTATTCCCCAAACATACTCTTTTTAGGGTACGGTGAAAGTATCTTCATAAAGCATAGGCTAGATCTTACAATATAGACTGCAGTCAAGACCGGAATCATCATGTCAGCCCACTGCAGGTCGCCCAGCAACTGGATATATATGCTGCTCTTTTGCTGGGAAGCGAGGTTTCAGTATCAATGATTGCAGTATCAATGCCATGCCACATGACCTGTGGCAGGTAAAGAAAAGCGACAGGCCCAGCGGGGGAAGTCACAAGCTGAGCCTTGGGGGCATGGCAGACACTCAAGCCTGCGTGGAATGACTAAACATTCCAGGGGCTGGCGGAGGCGTGCCGGCGCAGACCCCCGGGGCGACTCAACGAAACGCCGCCATATCAGGCAGCCTAGTTGCACCGGAAAAGTGCTCGCTCCCACTTCCCCAGGAAGAGAGGAAAATACCGACGTAATTACAGATAAGCGTGCAAGCGATCGCCTCCATCCTCAGGGGAAATGGAGAAAGCGAAACGAGAAAGCCCTGATTTTTCAGACACCGTTTTTCTCCACTTTAGCTTCTTCAGGGCTGGCTCCCGAGTGAGCTGCACCGCCGGGACGCCTCCAGAGGCAGGACGCCCGCCACACGCCTGCCCACAGCACGGCCACTTCATCCTGGCAGTATAGATTCAGGGTCTCCACGGGACACGGAGCAGCTGGAGTGAGAGCGGGAGGGTAGCTCCTCCACTGTTATGTATACAGATGAAAGACGTCCAGAAACTCCCTTCAAACTGCACCCCAGGGGGCAGCATACAGCCAGACTCCTTTAGGAGAGATGGTAAACTAACACAAGACTGCTCCCCTTTTGAAAAGCATATCAGAGTAATGTCACCGCTCTGAACACAACCGCTGGCATTTTTCAGCTTTATGCCAGATTAGATCAATTTTAAGGTTTTGGCAAAAGCTTCACCATGCATGTCATGCAATGACTGGACCGTAAAAAAAACAAACATGCTTCAGTCCTGGACAGTGCCAGGCAACAGGTGGAACCCAGCTTCGATCTGGACATAAAGAGGCCTGACTCAGGGCCATAAAGGGCCTTGCTGTTAGCGTAGATTGGTTATGCACAGACATGAAAATGGGATCAGTATGCATGCTGCTCTGCATGACAGCGGCAATGGAGCAACTAAGATTCTGCAGCCGATTACTGCACAAAGTCAGACCTCACCACAGAGAGTCATGTCCAGACCGCTCACCACAGACAGCCGCTCAAAGACCACTCACCGTGGATGGCCATGTGCGCACGGCTCATACGGCCATGCCTGCAAGCCCCAAAGAAATGAGACACAGACATTTTGATCTCCTGTTGTCCAGTCGTTTGCTTCAGTGAAAAGTAAACAGACATGCCGGTGACTTAGCAGACACACATTTTTCTTTCCTGAACACAAGCACAGCTACATATTGTGTTTTGGTTAAGACTAACAAACTCAATGAATTGACAAAACAGAGTACAGACGGTGTAATACTGTAGTAGAGGAAATATGAAATGACCATTCTAAGGATCTTGTACTTGGATATTGTGAGGACAAGTAAATTAATAAGTAGCCCTAACCCTCTCCCACACCTGACCAGTGTACCCTGTTGCTGTACTAGCTGACAGTGCTACACTGCTAAATATAAATCACTCATTTGCATGATCAAGTTCCAGTTAGTTGCATCGCAATGCAGAGATGAAATATAATCAACAGCATTTCAGCAGTGGGCAGTCCAGAAATCACACACAAAAAAAAAAACTTCATCCACCACCACAGAAGGTTCTGACCACAGGATGGCTGTAAAATCCATCAGTCTGCTAAGGATTTATTTGGAAAAACACAACAACAACAACAACAACAAATTTATTTTTGTATAGCGCATTTTCACGACTTTACATCATCCCAAAGCGCTTTAC
>JABFEB020000001.1:14378258-14396523 GCA_019775895.2 Stomatorhinus ivindoensis
TTCTCAAAAACTTTTAACTGCCAGTGTGTGTGTGTGTGAGTGTATATATATATATATATATATATATATATATATATATACACACACACATATACACACACATTAATCATGCTTTGTACTTTAAAAATACTTGACTTATTGCATTTATAAATGCATTTATAAATGCAGCTCCCAGTCATCTAATGGCAAGTGGTTACTGGGTAGCCTATTAATCATATAAATAGTGAAAATGCAGCCCATGCCAACCAGTCACATCCCTGTTGTTTTTTGGCAGCTTAAGGCAAACGGAATGAAAAAGGCCATAGGAGAGTTTAAGACCGTCCTGGTCTGGATACACATGTACAGGCACCGCACCGGAAAGTCCGGAAGGAAAAGGCAGTAAGGACCATCGGTGGCAGTGTGTGGTACAGACTGCAACAAACGCCTGCATCATGCAGTCAGTGCTTTGATCGTATTAATAATCTCCATTTGGAAACCAAGGACATCATCCCTCTACAATTCACTTCTTTCCAGACATGGTGCTGAACTGCCAAAATGATTTTCAGAGTATTTTTCAATTATTTATGAAAATATTTATTGAGCCAAATAGATACAAGGGAAACCCTATAAAATGTAAGCTACCTCAACATACCAACGAAACAAGCCAAACGCCATCGTCGGTCAAGACACCGCGGAGCCGGATCTTGAACTGGATTTGGTGTTCGTCCGTCTTCTAAGCACTTATCATCCTCAGGGACATTGGGGACCTGGAGCTTACAGGCAGCATAAGGCAGAATGCTGGAGTACACGCTGGACAGGAAGCTGTTCCGTTGCAGGGCACAAATACGCCCTCACAGTTATATTCTATGGACAATTCAGAGATGAAAATTAGACTGTGAGAATCCCCACCGCAAATCCAGGGAGAACAAGCAGACTCCACTAAAGCAGAGGAGCAGCAGGATTTGAACCCCCGACATTGGAGGCAACGGTCCAGGCCGCAGTCATCATGCTGACTTTGGGGTACCATCAGTGCTTATCCCAGAGAGCATCATTCGCCTCAGCCTCTGTGCTTCTCTGCTGGCTCCAGGCTCACTGGATAAGTGGTTATAGAGGAGAAATGGATGGATGGATAGATACAATAATGTCTGATTGTTTAAATACAAAATGGTTTTTAAAAACAAATCTGATATAACATGTAAAATGGATTTCTAATATTCATCATCCAGATGTTTCTTGATGTATTATGTAGCAAAAACTATTTTCAAATGAAGTAATTTCAAGTATCTTAATGTATAGTAATTATTTATTTTAAAATGTCTTTAAGTTTAATATATTAGACTACTATTGTACTTCATTTATTTTTTAAACATATTTAATCTTATTTATTGGTACCTTTTTTAGTGTTCCATGAATTAATTCAATGCAACTTAATATATTCTAAATTCTTGTAGAGTTTACGCAGGATGGTAAATGGAGGCTGTTATAACAGTAAAAGGTGGCTTTAAATCTGAGATAAAAATTGTTCAAAATTGATTAATCACTTAAGATTTGCCTGATTTGAGATATTCAAACTGACACAAATAAAATATTTTAAATTAAGAAAAATATATTACCTTTGTCATTTGGCTGAAAACTACAAACTGTGATGAATGAGGTGAAAAGATGGAAGGTTTTACTATATTGTTCCAGATTTTGTGCATTTCTTTGAATCAGACTCCCTCCAGTGGCAAAAGTCAATTACTAGCCAATATGAAAGTGAAAGGAAAAGTCTTAAAATGGATTAGTATGTATTGTATTAGAAGTCCTGTTTATACTTGGTTTTAAAATTCATCTTCGGCAATCGGATCACAAGTTGACACCTTGCTATTTACACCTGTGTCTATCATGCGTCTCCAAGGTGTCCAGCAGACCACCTGCATTCAGATATCATTAACATTTCACGTACAGCATCAGGACATTTTAGCGATTACACTACAAAAAATTTGTGATCAAACGTGTCCCAGACCATCTTGGCAAGTGGTTTGAATGATTGGATCAAAATTCACCTTGGTGGGCGTTTACATTTGTGATCCGATCACCCTTGATGATTTTAAAATCAAGTGTATACAGGACCAGAAAGTCAGACGATTATAAGCATTTATAATTCAGTGGGCTATATAATTTATCTTTTCTTATTACCATTTTAGTTTGCAGTACAGCGGCTCATATTACATTATTAGATTTGATAAATCCAATACATGCATTTAAAAGGAGAAATTTAATCAAGAGGTTTCTACTAGTATTTAAAATACCATGTACTGGGTACTGCTCACTGTTCCCTTCATTTGTTTTATTCTAATTATGTAAAAGGCATCAAAGTAATGCAGTGAATAGTGTTGCAGTTTCCAACCTCCAGTGTTGTAAGGTTTGATTCCCACCCTGGATTCTTCCTTAAATTGCATGTTCTTGTCCTGGATACGTGGTCATAGAAGATGGATGGACAATCATATATAAAGTTCTAAGCCATTATTGATCTTTTATAGGGCATTTCACGCTGTATCATTCATTTTTTTCTGTTCTGATCATATGCAGGTCAACTGGCAGATTTTTTGAGAAAGCAGGGTCAGCCCCTGGAGTGATTGGGTTTAAGGGCCTTGTTCAGGGGTACAATGGTGACATCTTTCTGCAAGCCAGAGCATTTCCTAACCTGCAGAGCCAGACAGTGTCCCCAAAGAGAAACTGCTAGCTGAGGATTGGACTCACAGCATGTGACAACTCTACCACCGGATCAGCAATGCTTCGGCTACACAGCTCATCAGCTACACTGATCCAGTCATATACTGTACAGGCTAATAATTGCTCTGTGGCTTTTATGATATATAACTGTGTTTACCAATCTGGTCCTTGGAGACCCACAAACAGTCCATGTTTTTGCTCCTTTCCAACTTCTGAGGAGCAAAAATGTGGAATATCTAGCAGGGACCTTGAGGGGAGCAAAAACCTGAACAACTGTGGGTTTCTGAGAACCGGATTGGGAAACACTGATATACAGGATATTACATAGGCCATGTTGGCCACTGATCGTTAAACCCATGGGATTAAGCTTGGCACAGCTGGGATTTCCAGGTGACCTCGCCACATCATAGTTACAGAAGTCTAGCCACCTTTGTGTTTCAAAACCCATCAAGGTGTAATAATCCATATCAGTTAATCACCTGTTTCCTGACAAAAATAGTACTTATGTAAATATTACAGGCTATGACGGGGTGTTGTACCCCATTGTGAAGCTCATTAAACATCCCTTAACCTGACTTTGACAACTGCAAAACAGTGTTTAAATGTTTCAGGAAATGGAGTCATATGTGAGTCTAATTCAGACTGTAGTTAGAAAATGTGTTTATCTCTTGGTTGTAATTGTAGTGGTATTTGAAATGAACAGACGCATACTCGTGCTTTTTTTTCAGAAAATGTTTTTAGTTGAGCCCATTGAAGCTGCTTCCAAATACTGCACAACAGCCTTAAGATGTCACCCTTGAGCTGGTAACGAGTGACACCTTCCAGTACACTGTATGATGTACTTATTCTGTAGATATGGCACCTATCAATAGCTGTAAATCAAATGATTACATCATCTATTACATGTACGCATTTTTTTCCTATGTATAAAAAGTTGCAATACATTGATTATTTAAGTTTAATTCTAAATATTAGGTCTCTTAGAATTTATAACAAAAAGCAATTAAGAGCATATTTACAAAACTGACTCAATCCACAGGATACGACTGAGAAAATTTCTCTGAATTTAGTGAGCTTTGAAAATGTAATGAAAATTATTTGTTGGATTATCTGAGCACTGAATGAGTTCTGCTTCTATAACGAGGAAGTCTGACTTTAGATCATTGGCTGTTTATACCGATTATTATACCAAAATATAATCAATTGAAACTTTTCAAAAGTCACAAATGCAACTCCATTTATTTACAAATGTCAATAAATGTTTTGGTCTTTTTGATGTCCAAAATAATTATTTCAGTAATTGCTTGTGAACACAAAAGTATTTTTTTGATCTAACACTTTGAAACATTACTGCTAGTGGCCATTTAGCTTTGCAAACTTGACTAGGCCTATTTAAATTAAAGTTGCGTCAAACATAGCAGTAACCATTGCCTTCAGCCATGTAATACAAGGGGTGGGGGATCTTACCCAGAAAGGGCAGTTGGCTATGCGGGTTTTTGCTGCAACTCCAAAGTCAGATTACTAATTAGAATGCTGATTGGCTGAAGAGACCTCACACCAGGATTTGAACAGCTGACCTAAAGGTTATCCAAAACACCTGCATACACACAGGGCCTTTGAGGATAAGATTGCTCACCCGATGTAATACAAATAAAATTTCAAACCGTAGCAGAATTGATAAGGATATCATATAGGATTTTGTATGTTTTTTGAAAGTATATTATTGCATAGAGCAGCGTTTATATTACAAATTTTATATTATAAGCGTGTTTTTAAGTTTAATATATGCAACAGAATTTTACAAAAGGCACTATTGTTCTCAGTGTTATGGACGTATGGATTTCATAGCATGCGATTTCCAGTAATGTTTGGTTCAAGCCAGGAAGTACAGGTGTTACATAGCAATATATAACCATCATTACCACTTTTTTAAATTAAATTTTTATTATGCAGAGCGTGTATACTATACATGAATTTTTAAAAAAGAAAAGTTCCAACCTCGGCAGCTTAAATGCGCCTGTTCATGGCCATATGCTGCATATCGCAGAAACCATAATAAGCGGTTACCACACCTTGACAAGTCATTCCCCTCCTTCATATTGTGTTTGCCAAGGTTAAAGTGCATCACAACAGCACAAAATTGAAGTTTCAGCCCGGAGGACCACGCGCTAATTCAGCAAACCGCAACGTGTTTCACGGAAAGAAAGAAAGAAAGAAAAAATAAACGCGCTCCGCTACCACGACACTCGCCCTCCTCACTGGAAACGCCGTTCGCTCACAGTAGCCTGGGAGAGACCGTGAAGGGCGCTGTACTGACCGCGCCCTAATAAGTAGGCGCTAATTATGAATGAATCTTGTGCTTGCAGAAGCGCAAATGACGTTTAGTACGCACTTTTGATTTTCTTTCAGTCTGAGCTCGCCACAAGGCGAATAACTTATGGGTGAGAAACCACGAAGGCTTACGGGAAAAGCTAAAAAAAAAATAACATCGTATGTTTTCTGCATGGTTTTGCAAGGGGAATTTCAAAGGGTTATTTCTGAAGGCAGAGCTTCTTGAGAACGCATGTTAAAATCCGGACAGCAAAAGAACATGGGTCGCAAGAACAACGGTTACACAGATCATGCATTTAGTATACTAGCATTATCTATGAGTAATAAATGTGGTGAAGCACATCTTTAAAAACTGTGATAGAATGGCGTAGGTCAAATGAGGTAACAGATCAGCAGCGGCCTCAGACATACAGGGTTAAACACCACCTGTGCAAGCCAGCAGGGCACACTGAGCAAACTGGAGCAGTCTGATGTTGACCACTGCCAGTGGACAATAACAAAGTCGACGATTATGGAGACTCATTTCAAATTGGTAAAGGAGTTAGACTAGGTGTTCACATTCCCCATGGCAATCTCAGGCAGTATTCAACACCCCGGGGTCATTTGGATTAAGGGTGGTTTTGTTAAGGCTCACTGTTTTAAGGGTGGTTGGGTTAAGGCTCACTGTTTTAAGGGTGGTTGGGTTAAGGCTCACTGTTTTAAGGGTGGTTGGGTTAAGGCTCACTGTTTTAAGGGTGGTTGGGTTAAGCGTCACTGTTATTAGGAGACTGAAAGAAGAGTGAATAGGTGAGAATGCAGCAAATCTGAAGGCTAACCTTACAGTTCTCATATACAGCTACAAAGCACCTTTAATTCTAATATGTACCATTATAATGCATTATGACCGTATCTGCACTGCATTATAGATGAGAGCTTCATAGAGCATTCATAACGCATAATAAACGTAGATATAATGTAAAATGTCTTTTAAACTTTTAACATAAATAGTTATGGGCATGTGTGTGATACTTTATGAATGCATTATAATGCATTAGGAAAATATCGATAATGCATTATGTTACACATTTACTTATTTAGCAGACGCTCTTGTCCAAAGAGACATACAAATGTGCCAGGCCTAGAAGATGCATTGCAAGCATGCAGCCATCAAGCAGTAAATTAAGCTAGACTGAGCTTTAAGTGAATAATGTCCAGTTACATGTACTGTATAAGATCGAGAAGAGTACAATTCAAGCACCTCATAAGACTGTTTATGTCAAAGACATAATGCAATAGTAAGAGCACAGAGGTAACATTAGAGACCAAGAAACAAGGCAGGACATCCTGTGCAGGGTCACGGGGGTCCGGAGTATTTCTGGGAAGATACAGGCAGAAGGCAGAGAATAACCCAGGACAGGGCGCCAACACATTGCAGAAGACCATTTATATCACCTACCTGTATATGAATGCCAAAAGTCAACATTGACCTGATGGTGCTTAATAGTAATTGATAATTATTGCAAATAGTGGCGGGGTGGGTAGCCTGATTCGCATGGGTGTTGATTTGAGTTCAGATGGTAGGGACATGTCCTAACCAATATTTTGGGAGTTTAGGGGGGAGGGGGGTCCCTACCAATGTTGAAGATAAATCTACATCTTGGTCAATTCATGCCGTATGCTTTCTAACACTATAGATTCACTACATTGGATAAAGAGTCAAGGCCCATGACCCCAGTTGCTCGCCAGGTGCTGGACACTGGAAACTTGCTCTCACCTGTATATACACATGTGCTGGTTTCTCTCAGGGAAAGCAGGAGGGGATATGCAAGAACTACAAAGTCAACACATCAAAATGATTACCCCAATCAGCTATTACAGGTAATGCTAATTCCCCATTTAGTTAGCCCTTTGCAACTGCACCACTGTCTTTAATTCCATCCATTTTCTATACCCACTTACCCTACTGGGTCGTGGGGGGTCTGGAGCCTACCTGGAAGCAATGGGCACAAGGCAGGGAACAACCCCAGACGGGGGGGCCAGCCCATCGCAGGGCACACCCACACAGCAGTCACACCTATGGGCAATTTTAGCAACTCCAATCAGCCTTAGCATGTCTTTGGACTGTGGGGGGAAACTGGAGTGCCTGGAGGAAACCCCACGACAACACAGGGAAAACATGCAAACTCCACACACATGGAACCGAAGCGGAGACTCGAACCCAGGTCCCAGAGGTGTGAGGCAACAGTGCTAACCACTGCACCACCATGCCGCCCCCGTCTTTAATTCTCCTTATGATAATCACTCAAATATATTGATTTTGAAATCAAAGCACATTAGCATTTAAATATAAAAATGAGATTATCTATAAATGTAATGCGGCCATGTGTATCATGCTTATATTTAATTGATTAATCAATATCAATGATATTGCAAACTATATTCTTTTGGATTACCATGCAGGAATCGCAGTTTAGTGCAGTGAGATATGCAGCAGTGCCTCCCACAAAAATCTATTGTATCTGTTATGTGTCACGCTCCGTCCGTTCCAGCCTTGTGTATGCCACGCCCCCTGCTCCTCATGTGCAAATCCCAATGGAAATCACCTGTTGTGCTTCCGTCTGATTGTGATTCCCTGTTGCCTGATTAGTTCCTTGTCAATCCTCTGTATTTAGTCCGCGTCTGAGTTCGTATCCCCAGATCTGTCATTGTGATGTTTGGTAGCGTCTATCCCAGTTTGTCCGTGAATAAACCCCGTATACCCAGATTACCTGCCTTCTTGCCTTCCTGCCTGTCCGACGCTGCCCACATCCAGGCACGCATCCACCGTAATCGTGACATTATGGACTTGAACCACCACAGATTATATTGATTAATACAATCAGTGGGTATCAGGGTATATACTAAATTCTGAGATTTACTGAAGTTGTCTTTTGCGTACCATATAATGTTCTTGTGAGTATCTGTTTGGAATACTCCTTATTTGTGTGAGTATAAGAGAGGCCCTAGTGATCTCAGAAAATAATCCCATAAATTTCTGATGCTCAGTCCTCAGAGGTACCTGCTGAATCAAATCTGGTAGACACTGCATAAGTCATCAACTGTTAACCTGTATGTTACTCTTTGTACTTTGTCTGTTAGCTGGACTCTGATTTTTTAGCCTACTGTGGGTCTTGCTGGTCCCCAGACTATGACCTTGGTTTGATTCCTGTTCACTACTTGTTGTATCCTGAGTTTCTTGGTTTTACTTTTTGTCCCTGATCTCCTTATTTTGCCTAACAATGATACCACAGACTTTGCCAGATTCGCTCTGTCCCCATCCCAGCCCGTTGGCTCTGTGGCCCATTCCGTTGTCCCAACTGCTAACCTCTGCTTGCTTAAACATGTCTTGAACCTATTCCCGCTGGCAGCTCTACTACCAGGGTAGCCAACACTGAGTGTGGGTCTACACCCACAGACATCCCAAGATAAATCCTTCTCCCATCAGCAGCTAAAGTCGTGGTTGTAGAGGGAAGCTAAATAGTCATCCAAGAGTGTACTTCTACTGCTACAGAGTATCAAACTACTAGGGACTGGTGGAATGGTCTTTGGAGTCCTCACATTATTAGCACAGAAGACTATAAGAACAGCTAAGGCAGCACTTTCCAGCACTTCCAATAACAATCAGAATTAATCTGTCAGCAGCTGTACAAGTTGCATTTCAGACTAGGTAATTGACCTGAAGCTAAGCAGGTTTGGGCCTCGCCAATACTTGGTTGGAGACCAACAAGGAAGGTTGGATTGCTGCTGAAAGAGGTGTGGCCAACAGATTAGTCTGTCCTGTGGTCTGTGGGGATCCCAATGCGCCAGTGCAGTGATGGGGACGCCTGTGCCATAAAATGGTGCCATCCTTCAGATGAGACATAAAACTGAGGTCCTGACTCTCTGAGGTCATAAAAGATCCCTGGGCACCTTTTGAAAGAGTAGGGTGGTACCCCAGTGCCCTGGCTAAACTGCACACTGTGCTCCTTTCAGATCTGGCCTCCCAATCATCCCCTATACCTAATTGGTGCATTCTCTCCTGGCCCTTCACCACCTTAGCTGGCGGTGAGTGTACTGGCTCAGAATGGCTACTGTCACATGATCCAGGTTGGTGCTACACAGTGGTGGTGGTTTGAGTGGCTCCCCATTGGTTACATAAATGTTACCTTTACAAAATGCACTTTCTATTTCATAATGCACCAGAGAACTACCAGTTTGTCAGGTATATCGTCATGGATAAACATTATGTGTATAAAATACAGTTTAGTAAGCATGCCCACAGACAGAATAATCTGTCCCAGCCTCCGGTGTCAAAATCATGTGGTGAGTGATTTCCTTGAAAAGGAAGTCGACTTACAATATGTTTCATGGGTCTTTTAACACCCCCGGTCTATAAAAATGACTGCATCAGCCATCTAGGAATCACATTACGTGAACAGGAAAGAACTGTTTAAAAATGCACTTTTTAGCCCATGACAATTTTAGTTGGCATTTCTATCCTAATATCTGTCAAAGCATTAGGCAGCCATGTGTCACATCACAGCACAAATCTGGTTGGCACTTTATCAGAGATATATATATATATATATATATATATATATAGCTTTCTGCAGCTATAGATGACATCACTATGGCCTGTGTTCTAGCACTATATATGGAGAATCAGATAACATTTGGTAACACCCAGCTCTCTCTTGAATTCCTTATTTGTTAAGGATGGCTTTTAAATTCCTTTCCTCACTCATTGCATATATTGTAGACATTGAAAAGTCTAGTTCAGGGGTCAGCAATCTTTTTAAAACAAAGAGCCCTTTTTTCTTAAATACCTGAACCAGGATTTACAATGAGCTGCAATGGGTGGAGAAGGGGGTTTTAGATCAAATTTTTAAATGTGATATGAGCATATATGCATTTAACACAAAAATAAAAGTTCACGTACTTACAAAAAATAAAGAAAAACTTGGGGGGCATCTCAGTTTTAAATCACTCGGACGCGTAATGGCGCAAAGGTGATAAATATTACAGCATTGTTCAGTTCCGAAGCGATAGTCTTCACTCTCAGCCCTTTTCGTTCGACTCTGCAGTCGTCTGCCCTTCACTCTCCACTTTTCTACTGTAATTGTACTGACCGAGCAGTGCAAATGTAGTCACTACTTAGCTGGCTATAATATGGAAATCGGAGAAAATATAATAATTTTTATGAAGACCTGGGAAGGCGTGGTGATGATTTACTACAAAGAGTATATGAAAGTTAGGAATCCCAATAAATGTAGAAGCGTACATCCAATCTCAGATGAAAGGAGACATACTCTTGTCGCGGAGAATGACCTTAAGAAAGATGTAAATAATGCCGTTAAAACATTATAGAAGCGCGCGATGCACTGCCTCATTGACATATAGCTAAAGAAATATCTAAATGAAAAATATTAACCTATAAATAAATAATTAATCTTTACGAAAGTATTATCATGATTATGTTAAGATACGAAAATGTGAATGCGGCTAACGTTCTGAGAAGAGCCACAGTCATGTGGTCAAAGAGCCACAGGTTGCCGACTCCTGGTCTAGGTCATTCTTACCGATGGACTCACAGACTGCTGAATTGGGGTCTTAATATAATTCGTGGAATAAATATTGGCAGTACAACACAGAATAATAGGTCTCAGCATACAGGTCTGGGTTTTAGACCACCTGTTTGAATCTACTTCAGTCCAGCTAGCTTTGGCTAGTGCTGCTGTGCATGTTGTCACCTAAATATCCATACTCATCCTCAGATCTATTTTTAATTCTCTTCCTAGTATCTCTGCCTGTTTCATCTTTATAAGGGAAAATGTGAAATTAACGTAAAGTGGAAGTTCAAGACCGAGTCCCCAACCCATGCGGTATAGATGTAGTGTCAGCGCTGTAGAGCCTGCTACAAATCTTTGGCAGCCCTGACAGAAGACCAGCAAGTCTGTGGTGATCACATGACACTCAAAGAGCTTCCTCCTTAATGAGCATACCGAGAAGTTCAGGGGTTTTGCAGCCAATGGGCCTTGCAGATTTCTCCCATAACCAAAAAGAAGGTTTTGCTTATTCTGTTGCATTATATTTGGCTTAACCCTTTAAAGCACAACCACTAATGCTATGTCTGTGAGGGGTGCTGTCCTTAATATAGCTTCAATGAACTTGCTCACGAATTTAGCAAAATACTAAATTTCAAAATGCTTTGCGGTTGATGTGCAGGACACTATATACAAATGCAATTGACTTGTTGACACTTAGCTAAGGAATGCGACACCTTAGCCACTGCAGTTTCAGGAGGTAAGAGTGTCCTAGTGACTGGCATGTATTTCACTATGAGCCGCAGACTCCAACAAATCCGTAGCTAATCCCCAGTTTTACCCAAAGTGCTGTACGGGAAATGATTTTCATCTGTCTTTATAGCTTATTTAGCCATATGATATACTTTGCTGTCACATGGTAACTATCGAACACCAGTTAAGCAACCACTACTTCATGAGTCGTAGATTTGTTGGCATTTCTGCAATTACAAGGAGTTACACTGCATTGCCATTTTTCACATAAGTGAAAACATTTGAATGCTCGACCAGGATCCTTGCAAGAAAAGGAATGATGCATAAATGTAGAAGTTACTTTTATTTACATTAAATTGCTCTTCGGGGTATATAGTGGCAGCTCACATTCAAAACACAAGGCAAAGACGGTGCATAGCCGCAAGCAACTTTGCATGGGTTGACACAGGAAGGGGGTCTTTACGTGACACACTTTTTACAAAGTACTCTAAAGTAGCTATTTAACACCACATAAAGAAAACAAAATAGCATTATTGCTATAGAGCACTCAAAATAAACTAGTTACGCGTTTCATAAAACATCCACTACTGCTTTTGCTGCCTGCTAACATGCCACCCCAACACTTTCTCAAGACAGGTGGCAATTATAAATAAAAAGACTGCTTTGTAAACTGCAGCGGCAAAGATGTTATTGAGAGCATCAACCATTGTGTTTGTGCATTTCAGTTATGTCAGACCAGTGCCTCGTGTTAATAGAAGGCCAAGGGCAGACAGTCCATCGTCTTCTGCTGACACCCAACAAGTATTATTTTCGAAAAACACCCCATGAAAATGTGGCCACTGAAACACACATGATGACTTTCCAAGGAATCCATCGGCAGCATCTTGTGCGAGGAACCCATGTGTAGCATGACAGGGGTTTATGATTTAAAGGAAACAACCTCCAAAAAAAGCCACAGAAGCCAAAGCGCATCCCCTATAACCTCAGGCTCCACTGTGCATCAGTTCAGGGCATCTCTCTGAAAGCTATAAAAAGCAGAGTAGCTATTGCAGAAGTGCAGTGGTGTGTGCAGTCCTGCTCTGTACTACATTGGTCGTCCCACCGTCTTTGCGTCAAGTGACCACCAAAGCGTTGAGTCAATGAATCACAAGTGGAGCCTCGCTGTATCATTAGGAATGCTTTTGACATTTTTTCAGGTAGCAAACAGCAAGGACTTCATTTCAGAAAGAATGTCGGCGGACATTGAAAGGCTGAGCAAGCACTTTGTAAGTATTAGTATGGAACATGCACATTAATAACATTACGTAAATGTGTGATGTCACGTATAACTGCACCTGTTCCTCTGATATAATTTTGCATCTATTATGTTCTGTGTCCTAATGATATTGGTCAGTTTAATTGAAGAAAACTTGTAGTTAGTAAGGGTGCTGTCATATGGGAAAGCAGAAAGAGAAGAAAAAAAATATGGATTTTCGTATTTATCAGAGACGACTTAACCATTTCTCTGAAAATGTGTGTGATAATAAGACAAGTAGACCAGTTTATTAGCATTTAAATGCATGCGTTAAAACTCGTAAAAACTAAGGTCAACCAAGTCAAATGAATTGTCTAATTAATGTATCTTTTTTACAGAATGTTACCGATGACTTATTTGGAAACTCCATTTTTCTCAAGCACTTAATCAAGAAGGATGGCGAGGCTGAGGTGATTGCTCATTGAATATTCTTGCTCTCGCTGATTCTGGATCAGGCTTAAATACCTCAATAAAACCAGATTAACTTTGCTTTCCCTTGCCAGGAGACCGAACAGAAGTTACTGATACAAGAAATTCTGGATTTGTACATCAGCATCCTGTCCAACATGAAGAGCCGCACTGAGAACAGTGACATCAGGAGCAGCATCATACACATCATGGACAGGGTGAAGAAGCTGAGGAATCAAGTCGTCCAGCAAAGGGAACATCTGCTGAAGACACAGCTCCAGGATCTATGGGCCGTCCAAGTAATATGAGCATGCTACCACCTCCATAAAGTCAGAGTTAGTCTATGGCAGGGGTCTCCAGCTCTGGTCCTGGAGAGCTACTATCCAGTAGGTTTTCAGTCCCACTTGGCTTCTGATGAGCCACACCTGCTCCTGGTATTTACCTGAGAACAGGTGTGACTCATCAGCAGCCGGGTATGATAAAAAAACCTACTGGACGATAGCTCTCCAGGACCGGAGATGGAGACCCCTGGTCTATGGTATTCAAGCATTTTGGTTAGTTTTATCCACGAAGACTGAACACAGACCAAAAGAAATAATACAGATCCACTCTGAGCTTGGGTTCACCTTGACACATCAAATAATTCTGCGAAACAAATATTACATCAGGTCAGGTTGGTGAGCATGCACTTATAGGGCGCATAGGGAATTATCAAAAAGTAAGTAGCTTTACAAGCCCTGAACAAAGCATCTACGGAGGTTTCTTCCTTCTAGAGAGGTTTTCCTTGCCACTGTTACCTCTGGCTTGCTCACTTAGTGCTCTGGACAGGGATAGCATGAAGCGATTTGAAACAATGTTATGTTGTGAAAATGTGCTATACAAAAAAAAAATTAATTGAATGGAATGTTCTGTATAACTCATAACTTGGCTTCTCTTCCTTTGCCTCAGACTAGCGACTCTGTTGTTCAGAGCAAGGCGATTCGAGAGCTCATAACAGTGTTCCAGAAAGCGTCAGAGCTGGGGATCCAGACCTAGAAGGCTGCATACAAGCTACCAACTGAGCAGCATGGAAAAGAAAAAATATGAGACCAAACTGAATTTGACTGCACAATTGTTATGTATTTAATGTACTGTATACATGCTTATTTATACCCATATTTATTTTATTTAACATATTTACAAAATATACTGTACCATGTGTTCATTACTGTCATCAATACACCAGATTCCATGTAACTTTAATAGAGTGTGGGTCAGGCATGAAAAGTTTTGATGTGAATGATAAATTTGAATAAAAGATGATGGAAAATGTTGAATAGTTTTTATTTTGGAATTGTAAAAAAATCATTCAAAAAAACGTTTGCAGTGCAAAACAAAAGAACATAAAACTTGTGAAAATTCATATAGTTTTCATTATGATGTGCTGTTAAGTTAAAGTTAAGGATGCAACAATACCCTGTAGTTCAGATTGAGTATGAGTATCAATACTCGCTTTGTGATACTCACCAATACTGATACCAGTTAGGGCTGTGCGATGTTTAAATCAAATGTGATAGCAATAATTTTGAACCCCCCCCCCCCCAGGAAATAAAGAAAGAGAATGTGAAAACAATATGCAGATAATCTGTTAAACAGCTGGTGCCAAGACTTGCCACCTGGGGGGGGGGGTGCTGATCATGGGTTTTTAGCCTCTGTGGAAACCGGCAGAGTGGCGGGTTAATTATGATTTAAAAAGATGTCACTCTAAAACCTTCAAAGCAAGTTAGTATATTGTAGTGCCGGCGAGATGGCTCTGCATTGTGGAAGCCGTTTGCTTTTCCCGCCACGAATACGAGCCTGTGTGTATTTGTTACTGTAAATACTCGTGCTCGTGTCCCTGGTTTATGCAAGTGTGATTACCTGCCTCGTCTCGCTTCTGCCGTTATGATGCCTGGTTTCGCCAAGAGCCACACTGGTGTTTGAGGTGGGATGCCAGAAGAGGTCCCACTGGTGCTGCTGGAACGGGCTCTCCACAACATCCTTCTGCATGTCTGCTCCAGCCATGTCTGCAGTGGGACACCTGGTCTAGAGAAGCAGCAATGGTGGTTTGGCACAATGCCGACAGGGGATCACAGGCTTTGGGATAGGAAGCTTTTTTGCTGATGCTACAGGAAGAGGGGTCACCGGGCACGGGAAGACCATACTAGATCCACCAGCACATGAGCTGAAAGCGGAGTGATTAGGGAGGCACCACTCTGATCTTTTGAAGCCCTCTGGACCCGTGTGTCCTGAAGCTGCCCCTACCAGCTCACCGGTCCCCTGTTGGAGACAATGCTGGCGACCAAAGAAAGTGGCCGTTACTGCTCTGCTTGGCCGCGAGGAGGCGTGCTGCAGCTGGGAGGCCTGGCTGGGTAGTGGGAGCGAGACCCTCAGGAGCACGAGCGGCTGTTTGAGTCAGCTACAGTGGCTGCGTGGCGAACTGGCCAGCTGGGAAGAGGGATGCGTCAGCCAGGGGCGGCAGATCGAATCAGTGGAAGTGATTTTTGTGATATGCATAAGCAGATTTTTAAGAGATTTATAAAGCAAAGAAGGAGTTGAAAATTCAGCTAAAATAAACTAGAGCCAAATAGAAATTTGGTATATTAAGTAGTGTTGTCTCAAACGATTATTCTTTAAATGATTAGTCTAGTAATTATTTTTTTCGATTATTCAACTAATCTAACAACTAATTTTCCGATTGATCTGATGATAAATTTATTGATAAGCAATTATTTTTAGGTTAGTCATTTAATACAATTCACCCTCTCCACCACACACACACACAAATATGAAATTCTCATTAACATTTCAATTTAAAACATTTCTTAAACATTAGAGCATTATTAACAAAAAAGGCAAACCTCAGATTCAATAGGATTTCTATGTTAGACTTAAGTTAATAATCACTGCAATAGTTTTTACGTAATTATTCCAGTACACCAGTTTGACTTTAATGATGAAATAGATGCTAAAACATGAAATGATTTCATAACTAGAGAAACATGCTTTTAACAAACACTAGCAAAGGTAGTTTTTAGTTAAGCTTACTTCAGTGAGCAAGGACGGATTTAGGCTACAGTATGTACGAGTCGTAAATGATCATTTGTCTCACTCTTACATGATAGAATAAGTAAACAGGAAACATAAAACGGCTGAAACAGCATAATTAACGTCAGCTACAGTAGAGTTGCAGAAACAAACTTTGGAAGATCGGGCGCGAGCCTTTTTTGATGCGTGTTACTGCAGAAGCTCCAGCGCTCTGCTGGTAGAAGCAGCCGTGTCGCCGCGTGCGCGGGCAGCAAATTTCCTTTTTGCAGGGTGGCAGGAGAAGTCTCATTAATATTTATGAAAGAAGTGCTACACGATTGGCCAGTGTATGCTAATCATATATTAGCCTTACAAAATAGTGCGGTACTGCTGGCACCAGCGATATTAGACAAAACTATAATTTGCCTTATAAAATAGTGCGATACTGCTGGCACCAGCGATATTAGACAAAATTATATTGGAATTCAGTCTATAATTGATATAATTTTAACGGTGCCAGCAGTGAAACAACTAGACAGCTTATTAGCGGAACAACTTTGTATTGTAAATGTTAACCATGTTGCAGGTCCAATAAATAAATTATTGTAGGTCTCAAGTGGCGAAGAGATCATCGGGTGGACAGTAATTTTCAGTTGTTAGCAGACTGTTTTACTACAACAACAGCAACAACAAATTTATTATAGCGCATTATCACATTACGTAATCTCAAAGTGCTTTACAGCATCCCCATCCAAAGCCCCCAGTGAGTAAGCCATAGGCGACAGTGGCGAGGAAAAACTCCCAAGAAGGAAGAAACCTTGGGAGGGACCAGACTCAAAGGGGGAGCCCATCCTCCAGGGGCCGGCAGGATTCTTAGGACAGCGTTAACGTGCTCCCGAGGGGATAAAGTACTTTCCCTTATGTTTAGCTTATCACTTAGTGCATTGCAGTCACAAAACATGTACGTAGTTTTACACACTAAGTCGACACTAAAATTCCACGTCGACACATTTTTATAATCAACATCACCGATTACGTCGAATAATCGTATCCAGCCGCAATATGAAGTAATGAGTTGAGGTGACAAATGAGTTAGTGGTGTTACTGAGAGCTGTGCTGACACAAAACAGTGCTGACTAATCACTTGCTTTAGCTCAATATTGTCTTTATGCCATATAACGGAAGACAAATGTCTTCTGGTGACCAGTTCACTTTTCTCCTTGTAAATCATTTTTGTTAAATCTCTTACAAATGTTCCATACCACCTATGAGTGAGTCAGAAAACAAGGACAAGAATGATAACAACTGGTTTAGTGAACGCATGCAGATCTCAGGCAAAAGCAGTGGAGGGAAACTTTACACTGATTTATTAACATTTATTAACTAAATAATGGTCTCAACTTAGCTGATCATGGTCCTTGTGATGTGACAGTTGCATGTGCATGATATTCGATATCAGCATTAACATTGGACATCATGCTGGCCTGCAATGGATATTGAATAGCTGATAAATACTACGTGTGTATTTCATGTTCTGTGCACCATTCTATTCGGCAGTCTTATATGTGGAATACATGCACAGAAATGAAAATCCTAAACACAAGAAGCCCAAAATTTAAAAGCCCCTCTTTTCAAAAATATTCTTTTTGAAATGGACACAATGAGTCCCATTGGGTATCCTGACGTGGACGTGCCAGACACCATAGTCTCACACAACCAAAAACTACGAGGCAAGTATCAAAAAAAGCAGGGCTAATAGAGACATATGAGATATAGATTGGCCGCGTTTGCCACAGAGAACTGTATTCGAAATGTGAAATTCTCTCTGAAAGCTTGCTTCCCTCAGTAGGTTTTCACCAACAGAACCAAGCTGCAACAGTGATTAATCTCTTGATGTCTGTCGTGAGACTATATGAGCACTGGGGGTGGCACCTCTGAGGTGTTTACCATCATGGGCATCAGCCGCGAGACAGTAGGGAAGAGGGCAGGCCGCAAGTTCCAATGAATATCACCACTGAGGGTGGAAACACCAATCCACTAGCGAGGCCCTGCGTGGTGCAACAGCCATTAGGAAATCCTGTCCGAAAAAATGCATTTCCCACTATGTACAGGTTATCATCGACTTACAGTCAGGTCCATAAATATTGGGACATCGACACAATGCTAACATTTTTGGCTCTATACACCACCACAATGGATA
>JABFEB020000001.1:14411871-14424787 GCA_019775895.2 Stomatorhinus ivindoensis
CACTTTCTTAATTTGTTAAAAATTGTATAAATTATATATATATATATATATATATATATATATATATAGTTTCACAAAAAAATCCATTGACATGCAATGTTTAACGTATCTGCACAGATCTTCCACACAAACATTTTAAATGCCAGTCATTCAGTTCTGCTTTTGTCATTTCCCTATTACTCGCACTTGTAAGTCACCTGCTCCCAGAGGGACACTAAACACGAATGTTTGATGTTTTATATCATTGCAATGGTGTCACTAATTGAAAAGTACCCAATAGCATTGCTTGTCAGTTAACTTAACTGAGATCTCTTAGAACTATTTTTCAGGTTTCAATGTATTACTGCATAAAATAAATGTCTTACTGGTTGTTTCTAACGTGATATATATATTTCTGTAAACAAATTAATAAAGTATTGATGTGTTATACAACCAATAAATTCACATTTTTATTAAGAAATTAAGAATTAAGCAAGCATCCCAAGACTTTCTGTAAACACTGTATATACATACATACATTCTATCCAGTTATACACCAATAAATTATAACTGGATGGACAATCCATTATACACTGTCAATCTGAGACCACGACAACTGAGTAACTTCTTCTGCATAACGAAATTTTTTAGAAATATTGCATGAATTAGTGCGGCACAATGACGTCAGTGCCTGAACCACAGGGCACAGGGTACGGTTGCTTCAGGAGATGTTCCGAGTAAGTGTCAGTTGCCAGCATAGGGCAGACCAAGGGAACAACGGGAACACCGGTTCTTCTGTGTGTGCTCAGGAAGTCTGACCTTCACAGCTCACTTTGATCCTTACAGTACTTGTATATTTCGTGTTGACGTTAGGCCTATTAATAAAACCACAAATGGTAAGGTGACACAGGGTGATATTACGAAGACAAGGCATTGTTAAGCCTAAATGTCAGTCATACTTCAATAGTTGAACTGTCCATTGTTACTTGTAGGTGATGGCGCCATGTTACTTTCACATGCTAAATATTGCATAAAGAATTTCCAACCATCCATGTAACCAGTATATGCACAAATGATGGGCAAACATAATTAAGTTTCTTTGAACTGCAGGAGGAAGTCCCACGCATGTTTTGTTGTGTGATGGCAGTGCTAAACTAAGCTGGTTATTCATGGAACAGCAGAGAAATGAAAGCATACAAGTTTCCACCTCGTGGGTGTCAAAGGAAGGTGTTTGCTGTAGGTGAGGGGTTTCTCTGTGACAAGTATTTAGCTTGTTTGTGAGCCTCCTAATGTCTCTGCTAATAGTGTCTGCTTGGCTCATTATTCAATAGCTGATTCATCCCTTCTGAAATCATTTCAAATAAAATAAGAACTGATTTAGGTGTTTCCTTCAGCCATGACTAAGAGCATAATTACTATATCATATATTCAATGCTGCAAGTGATGCAGGGTTTGGGCAACAATCAGTGAAATCTGAACTGTGCTAATGCTAATGTTCATGCCCTGCAGTATGGCAAGCTCACTAGTTAAATGTCAAGGTGAATAATTATGATATGGAAAATGAATAATAGTACTTATAACTGCATTTGCCACCATGGTAACACTACAATTACTCGCCCCTTAACCCTAACCATGCCTGTTCACTTCATTTTAAAATTGTGCTTATCTATGAAAATGTGTGTATCTATGTGCATCTCTGAAAAGATTTGCGTAGCTCATCTATTATAGGTTGACTTAAATGGTTTGCGCATCATAACGAATCAGAAAGTGCGAAAGCCGATGTGTACCATTTTATCAGCAGGCTATTCACTTCAGACACTTGAGTTACTGATAATTTAAGTGCTAGATACCCTAAAAAGGAAAACAACACAACATAGATAAGATTAGGCTAAACAGATAAAATTAGATTCTATGGAAAATGACTCATTATTAGAATTTCAGAGCTCAGCCTTGATAGCCTGGCATGAGTGTGTTGGACAATTTCAGCTGGTTTCACTGAGGATGACTGTGTGTGTGTGTATAAACACACTTGAATTTTGGCTCCTGGCTTTACTGCAGGGGAAAAAAAACAGCAGACTGAATCACTGAGTTTTGTTAGGGTCCTCTGGCACCTCCTTAGCTAAATCTACTTAGATATTTTATAGAGTTCTTAGCAAAACTTCCAAACAGCTTCAGCTCTTTTTAGCAACAAGGTACACAACATAGACAAATATTTTGGGCCATTTGGTCATTACATCTACAAGAACTATTATGACATCCCATTCTAAACCCATATGGATGAATATGGAGCTGGTCCCCCCTTTGCAGCTATAACAGCTGCCACTCGTCTGGGAAGGCATTCGTGAGGTTAGGCACTGATGTTAAAATGTGTGATGGCCTGGCTTGCATTTCTCCGTTCAAGTTCATCTCAAAGGTATTTCATGGGGTTGAGGTCAGGGCTCTGTGTGGGCTAGTCAAGTTCTTCCATGCCAGACTCACCCAACCATGGCCTTACGGACCTTGCTTGCACACTGGGGCACAGTTATGCTAAAACAGAAAAGCATCTTCCCTGAACTTTTCCCAAAAAAATGGAAGCACAGAATTCTCCAAAATGTCTTGGCATATTGGAGCTTTAAAAGGTCCCTTCACTAGAACTAAGGGGTCTAGCCCAACCCCTGAAAAAAAGCCCCATACCATTATTTCCCTCCACCAAACTTCACCATTAGCACAACACACACAGGCAGGTAATGGTCTCCTGGCATCTGCCAAACTTGCCCGACTTTCATGCATTATGCACCTCAGCACTTGATGACCCCACTCATCTATTTTACGAGGTCTGCCACTTCATGCTGGAGTCTCTTTGGTTCCTAAATGCTTCCACTTTGCAATAATACCACTTGCAGTTGACCATATCTAGCAGAGAAGAAATTTTATGAATTGACTTATTGCAAAGGTGCCATCCTATGATAATACCACACTTACAGTAAGTCCACTGAGCTCTTCAGAACGAACCACTCTTTCCTAAATGTTTGTAAACCAGACTGCATAACTTGGTGCTTGATTTTATACTTTTGGCAATGGGTCTGAATGAGACACCTGATTTCAGTGATTAAGAGGTATATCCCAATACTTTTGTCCATAGAGTGTATGTGGTGATGGGAACATGTTTAGTGGGATATACTTGTCACTTGATAACGCTAGACATTTGCTAAAATCACAATGCTATTTTTGTGGCCGATGGTATCCCTCACCCAACCCAATCGATCCCTTTATGCTATCGGTTGTAAAATGTCGACCATCATGCTTGTTTAGGGCAATAGCCATTTGATCACAGAACAAACCACCCAAACTGCCCAGCAAATGTGAGATATCTGCCAAACGTGTAGATTATATTGATATTGTGTCTGCCGGTCCAGGACTACATTTGAATGTCTGCACAATGTGTAAATCAGGTTCAGTATTTGGAGGTCTGATTATAACACCTCTTGGATGTAAATATGCAGTTCAATATTTGAACGTCTGTCTAGGAGATTTTGTGGGACATCTGTGGACATGCAAGACAGATGTAGGACCCATCAGAAATAGACGTCATAAAAACTTTCATTCTGGCTCCTTAGGGGAGCTTTTCAATGTCTGACAAGGCGTTCAAAAGACCTATTTTAAACGTACCTTTCCTCAGTGGGATAAATGATATCATGTAACCCAGGATCACCGGAATCTCACAAACACCAATGTGCAGGAATAATCATCAAAAAGGGGGTTCCAAAGAGGACATCTGGAGGTAAGATGCAGACAGCCCCACCCCCAAGTGTGGCAGAGAGCTGACTCACAGATTCCCTTTTTCTTCAGCACCATACCCACACCGTAAGCCCTCATGCTACTCGGGTAGGGAGAGGGGGGTGACACATGAAATTTCTGTCTGCAGCAGTGAGAGATACAGGTATGTCACTTCCTGACTGGTGCTCTTTGGTCACCACATGTCAATCACACAGTTGGGTTGGCATGTGGGTGTTGGAGTTTTGGGTATTAAAAGAGAAACTTAGTTTTCTGTGGCAGCAAATGAACAAATGTGAAACACGCTGAACTGAGGGTTTTCGGCTCTCGGATGCTGCGGCGCCATCCATCTACCAGGCTCATAGAGGGGAGGGTTTTCAATGCGTAATAGGAAATGCTGACAATTTGGGTGAATCCCTGGTGAAGGGAGGAGACAGAGTAACCGATGCTGAGCAAACATAAAGCATCACGCGCATCTGAATTTCCACAGGCAAAACACAAGCCACCAAGTCCCTTAAGAGGCACAGGTTTCCCACCGATATGATCGCAACTTCAACTCCCAAAATAATGCTCATTCCTGTATTCCAAAATAATGACACTTTTGCTTTGGTGAAACTTAATGTTGAAAAAAGGTTTAAAGTGTAATCTAGAAGCTATTATGGTTCAGAATGTTTTAAGGTCATTTATGTAGGTAAAATCTCACTGCTTACTCATTGCCCAACTTTCATAGCTATTGTTTGCCATTTGCTTTGAAGGAATTCACCTGCATGACAAGTGTTTGCATGCATTGTCATGGTAACAGGGCAAGTGTAAGATGATGTCAGGCTTCAACAAATTATTCACTCACTGCATACAATGAATTTCAGTTGGATTATTGTTTAATGGCTATAATTATTATTATCAGACACTTAACGATAAAGTAGGCTCCCATACAGAAACTAAATAATCTATGAATAACCAAAAAGCAAAAAACCCAAACGAAATACAATTAATGGTCTCAATTTTGTTTTGTAGAGACAGAATTGCAAAAAAGCAGACTACCATTTTAAGTGATATTGAGGGAAAAAGGAAACAATAAACTGCAATTGCCAGGCTCTTTTTGGAGAGCTTCTGTGGTATGATTTGCCAGTGATGGAAATAAGCCAACATAAATCTGCATCATCACCAAGATGACGGCTGAATTCTTCCAATGGTCATTCATCTCACCTTCACCAAGAAATCAGTAACATTCAACACTTTTTCCCATTGCTGGCTAATGTCATGTTTTTGACTCATTGGAATTTTGCATGACTCACCAACCTGTGTTCCGGCCACTAAATGAAAAGCTAACTGCTAATTGTTTCCCTAGTCACGTTTCCTCAAGCCCTTGATTCTCCTAAGAATGGACCTTCAAATAAGATCTTAAGGTTTAACACAAATGTCACAGCATCAGGGCAGAATCAGGGCATCCATCAAAGACATGGTAGTCACATAAAGATAAAAATGCCACTAGCCCCAGCAGAGGGGAACATAAAAAGCAGCTTACACAGGCAGGTAAGGAGCATACACTGACAGCACATTGCTGCGCCCACCACACAAAATACCACCACAGGGATGAGAACCTGAGTGCAGCCATGTGGCAGGTGATACCTTAGCACCAAACTAGTCCATTTGGACTAGTGTGAGTTTTTTCCCAGTGGCTGGAATGCCAATCCTGCCACCAACCCCCTAAATCACCCTGTAAGTTGGAACACCTATTGAGCTAGTATCGGGAGGAAATTCACTGTGAAGTCTTAAAGCACTTATGTAAGTGGCTCTGGCTAAGAGCGTCTGCCAAATGCTGTAAATGTAAATGTAAGACCTCCTTGCAGAGCTGAATGTAGATTAACATTATACCCAGGACAAGGCAATTGTAGGTTAAAGGCCTTGCTCAAAGGCCCAACAGAGTATGATCACTCCTGGCATTCACAGGGTTTAAACCAGTGACCTTCTGATTGCTGGCACCGAGCCCAAGCCTCAGAACCACCACTTGCCTACAAAGCTTACAGTATCCATCCAATAATTTTATTTGTTAGGAGTGTGTTTTTTTTTTTTGTTAGGAGTGTAAGATTTTGACATTGGTAAAGAGTATAAAGTCCAGCTGCAATGTTCATTAATGTTCTTGTAATGTTGCAATGATATTGTGAGATAGAATTGGCTCTTTGAATAGTTCCCAGAAGATAAGAGAAATGCAAGTAAAAAGCAGGCTTAAAAACTGGGCCATGCTCCCAGCATGGGAATGTGTGAAAGTTGCATGTTCCCCCTACAAAACTCAGGATTCCCTGGGTACTCTGCTCTCTTCTTGCAATCCAAACATGCTACTGACAAGAAAATGTCCAAAACCCACTCAGTCTATTTCTTCTTGTTTTTGAGATGAAACAGGATTATTACAGTATTGGGAAGCAAAACTCACTCAGTCTTCAAGCAATTCAACAAATAAGCAATTCAACAAATATATGTTAAAATATACAAAATTCACCTAGTGCACAGAAATTTTATTGATAATGCATCTGAGTGAGTTTTGGAAAATTGGCTTATGAATTAATCTCATAAGCATCTTTAAACTATAGTATTGTGCATGTGTGTAAGTGTGTATGCTCTGCGAAGGACTGGCCTTCTATCTAGGGTGTGCCCTGGCTTTGGGAACTCTGCTGCCTGTTTTGGGTTCCTGACCTTCCAAGGGGAGGGGGGGGTGTCTGGGTTTGGGTTCAAAATCTGTAGGAATACCCCTGCCTCCAAAGCCTAAGCAGAAGACACAGTCAGGTGGGGTAATGGACAGGCATCTGACTAATGGAGACATCTGCTGTTCAGAATACGTACAGTGTTGTTCACGGCTCTATCAAGATCAAAAAATAAAAGAGAAGAAAATGCAGAGGAGGATGAAATAAATGAAGGGCTAGGCCAATTCCTGGTCAATATGGTGACGCCCGCAGCCCTGTGGATGATGGCAGTTTTCACCCGCAGAAACCATCCCGCCAGTGACAACATTCAGGAACGAATAAAGAGAAGACGCTGCAAACATGTTATCCTGCGTGCTGTATCGCAAAGGTGAAAGGTCACTTTATGTCAATATGACTGTAGAAACTCCTGCAAGGTGGCCTCTAACCCTGTAATGACGCTGGGCCTTGGAAAACAGGCAACACACGCAAATCAGGTGTGAAAATATGGACCAAAGTTCCACCTAGTGGTTTTTTGAAGCAACTGCATGGATATGATAATAATGCAGTACCTAGATTAAAATGGATTAAAATGAGTAGATCTCATCTGTGAACGGTGCAGATTTTTATTACTTAAATGATCTTCTTATTAGTATTTTGAAGCCACATTTTACCCATGATCATGACATCTGTGTTATACTGCCTATAAAAATGTTTCAGCGACAGGTTCCATATTAATTGTAATCATTTATTATGTATCACGGTGCTTTAATTGGAAACATTTAGGCTTTCCAACAATACTGTGAGCCTATCCCGAGACAGTGAACTAAAAAGGGGACAGGCAGTCTGAACAGATAGAACATAGTGAAGAAGTCAAAGCACCAGTATCTACATGGAGCACTTCAGAGATCATGAACAGGCTGCACAATGGAAGCTGGGGATTCAAACCCCCCATGCCTGGAGGTGCAAGGCTATAGTGCTACCCCGTTTTATGCTAAATTATATAAATACAGCGGGTGCATTCTGAGGTTACTGACATTTGTACACTGCGAGCATGCTCCAAAATCGTTTTCTTAAAAGGTATGAAACGTACAAGCAGGGCTGTCGGTGGGGTATTGATATCCTGGCAGATTCTGGGGGACCAGCCACTTGACGAGTGCCCTTGAATATGTACAATTGGGAAGAAAATGGACCGATGGTGACACTTTGGCAGGGGGCCAGAGGCGAATTTAGGATTTGAAAATTATGGGGGCTGAACTAAACACTGTAGACATGTTTTACAATGGGTTAATTTAGATAAATATTGATGGGGGAAAAAATTCTAATTTACAATGATCAAGGAACGCAGGTGGGCCAAACTCCATCTTACTGCCAACGGAAAAACGCGCCGCGAACTACAGCGCGCGAGACGCGATTTTAAATTCAGTGAAAGAGGCGCGAGGGAAAATCCAACGGAAACTGTGATCGTGCGCTTCATGCAAATGTTTTTAAAAGTGTAATCCTTTCATTCCTGTACAGATAATATTATTTAGTAAAATTATGATTATAATGATTCAGGTTATTTCGATCAAATCTGGGTTATTTTATTTTTCAAAGTATATTATTAGACATCCTAAGGTAACACGAGAAGCTCCCATTGTTACCCAAATGTGTTCAGTATAACGTTACTGTATTGGATACTTAAAAATAAGTTTTCATTTTCACATCAAGTTTTGCAAAGCTTCAGAAATTTCCCGCTTTGGCTAAAAAATTATGTCAACATATACCTTCGTTCTCCTTTTGCGCTTCTCTTCAAAAGTCCCGCCGTTGCAACCGGTACCCGAATACTAAAGCGCTACGCGTTTCGGTAACCAATTGAAATGCAGCATTAGTGCAGTCCCTTCTTCCGGGTCCTAAACGTAGCCGGCTCTGTGAATTTGAAGAAGCAAAGTTACGTTTGATTTACTACGCAGCCCCGCCTTAGAGGTCAAGGTGGCAAAATATTTTAGAAACAGTTTTGCGTTCCCTCGTAATACTTCTCGAATAATAATTATACTGTGTCCGTTTAAAGTACAAAAGATAGAATTAATACACTAATGAGTATTAAACTATTCAGACACATTCAGTGAAGTGTACTTTAAGCATTAAACTACAGGGGGCAATGCACACCATGTAACTTTAATATTATGTGTTTTAGACGTATTTATTAATTACACTGTGTCCATTCTCCACCAGCTGGGCTGTTGAACGTGAAGTGCACACAAAAATGCTGAGATGTTCATTAAAATTTGCCCATAAAGAAATCTGGAAAACCAAGGGGTGACTGATAACAAATAAAAGCACGAAAAAATAAATCCTAACACAGGAAGGGTGGACCACAGATGGGAGAACTGACAGAAAACACTATTAGGGGTAGGTTATGAGTCTCTCTGTCTCTCACACACACACACACACTGGCAGGTTTGCCATACATCAGTGCAAAACACTTTTAATCAGGCTCATATCTCTAGAAATGCAAAGCATCAAACTCCCTGTTGCCAAGCAGGTAAAGACTAGTACTGTGCTGCAAAACCAGGTTTGTGGCATCGCAGGCTAAGAGAGGCACAAAGAGCTCCTGCTTGTTTTGACAGCGCAGCAGAATGTCAGAGCTGCAGGGTCTTCATACGACTTTTCTAAAAGTGCAGCAGTAGCTAATGAATAAAGAACAATACTTCAAACCATTAAGAAGGAAGCCAGCTTGACTCACACCTTCCATTTACATCAGAGGTCCCCTGGTGAAAGTCTTGATTTGGTGATAAGGTAAATCTAAATTTTCAATCAGTGCCATCAGGCAACTATGGAAACCACAGTGCAGGAGGCTGATGATCTGATAAAGGACACAGTATATTTCTCATGTCTTCTGACATCATTGGACAGAAATCACATACACACACATAACTGTCAGAAAAAAACACAATTTTAGATTATAATACACAAAAATGAACAATAATGTAACAAAAATTGAATTCCTTGTTCTCCATAAACTTTCTGATATCGTGTCATCATGTTGGATGACTAGAAGAACACCACTTCAGTCTCCAAACGTCTCCCCAGGACACACTAGCCATTCTGTATATTAGTTAAACCTAATCAAAAGTTGACTTAATCAATTACTAGTGGTCAAGCCAACAAATACTTGATTACATTGGATGGTTGCTGCAAACACTAGGGTGACTTTAAGAGAAAAGCTGACACACTTTAACAGAGATTTTTAAAAATTAATTGACTTCCTAAGTACTGTATAGTACTGTATGTGTGTGTGTGTGTGTGTGTGTGTGTGTGTGTTTGTATGTGAGCATTTGCAGATTTTATATATGGCAGTTTAGATGAGAAACAATTCAATAACTCATCTTGGAAGCCTGTGTCTTTGTCCTAACAGGTTACTCCTTTCCCATTACCTAACAGCTTGATTCAAGCATAGATTAAAGATCAAAATTCTTTTTAAACAATCTAACAACATATAAATACATTTTAATAGTTCTTGGATAGCTCTAATATGCTAATGGAGGTACACTAGGAATTCATGGCATGGCAGGGAAGTGGACCATACACATTGATTAAAAGGAGAAATAAAGGCAGTCACCCAGCATGAGGCTACAGGAGACATGAAATATTGTTAATCTCCAGGCCATGCTGACCTGACACCACCTACAGGCAGTTCAATGACAAACAAGACAGGAAGCAGGCTAATTCACAGGCAGTGAAAACATCAGCATTCCATGGCCGACTTGCCTCATCTATGCATTTCCCTTGACGTCAAGGCGCATATTATAGATATTATAAACTGTGCTTCCCTGTGGGAGGATTAACAGGTGAGTTGCTGTGATCCTGCACTGGATTAACAGCAATGTAAAAAATATATAGATGGATGCAATGGTCTTAAAGGTCCATAGGGGGCACTATTTTACATGAAGTAAGAGCAGAACTAAATCTTCCAGCAGATCCAGCGTTCTATCCAAGCAGTATTTCACAGGAGGATTGGGCCGTAATGCTGATGGAACACTGCAGGTCTTATGTGCTGCTACAGATTTTATGCACTATGAAAACATCAAACATTTGTTCCCCCAACCCAGAGCAATCCAGTTATATTTCAGTTTTTAGGGCTTGTGTCGCTCACAAGCTCTTGGAATCATCCTGAACTTTCCCCCACTTTAAAGTACTGCTACTTCAGGTATAATAGAGGCATAGTTACATTCATTTCAGGGGAGCAATTTAAGGTGGGAAGACCATAAGGTGTCTAGACATGAATTGGACATAGAGACTGTTCAGGCTGAGTTTCCTGAATCTACTGATGGTCTTGTGCATACAGATATGTATTTCAACCAATTTGCCTATAATATCAGCAACTCCAACCAGCTGTTTAACAGATTCAACATTTATACATATGCATTTATGTTATTAACATCAAGTAACCCAAAGGGTTCATGTGCAATTAATTAATAATAATAAGCCTTAATTTTCCATTTGCACAAGTACAGGTACTTTGCAACACTTTTTTGCATCCCATCTTGATCTCCATGAAGCATATAGAGGTGAGAGTAAGCTTTGGCGAGCCCAGCGTGGGCTCAACCAGCAGCCCGGCGTTAAGGGTCTGGCTGAGGACCCACGGGCATGTGGCTATTCTGCCGAGGCTCGAATCGGCAAGGCTGAGCCCATGGAAAGCTTTGCAATATAGCACGTCTTCCTTGCGCCTCTTTGGCTAGAAGTAAAACAAATGTTTCCCCATTGACCGATGGCTACAATATGTTTCAGAATGGTCTCAACCGATTGGCTGAGCCACGAGTCTGGCCCTTCGCGACTGAATGGCGCAGAGATGGCCTGCCCTCCCAGGGGAAGACGTGTTTCATGGAATTGTTTCAAAATGGTCTCAACCGATTGGCCATGCTAATCTTCTCTGTATCATTCCAATTTTGCTTTACGTGCTGCTATAGCAATACTACAAAAAAACTATGATAAAATCAGGATGACCAGCTTATTCTGAGCTCAGCCCCAGACACGTGTCGTAAATGTGCTCTGTTTCCATACATGTGAACCGTGTGCACCATGGAAACATGTTACTGAAGGTAGCACATGGCACTAGATGACTGACAAGCACGACACAGCAATGCTATACATAACCTGGGACTGGCGCTTCCATTACAGAATGCCTAAACCACTCCTCATATACACCACCTTCACATGGAGAGACTTCGCTGTACCATTACATCTCATCATCCGGGACTATGTCACATACCAAGTATACATTATTACAGAGTATCTCTGCAGGCAGACATGGAAAACACGATGCACAAATGCTTAAAATGGGAGAATACCTTCTGCATAAGGCACACAAACCTGGGATAGAAGTTACTGGCCAAGATTATCATCACTCAGGTCCGTTTCCTTGATTGGCAATTCCAGCCATGAATGCTGCACTCATCCCAGCCACCAATCGCGGTCACGCAGTCGCACCAATCGCAGTCACGCAGTCGCACCAATCGCGGTCACGCAGTCGCACCAATCGCAGTCACGCAGTCACACCAATCACAGCCATGCAGTTGTAACAATCAGAGTCAAACAGTTGCATCAATCGCACTCACACAGAACTGTAAATGGTCCCAGGACCCACGTTCCATGTGAATTGAAGTCAGCACAGTCAGTGGGTGTCTGCTAAGGTACAGAGCAAGCTGGAAAGCCGTTCTCTCTTAAAATAATATTAATAATAAATAAAAATCCTCAGTCAAAAGTCTGCACCCTCTTCCCTTCACAGCTCAACTGACGTGTGCAGCTTAGTGGATTCGGACACCAGGGGGGAATGTAAAGGTGGGAGGGGATTTAAGGTGATTCCAAGGGCCCCTGCGTGACAGCGTCTCTAAAAAGATATCAGGGTTGGTGTGGGTTGCAGGCCTATAATCTCTAGTGGCACTCCTTTGGGCTACTATGCCTATGATTCAGAAGGTCGCCAGTTTAAACCCCATTTTTGGCAGAGAGATGTTACAGTTGGGCCCTTGAGTGATGCCCTTAACTCCCAACTGCTCCAGAGACTTGTCTGACCCTGCTTTCTCAACGGCATGCTGCGTTGGGTAAAAGGACCTGCTAAATGAGTATGTTAGTAAATAAGATTTCAGTCATACTCCTGAGCTTTATCTATTTACTCTGACAAATCATTAACCTTAATATACTAATGCGGATTGTTCTGTTAATACTGAATTTGCTGTGACTTTATATACAGCTGGAAGGGTGTCACCGTTCGGCAGGAGCAGCCTGGGGACCTCGTCGGCTCGCGAGGGATATGTTGCTTTGCAACAGCGCTTACATCTGCCATCTAACATAACCCAGCACACACAAAGAGGAGCAGACAAAGCTGCCAGTCAGATGGGGTCATTCCTGACCTGCCGTCTTTACTAGCAGATTTCAGTGCGGCAGCATAGAGGACATGTGCACAGTGTCAGCAAGAGAGAGTGCTGCTTTGTAGCTACCTGGGGGGGGGGGGGGGGGCGCCCACCAAACCC
>JABFEB020000001.1:14458391-14473835 GCA_019775895.2 Stomatorhinus ivindoensis
GCAGAGCTTATGCAGACCCCCCTATGTGTAGTGCAGACGCAGAGCTTACGCAGACCCCCCTGTGTGTAGTGCAGACGCAGAGCTTACGCAGACCCCCCTATGTGTAGTGCAGACCCAGATCTTACGCAGACCCCCCTATGTGTAGTGCAGACGCAGAGCTTACGCAGACCCCCCTATGTGTAGTGCAGACGCAGAGCTTACGCAGACCCCCCTATGTGTAGTGCAGACCCAGAGCTTACGCAGACTCCCCTATTCCTAAATGGACACCTATTATTTCACCCCCTCCCCACATGTCTGTTGGGAAGAGCTGGAAAGCTCCCTCTACTGGGGATAAATACCCCCCCCCCATAAGATTTTGTTCTCCATTAACTATGATGGGACATAACACTAGATGGTAAATACCACATGCGACAAATTGGTTCTAAAAAAGAACATATTCAATTGTAATGAAACACCATGATCCACATCGTCACAAGAAAGGAACAATGCTCCAGCCATCTGTTAATATGCACATAAATTTTTTTTATTAATATTTTCTGGCCACAACAATAAAATTTAACAAATGACCACTAGAAAAAAAGTTTACTTCATCAGCTGTACAATACATACAGTATCATAAAACTGGCCGCCAAGATTAAACCCACTACTGCAATTCTGTAGTGTTTTCAGCAGCATTTAACGAGCAAAAATAAAAACAAACCCAAAAAAAAAAAAACCACGATATATACACGTCCACGGTGAATTCAGAGTAACCTCATATGTACAGTACACATAACTCCAGCAAAATACTCACAAGTTTTCTGATTGGTTTCTCAGTCTTGTAACAAAAAAAAAACAAAAAAAAAAACACAAACACACAGACAGACGCCAGCCTGAGCCCGAGGTGTTGACGGACAGCGGCCGACGCAGATTCAGCCCTAGGATTTTGACACAAACAGAAGAAGGTGCACACCTTCGAAATGGCACATCTGGTATACCGCCGTGTCTGTGCTACAGCCGTGCCGGGCGTCGGATTTCATGCCCGTTGCCCAGTGCGCCTTGCGACGGGTCATGCCAACCCTCAGGTGCATCGAAGCGGGTGGCGCTGATCGATTCACACTACGTGGGCTTGTAGCATCAGAGCGAAATGCTTCTCTTGCCCGGGAGCAGACATTATCTATGTGTGGCCCTAGAGTGACAGAATGGCTTGAAGTGCCTTTTCTCAGAAGTAACGCCATCCAGCGTGTGCCCTACCAATGCTGTAGCCACAGATAGCGAGACGGGAATGCACTTTGGTACATGCCCACGTGCCCTGGGTGCTTATAAACGTATAAACAGTCTGAGGTAAAAATGTTTGTATAGATTATTTTTTTAACTAGTGTCAAGTTAAAAATTTAAAGTTTAATTCTGAGTTGCTTCACGTTAAGACAAAAGATATTACAGTGAAATTAGCGTCCACCCTGTGAGAGGTCGACTCAAATATGATCCTATTTTATAAAAATCACTTTCTATGCTGAGACTCAGACTTTAATAAAATGAGTTCTTTTTGACACAGGGTATGAAAACATTCTGTATATGGAGCGATACACAACTTTGCTTCTCAGAATGTAACGGATCATGAGAGACTGCAGATGTTACTCAGATCTGTATAAGGAACCGTGTCACTAAATAACTACTATAAATCATACCCCTCCCCCACTAAAAAACAGGGAACTACTGTAAAGAAAACAGCATTGATAACCAAAGGCACATTGTTACACACCGTAGGGCATCGGTTTACACACTACTGCCAGTACAAAATGAAGTTATTGTGATTATGCACCCTCTTTGCTCATTGGCTGTTGGTCAGATACAGCTTGGGGGAACAGCCAATCAGATGCTAGTCAGAGCTCTGCTACAAAGGAGGGTTGGTAGTTAATCAGCAACTAGAGACGCAAGGCACGGGCGGTTGCCACGGTTGCCTGTCAGGAGTCCCTGACAACCCCTGGTCTGCCCTCTGTGACTCATAGAGACTCCTCAACAAGGGATTCCTTTCCTTCTACTTAACAGAGGAGTCTGGGTGTGGTATTAGGTGACATCATTCCAAGAGAACACTGTTAGTGCACGCTGCAGTTACCATGGTAACAAAGCTGAGGCAGCACATTAACGCCCTACCGTTTCCAGTACAGCTTTTCTTGTATTTCTTTCTCCTCCTAAAAGTCCTCAGTGAAAAATGTGTACGAAATAAATATGAAGCTCTAAAAACAAGTCAACAAAGTTATTTAAAAACGTGTCAAAAATGCAACCAAAATGGTAGCTCTCACTTCCTTTCGAGACAAAAGCTCGTAAAACGCCAGACAGACATCTGGCTAGGTGTTCACTAATGAACAGTGCATAGCTGAAATCATTTAAACAGGATATTGGATTAAAAAGATGTCACGCAAAAGGACAAAAAAATTAATTAATTGAACAAAGGGGATCCAAAACATCGAAATACTACGCCACCTTTTGGCCTCAAAAAGGGAAAAGGGAACAAGCTATTTTGGGTTTTAAAGCCTGCCAAACATTTATGAGCCCACTCAAGACTGCCCTACTTAATTTTCCAAAGCACAAACTCAGCAGGGGTCGGTAAACATTGCTACAGTGGACAACCTGAACAGAGGGAACAGAAACAAAGTGCCCTAAACTGCCCGCGTTATCGGAGGGCAGAGCACCGGCTCCCTCTGGACGGGCACTCCGGGGCGGGGCCGCCCGCGTGGGAAGCTTCGGAGTCACAAGCCTTGGGTTTGCACCTGCGGCCCCCTTCCGTTCACTTTCACAGTGAACACTCGCGCGTCAGCCGAGTCCGGCTCGGGGCCGCCCACCAGGAGCGTTAGCGCATTAGCGTGCAAACAGCTACGGAAAAGCAGAATTCGTAACCACCATGTTTCAGACTCGAATTTTTAAAAAAAAGAAAAACAAAAAAATACCTTAATTACAAAGGTAAAGCACCAGAGTAGTTTTCCCTGCTCTGTTAAAAAAAAAACATTACATTTTTTACCTTTTTGTAGTCAAGCTACAAATGAGACATGAGAAAAGGCTATGGCAACAGTGCCTAGCATTAGCGCTGCTCACCCCCGTGTTTCTACAAACGCACCATGCCACTTTTAGCAGTTCCTGTTTGTAAGGAATGTCAAGAGAATTTAGGCACGTTACCAAGTCATGTAAACTTTTCAAACGAAACATTTTTTGTCATTACCTCCTTCGATATTTTCCTTCCAGTAACAAAGTCCTTCCGTTTTCTAGTTTTATCGCTCAAAACGTCCCTCCCCTTGCAAAAGGTTGTCCTTCTGCTACCTGAATAGAAATGAGGTAACTTTTATTCCCCTTTATAAGATGAGCCGCACAATAACGAGAGGAGAGGACCAAGAAAAGCCCTACAGACCCTTAGGACTCGGAACTGCAGTCTTACTACCTCGTGGCCAACCACGTCATTGCTCTTAACGACTGCACTACACAACAGTTGGGCTTCATAATTTATTTGGCTTGACTGCACAAGTGTTGGCAACCCTGTCCTGGCAAGCTCTCTAATAAGAACCCAAAAGCCTTGTTTCCTTTTCACCATTTCAAGATTTATAAAGATTTGCAATAAAAACAGCAATATAATAATTACTAAAACACAGCGCTAACCCTAAAACGCGGTGATCGCACTTATAATAGTGACGTCCAGCAGTAGGATGGTTTCGCTTTCCTTACAGCCTCTGGAAATAAAAATGTCTCCTTTTAAAAAATAAATTAGTGGACAGAACGTGTCTGACGTTCAGCTGACTAGTTTTGGCAGCATTGTTCTTTGTTGTATATTCCCATTGGCATCAGTCATTTGTGCCAGACTAGTCCTCAGCTTGCTGACTGAGCCGGAAGTCGGAGGTAATTTGGAAATTGACATAATAGCACCTGAGCCCTCTGTGATTCGTTTCATGGGGGGTTTGTCCACTGTGGGGGGTTTCGGCAAGCGTCTCCTGAGCCAGGGGTGACGCAGGGCCTGGCTGGGGGTCATGCGCAGAGAGGGGTCCCACTCCAGACACTGTTTGAGGAAGTCCAAGAAGAGAGGGTCATCGCAGCCCTTGAGGGCTGTCACCCAATCCTTGCTCCCAGGGGGACCCCGAACTTTGCCCCGACGTGAGCGTCCTCCGTTCAGCACCACAGAGCCATCCGGCAGGGTAGTGACTGTGCAGTACCGAGGGTAGCCCTTGGAGCTAACGAAATTTTTGGCTCTTTTGGATGCATCCAGCAGCTTTTGTGAAGGCATTCCAAGAAGTTCGATGATGCAGGCTAGCTGGTCCCCTTCGTCTTCCCCTGGCAAAAGAGGGTACCCTGTCAGAAGCTCCGCCAAAATGCAACCCAAGCTCCACATATCAATGGGCATTCCATAGCGAGACCCTAGGATGACCTCCGGTGCTCTGTAGAAACGGGACTGGATGTAAGTGTAGACCCGCTGGTGCTCGTAGCAGCTGGAACCAAAGTCAATGACTTTTATCCCACTGCGACCCTGCTGCTTGAGCAAGATGTTTTCCGGTTTGAGGTCACAGTGGATGATCCGGTTCTTGTGCAAAGAGTCCAGACACTGGAGAATGGAGTGTGCAAACTTGCGCACCAGCGGCAGGCTGAAGCCCTGAAACTTATTCTTCTTGATGAGCTCGTAGAGGTTCATACTGAGCAGTTCAAAGGTCATGCAGATGTGGTTGCGGAATGTGAAGTGCTCCAACATGTGGATGACGTTCATGGTGGAATCCTTGTCCTGCTTTCGTAGATGTTCTAGGATCCGTATCTCCTCGGCCGCCTGTCGATGGAAGCGCTTCTCGTTGCGCACCATCTTGAGAGCCACGTGCTGGTGTGACCTGTGGTCGTAGGCCTTCACCACCTGACCAAAGCTGCCCTTGCCAATGACCTTGAGCACCTCATAGCGGTAAGCGATGTGGTCATGGGGCACGTGGATGTAGGAGCCCTGGTCATCATCATAGCCACCATTATTGGAGCCCCCAACCACACCGGGCCGCTTCTTGGCATTTGGACCAGTGAAGTAAATCTCCGGGTAGTTGAATATTTCTTGGTGCTCAAAGGCCGTGAGTTTGGACATGCACTGCTTCATTGCCTGCTCGGGTGTTAGAGAGACTGGTTTAGACTTGCTATCAGAGGACTTGAGGGAGGTGGAACTGCCCTGGCGACACTGGGTAGCCTCCAGCTGCCTGTCGGGCACTGGGAGACCCGTCCGGTCCACTGTCGCCAAGCCGTTGGGCTGTGAGGTCAATAGTGTCCGTTTGTTGCTGTTTTCCTCAAACAGTTGCTGGACATGTATCTGCTGGTGGTTCCCAATGTGCAAGTGGTCGTTCATTGTGTGCTTATTTCCCCCAATCTGAAAGAAAAACCGACAATTGCAGCAATTAGAAATGTTGGTTGAAAATGCAATAAAACAGACAGTTCGGAGATAATATTTTATCATTTTTATACAAGCTTCATTAAAAAGGCATAAGGTGACATGTCCCCCACCCCAGAGATCCTCAGGCTACAACCTTATGAGAGGCTAAAACCATCTCAGGTCATCTGTAATTACAAGCACTTTGAGCAGCCAGGACCGTGTGGAGCTTGCAGGCAGATCTCATGCACACCTGTCCCACAGTTTACATGCACTATGTTGTTGTGATGCAAGATCCATCATGACCAGTAATCATGACTCATGTGGTGTCACCTACCTATAGGCAAGTGACAGAACGTGAACCAATATAAACAGGATGCAGAACGTATGGTTCTACTAGACTTTCCCCAGCATCATGGGGTGGGATTCAAACTCTGAAACAAGAACCAAACGTCCTGCCATACCAACTTGCGGGACCTAGGCTGTCGGACAAACAAATACATCCACAGTAAAATGCAGCTAATCCCAAACAACACAACACAAGTGACAAATAGCAGTAAGTTTATATGACATCAAACATTTATATGACATATAATGCCTACACTTGCTTTTAATGAACAAGCACAGCTATCATATTTTCACATACTGAAAATTAAGCTAAGGTGTTGTCTGGATAGCAAACTCACTATCACGACATCAGAAATCAGTCAAGATTTTCGTTTTAGTGCGGCTAATTATCAGCGACTAGCCTAGAATACCATCCTTTGTTCCCCTCCGTTCATGTGCTGTTTAAATATTTAGTACAGCATATGGGAAAGTGAACTATCCATTAGCATGGAATATAAAACACATTTAAAAACGCTCTTTCTTCATGGTACTGTTACCTGTGTGAAATTCCAAATGGAAAAATGTCAGCCTCAGAAACAAAAACTCCTCTTTCATTAGTCGTCTTTTTCATAAACTCATCCGCCCCCCCCTCCCCCCAACCTTGTGTCCCAAAAACAAAAAGTCAGCCAGCAATATTGCATAAACATAGCATAAATTTATTTAAAACATAATTTGCAGGCCAGCTTTAAAATGTTACATGATCCTTCTGGCCTAATATCAGAATGCAATACCCTTATTTTCAACAGGCCTTAAGTAGAGTGTTTGCCTGAGCCTCGAGATTACTTGGAATGTCATGTACATTTTTCTTACTTTCGTATCCAGTGTTTTGTAACAATGAGCTGTGTACATAATTCAGGCCGTATTCGAAGGCTGATTTATGACAATGAATGTCAGATTGAGCGTTAGATGATGCTCACGGTCTGCTTCCCTGGATGGCCTGCCATTAAATTAGCACAAGCAAGCTACAATTGTGCGTTAGTAAGAGAGAAATTAATAACACAGGACATTGCTACGATGGCTAAGGTCGAATCCTTCTGATTTTGCTAAATGAGGATTTTTTTTAAATGTACACAAAGATCAAGAAGTGTGCATTTCCTGTTTCCACGAATCTCCAACTTCCTCTCAGAAGCCGGTTTCCTTGATAACGTCTCTCTCACACACACACACACACACACAACATCCTGTGGCTTCTGTCCGAGGCTGTTTAGTCCCCCTGTTGGGTTGTTGAAATTAGCATAACGGGAAGAAACTGCAAGCCTGATACAGAATTTAATAGACAAAGCAATCCATTACATCATTAGCTACTTGATTAGGTTAAGCTTGTTTGCTAATCTGAATTCCGAGGCTGAACTCCATTCCTCATTTCTCTTCTGCACATCTTTGCTTGTTACCGTGTAGTCTTGTTCCAGGCCTTGCTGAAGAGCCCTTTTTCCAACAGCTTGCCAGGCATAATTATCATTACAGCTACAACACTGAGCTTTTCAGAGCTCAGCAGACCAATACTGACCTATAATCTCAGTGTCACTGAGGATAATTTCTACAATTTCTACTAATAGGACGCTGGATGCATCCAAAAAAAAGCTTGAAAAGGATGAATATTTAGCAGATAATATTAAGCACCTACCCTGTGCTTTTGTATACACACACTGAGAACTTAAAATACCACAGAACACTAGAGCAGATACTGCTGTACACCACGGCCAGCCAAACCTGGTCATGCGAGTTTCGGAGAACACCCTCTCCTTGCAGCTAATGTCATTAGGAATGACACTGAGTAAAAGCCAGCAGAACCTGTGGCTCTTCAGGAATGCGACCGGCCGGTTTCTCTCTCTCTGTCAGTGCCGCCCCATGCGTTCCACCCGGCAAGTCGGTCTTACCGTTTTCGTGCCGCTAATCCCACAGATAAATCTCTTGCCGCAGTGTTAATCATCTGATTCTGGCAGAGCGGAGCGTAATGTTGAGGAAGGAGCGTCAAGCGCTCCCAGCCCGGGCTCTGTCGCTCAAACTGTCCGAGAGTCCGTCCACTAAGATAGCTGTTCCGCGCTCCCCGTCGCCACCTACTTACACAAAGCTTCACCGCACATAACGAAGGCAGGGGGCAGCTCCCAGACGTCTATCCGTTCTTTTGAGAGCTTCCAAAACAAATGCAAAAGTGAGGCTACTCTGGATGTCCCATTGTAACCCCGACTGACTCATTTAGCTTTTCAAACTAGCTAGCAGACAGCTCCATTAAAAAAAGAACTGTCCTTGTATACTGCAGGTTGTTTTAAGCAAGCTATTCAAGTTAAGTACTCTGCCAGGGACCCAACAGCTGGGCACCCTCCAGGGATTGAATTGGCAATCTCCAGGTTTGGTCTGCACCCTTAAATCACTCCATTAATTCCTATTAAGGCTTTAATAACCATCAGACATACTTCCATTCATTGCTATAAATGCAAAAATGACCTAATAACTAAATAATGAGGGTGTGTTCCAACTTTTGGGACATCACCCTTCTCAGCCTCCCTACAAAGATCTGCGCCAGGGTACTGGGGAGAGGTCTCTGCCCCAGAGCTGAACCTAGGTTTCAGGAGGAACAATGCAGATTTCAGCCCAGCCTTGGAACAGTGGGCCAACTCTTCTCCCTCGCACAGCTGTGTGAGGGTATGGGAATATGCCAAGAGAGACTACACATGGTTTGAGGACTACCAGAAGGCGCATGGTTGCATGTTTCAGCGTGTTACAGGAACATGGGATATTGGGCACAATTTGCATGCTTTCTGGTACTTCGTATGGATGAAATAAAAGTGTCTGCAACTTGGCACAAAAAAAAAATCAAAGCTGTTTAGAGCGGCCGTTGGCCTCCGACAAGGGTGTGTCTAGTTGCCCCTCCTGTTCGTAATGCTCGAGGATGGGACACCAAGGCGTAGCAGTGACTGCGAGGGCATCCGGAATGGGGGAGGGGGAAAAGAAGTGATGCGGTCTTCCTCATCAACGGGGACCTCCAGCATGCATGCAGCTTGTGCAGCAACCTCTAAGCGCAAGGTCATGGAATTCTCTGGGGAGAAGAGCGAATTGCTCCTTTTAGGTGAGGGGGTGTGGCCTTAGTGAAGGAGATGAAGCACCATACAATATTGTTTACTAGTGATGTTAAGAGGGAACGAGAAACTAACAGGCAGAGCGGTTCTTTAGTGGCAGTTCTGTGGGGGATAAAGCAGGTATTAAAGTTGGCAGCAGAGGCTCATGATTACTAGTCAGTCTACATAGCTATCCTCACCTGTGACGGTGAGTAGTGAAGGTCACAGGTAGTGACTGAAAGAACAAGTTGGCCAATACAAGTTGGCCAATACAAGGACTTCAGAGATCTAGAGGGACCTTTGGATCACAATAAGTCAAGTGATGTGCTTTGGGCATCTTGTAAGGAAGGTCCAACGGCAGACCACAGGAAACACTGCCAAATGAGCTAGAATCTGCAACCACGGCAAATAACATCTACTGCGACATTCTTGACATGCAGCCACCACGACCGTGACCAGGAAAAGCAGTGTGAAGATGAGATGATGTAGCCTGACTAACAAAGTTACAAGAAAAGCACACAAAAACATCTGCAGACTTGCATGAACGTCAGCAGACATGGTGAAAACAAAGCAAAAAAAAAAAAAAAAAAAAAACCAGAGAAGCGTAACCAGACCTCACTGTGGATCCAAGAGGTATCCTGTCACTTTGGCTCACAGCTCTGCTAAAAGGTTTGTCTCTTGGTTTTAATGATTCACTCTGAAAATGAAACGGAATCCCAGCTCAAGGTTACTACCACTGGGGACAAGATTCAGTCCCGCCTGGACCACGAACACAAAATGCTCTGGGACGCCACACGGCCAACGAGACTGAAGCGTCAAGGTGAAACACCATTCAGTCGGCGCTCGCAAAACACGCCACGGGGTCAAAGCGGACATGGAGATCCCGATTCGGCAGAGATCCAGGATACGCCTCCGGCAGAGTACACCAAAATATACAAGACACGCATACGCAAACACGGCCTGCAAGGTAAAAATATACTAATGCTGAAAAAGCAGGTTTTTGTCATCGGATTTGCCATTAATTAGGTCAAAGATGATGCAGACAGCTGGGGTTTTTGAAGGTCACCCTGACAAGACACACAGCTGGACGCCGCTTTGATAGCACACACACACACACACACACCACAAGCCCTCGATCCGACTTCCATTGTCATAAATCACCCATAGAATTCGCCGTTCATTGTTTTCAAGATCCCAATAAGCTCCATCTGGAGGTTAATTACTGGCAACAGATCAAGGAAAACTGCCAAGATTTTGCTAGGACAAGGTAACAAAAGGCAGGTTCTGCAAATGTGAATCCTCTCTCATGGTAAAGGATTCTAGGCTTGGCTACTGGGAACAGGCCAGCACAGTGAACAAATAAGCTTCTAGACAGACCGTCCCTGGTGTATCTAACACACAGACCTCACTGATCCCTCGGCAATGACAACAGAGGTACATAGAATGACAGCTGCACTCAGCGGTGTGCACACTCAAGACTAATCTTCACACCCTGCCTGCGCACCCGTTGCAAGTTTGGGTGCAATGCTAAAATGCACAGGGGGTGGGAGATTACAACGCGCAGCAAATTACGACGTGACCAAAAACACTCAAGAGAAGCGCTTATCAGCCAGTCTGCATGCACTGGGGATAAAAGATCCAGAGTTAAATTACACCAACCTGCTTTCATTTCCCAGGTTTGCGATTCAACCAGCAATTATCAGTTAAACTGCCTACGAAAATATACTGGGCTGCAACACGCATGTTCCTCTGACCCAACCCAGAAGAACCTTCATTTGCTTGTCCCAGTTACCATCAGAAGTGAAGAAAAATGAAAATGCACAATTTCACCCCCCCCCCCCCATTTCACAAAAGTGTCAATTTGCCAAGCAGTGCAGACCACATGGCAGGAGAGGAAGTGGCAAAGCCAGAAGATCCCCATAAAATTACACCCCAAGCAGATCTAACGAATGGTAAAGAAACATTCTAAGAAGCACATCTGCTAATTCTGACAAGCTCAACTTAACTATTATTTAGTTACATTCCACAAGGGATCGTTTCTCAGCCTGATGGGATCTAGCCCACGTTACTCACCTTTAGGTAGCCAGTAGATAGAGTGGTACAGTTATCAAACCAACAAATTAACAAACCAGTACAGCCAGTCTTGTTTGAACCCAAATGAACCTGGTTGAAAACCTGAATGAGGCTTCCGACTGGAATATCCATGACTGTTGAAATGAACACCAGTAAAGATGTCGACAGGTAAGAACTTCACTGTCACACCTTGTAGCAGGGCGTCAAAGCTTAAAAAAAAAAATTTAATTAAAGGAGGCGGGACAGCTTCTGCTCACAGCTGAACGGCTGTTTTCAGGTGTGTATGCACACCCATAAAACAATTTATTCACTGACAAATACTATGTTTACTTCTCACAGGAAAGAGGTGTGATAATTTCCTGTCCTACTGATGCCGCCGTTTTATATGATGAAGCACATATTAATGTGGCATTAATGCAGATACACATAGTCGTGTTTATTGCGCTCCTTCGTCTTAATCTACATGTTTCCATTTCTATTGTGTGGAATCCTGCTCGATTTACTGTGACAAGCTCGGTTATGTTATACACACAGTAAGCTTTAATATAATGATCACTGATATTTGTCACTACTCCAACCATAAACTGGTTCCGACGGCTTTGATGTATGTTACACATACTGATCGGGTTTTATGGTGTGTTCTACGGTTATGATTTTTTGGTATAACAAGCCGAAATCCGTCTGGATGAAGCGGCGTTCTGATGCATCACTGGAAACCTTTGTTTCCTGGTGGAGATGGTTACAGTATCGGAGCTGGCCTCACGTCGGGGCGGATAAACTTGAAATAATTCGTCTTTTTCAGAGTGTAGGATCTAAAGGGAGAATATCTGATCGTTGCAGGCAAAAGGCAGAGTGAGAGCGGCGGGCGTGCTCCGTACCGTGAGGGGGCCCGTGTTCCTGATGGGGGGCAACGTGACGGCTGACGGTGGGTCGGTCCCAGCTCCGGTCCGGAGACCCCCAGCGCCGACTCCGGGGGAAGACTGCAGCTGGCAGACAATCTCACCCCCTTTGCCTGCGAAAATGTAAAAAAAATGTGTAACGTTGCCCCATCATCGAATTCACTGCATACATTTGATTCACTGAATATTATTTTATTCAACATCTTGAGATCATCTTGTAATCGATCGAAGGCATCGCGGGCTTTATTACAAGTAGCCTAAATGCATTATTTCATACAGCAATGTCTGTCTGTTAATTTCACTCCCCGATAATGTCGGACAATAATAGACCACCCCAGTCAAAATAACAAAGTTGACAAATCGCTCAAGGTGAGTATTAAATGCAGAAAAGTGGAAGAATACAAAATATAAACGAGGTGCTAGATACCCACGTATTTAAGCACATATGAAAGGGCTGTTAACAAAAAATGGGCGTAAAAAGACCACTCAGCTCCTCGTGAAGACCATGACCACGCCGCCTCCTTCCCCATTCCCACATAAAGCTATGTAATAAGGAAATCGCCGTTGATATGGCACCAAAATATAAAACCAGCATGCATACCCGAATTGCAGACAAAGCATTAAGAAACGCTTATGTCAAGAAAAAAATCCGACCCTTATGTGTAGTGAAATGTGTCCAAAAAGGCTGGAAAACATCAGGCCATCATAGTTAGGGAAATGCTTTTTAAAAACGTCTTTTGCCTGCCTGGACCTTGGCTTTTTCCCTTACCGGTCGGATAGACGGCAGCGCACGGCTTCTTGGTTAACATGGCCGCTGGAGAGTCACACATAGGCAGAGGCGCTTCGGATTATCCCCTCCTCCCCCCTCTCCGTTCTCGGATAAAACTCTGTTACTCCAATCAGCTACATCCAGCCTTGAAACTTCAACCCGAGCCGCAAGCCGTGAGGCTGCTCCCACAACCCCGGAGATCCCGCCACCATCGCCCGAGGACGCACGTAGCAAATGGCAAAAACGGTGGAAATCCGCAAAGGAAAAGTTACAAGGGGATAAAAAGTCCGCAGCTTCAGCTTGTGCAGCATTTAGGCACTGCCGATCGCTGGGGTCCGCGCTGTGCCGATGGCGGTGGTGGAGCGTCTATCTTGGCTTGTAATCTTTATGTGTGTACCTCTCTCTCTCTCGCTGGTGCGCACGAAATGTGGTTGGTTCGGCTCCTGGGTTTCGCCATGCAAAGTGGGAGTGAATGGGAGAGAGGTAAGGGGGGGCACTGTTCATATCGAGCGTGCAGCCTTTATTTTGCTGAACATTTAGTGCCGTACCAATCGATCCAAGACAAACCCCGTGAAAAAAATAATAATGCCAGCTAGCCTTTTAATGATTGTAAACAGTGATATGTTCTGCCTCAGGGCAATAAAAATTTTATAATTGTCCAGGAACACTCAGTCTCGCAACTGTTTTGGTTTGTTGTCCCTCCCTCGGGAGATGTAAAACACTTTCTAGTTAAAAATTGTTTGTTTTTGGTAGAAACTTTCTCATTCCTATTAAATAACCCATATTTTTATACAAAGATCTCGTCTAAATCTTAAAGTATATCGCCTCAAACGTGTTATAAAAATTCACGGGATCTCTCTACAGTGTTATGAGACATGCAATATAGTGCCGTCCGCTAGGTGGCGCGGGAGAGTGTCCCTCGCAAATATCGACATATTTCAGTCGTAAATTTTGTCACACGGGCCCGCTGTTCGTATGTGAAGTTTATCTTTGCGACTGAACATCTAAGTGTTGCGTTTTAACCCTGCATTAATGTCGAGTGAACAGTCTTTGAAAAGCATGCGGGATGTGTTTTGTTTGATGTTGCTGATTTTTTTACACATTTTATGCGTCATTATTTCTTGTTGTTTGCACACAACTACAACACAGGTAATTAATCACCCACCGATGACGAGTACGTGTCTTTTGGTTTATACGGATGACATATATCCGACTTTGAAAAATAAATCCCCGTATTTATTACTGTATTTTTGTTGTGCCTCTTCCACTGATTTCCCCCTTAATTTCCACATTGAAATAAACGGTAAATCCAGTTAATGCAAACATGGTTTACTAGCTCTGTTCAGCATGTTTGGCAGCAGAGAACCAAACTACATATGATGTTTTTATTTATAACTGTGCTTTTTGTTAGGACAGTAATGGTAGGTTAGACACCTGGACATTTGATTTCAGTACCAGTTTTGAGACTGGAGCCACAATTCAGGAATTGTGATGCTGGACATGCAAGGTCTTTGCTGACGGCTGCATTGTGGGTAGGCTATCTTCTGAAAGACAATGGCAACCTTCAGCTCCTCTGCTGACCATGAAAGGCTACAGCAGGCACAGAGCTCCTAATCATAGCCCTCAGACCTAAAATTAGGACCAGCACAGCCTTCCAATGCATCATATATATACATTATATACATAGGTTAGCTATGGATTTAGCTAGCAATGTAAGGTCATCCTTAATCTCTCTCTTTCTCCCTCTCCCTCTCATACACAGCAGACACACAGAAACTCTTACATAATTGGTAATTTAAAAAGAGGGTAAATCTTATTCCAAGTCACAAAAGACAGAAATACACGTTGACTGAAATCCAGTAAAACCCTGTTTGTGTTAACAGCTGTTCAGTGTCCCTTTATATTTATGAGGCTGCGGGACTCCAGAAGAGCTTCACATGCACAGCATATACATCACAGCACAGTATTGCGGAAGGTGTGCAGTGTAGAAGGAGCTGCACCTGTGTGGAAGACATTGATCTGAAACCAAAAAGTCCTAAGAGGTAATCAGACATGGTGGCTTCAGCAGTATGAGATACTGAAGCCACAAGGCATGCAAGTCACCTTGGTGATCGAGCCTGTTGGTCATCGGTGCGTCTCGGTAATTAGGTCACAGTGACATAAAGGGATTTCCTAAGATCTGTCTTTCATTTCACTCTACATATTTGTCTCATTATTAAGATGCTGAAAGCATATTTACCCCATTACCAATGCTAGTAGGTAATGTAGATTGGCAGTAGATCGGTGGACCTGGTCCATTTTCTTCCGCTGTCACTGCACCCATTTCCATGTCAGGTGATGGGGAGAGACACCAGAGGAGCCAGGATTATGACGGCGATTTGCACAAGCAACCAAGTCAACATTATTATGAAGTTGGCCTTCAGTCACCCAGAAGGACACGCTGTATGGTGCCGAACTCATTCATAGCTTTGGATGTCAGCTAATTAGACGATTGGAATGGCAGATGAAGTTATAGGCAGAGCTGGCATACATCTGGCCAGGAACACATTCAAAAGAGGGAGAAAAAATATCTTCTGATCGCTTCTTGAGCCTATCCCATAATGCACAGGGCACAAGGTAGAGGAACATCCTAATGGCATGTCAGCCCAATGCAGAGCATGCTCACACAATGGTGATTTAGAGGTGCCGTGTCTTTAGACCGCAGGAGGAATCCGTTGTGTGAATTGTACGGGGGACAGTGTGTGGAAAGTGCCTTTAGGAGGCTGTGTGTGGAAAGTGGCTTAGGAGGCTGTGTGTGGAAAGTGGCGTAGGAGGCTGTGTGTGGAAAGTGCCTTTAGGAGGCTGTGTGTGGAAAGTGGCGTAGGAGGCTGTGTGTGGAAAGTGCCTTTAGGAGGCTGTGTGTGGAAAGTG
>JABFEB020000001.1:14487469-14501741 GCA_019775895.2 Stomatorhinus ivindoensis
CCCCCCCGTGCATAAAATGTCCCACGGTTGGTCTTTGAATTGCGGTGGCGGTTCGACAGCAAACAGGTATTAAGAGCTTTGCCAAGTGAAACCAATCAATAAATAATCCATAAAAGGATACAGGAAGATCGAAATGTATGATTTGGTTGGAAAATGATTAGCATTTATTTCCCATGATGTAGTTATAGCTCAGTGTCTTCAAATGGCCTTGGAAGTTACAGCCGTAAACCAGGATCTCAGTTGCCATCACCTTGTCGGGCCTTTATATAATATGGAAATGAAAGGTGAGGTTAACTAACCATATTCATCCCTGCTGTATGAGAGACTGGGTTTCAGGGCTGGGAGTCCATTCAGAGCCCATTACACAGGCCGGCTGCCGGTTCGTTAGTATATCGCCCGTCAGCACGTGTCACTGTGCAGCGTCTGTGTCTCAGTGGGGCAGGATCACCTTAGTTTCTCTGACCCCCCCCCCCATTTACTCTGACCTGTGCTCACTGTCCCAGCTGCACATTCTGAATGGTGGCTCTCCCTCACTGTAATACTGCAGATGTCGCTAAGAGGGGGTGCACGACCGACACCTCTCACCCTCTCTGACAGCGGCGGGCACGGGGGAGCTGAGTGGGACATTTCACTGACTGACTGCTGAAAGACAAAAGGAACATATGCCCCCCCATTACATGTGAAGCGGCAGAGCCCATTTTAGGCTGTATGAGGTTCTGAGACTGCACCGTCACACAAGAAGCACCCTATACCATTACAACCATGGACCAATGGGAGCCCAAACTGGTTTTAACTGCAGATTGCCACCATACCCAATTAGGCAGCACGAAGGAAAACAGGGGAGGTGCTACTGTGGTCAGAAAACCTGACAAAAATCATCCCACTCAAATAAGACACTTAACCTTAGTTAACAGTTCAACCTTTCGACAAATAAACTGAACCTTCTGCAGGTATGAATGTTAATATGCAATTGCTCGGTTGATTGAAATAGCTCTTGCCTGAAATCAAAATGTCTACCATGTACATAAAATGTAACATACCAAACATTAATTTTGCATGATCCCCATATTATTCGTGCAGTTCCACTCCACCTTAGAGTAGCTCAGTTCGTGACAGTCGTGACACAGGTCATGTGACATTCAGTGGTCACATCTGTCTGTAGCCCGGGGAAACTTGAAAAACGATGATGGATTTTGAGTCTGGTGAACGATGTGCGGAGCAGTAATAAGCAGCTTTGTACCTACCCTGGAACCATTAATTGGGATTAACTTAAATTAACTGACACAGGGGGGTGGTCTTCAGTGTGTGACATTACAGCAAAGACTGCGACCTACAGGCAGCGAGGACGGGAGCCGGGATGAGTCACACACACCCAGCGCTGATCTGATCGTGCTTATAGTCCGGCCCACCTGTATTTCTGCGGTACCGACATTTAAATTCACTCCAAGACTTCACCTATGTGTTTAAGAGACTTACCTTTGACAGTCTAATTAAACGTTAGGCTGGGGCCCCACAGGGCGGCGTTCTTAAAGCAGCCCACGCAGGGCATATATAGTGACGGCACTGCTTGCCGGAACCGAGGCTTCACTCGGCTGGATGGAAATCACGTTGCCGGCTATCCATGTGAACGACAGGTTGGGAGCTGCCCGTTTAAAAAGCAGCTCTTGGCATCTGCTAGGGGCCCCAGCATTAGCCTCCTTAATGTCCTGGCAGCCCGACTGTGGAACTGAACAGCCAACAGGGTCCAAATTTGGACGGGCCGAGAAGCGCTCCAGATGAACCCCTTGACTCGGGACCCGGCGTTAAGCGGCAGGACGAGCACCTGTTCGATCCCGGCTGACCCGCTTTATCTGCTAAACTGTCCCGATCCGGGGAATTCTGGATCAGCGCTTATTGAACGGCTAAGTATAGCAGCCGCTTTAATAGGACGGCAGGCGGCTCGGGGACCTGGCATGGCAGCGAAGATGGAAACTCTGAAATTGTCAGATTGAGACATTCATGCAGGTCAAAGATTAGAGTGCAACAGCAAAGTATTAAGCACACACATGTATCACCTGAAAGAATGATTTGCAAAGCGCTTGTTCTACTCGAAACATTTCTTGAAGCAATTAGAACAAAAAAGCTCAAAGCCCTAAAGTATCACTTTTACCGTTTTAACTGTATTTATAAGCATAAGGAACCAAATTAGATTTTAAATGTAAATGAAATGTTAAACGGGTGCAATTTTTGCTGGAGGAACTAGATCCTCAGTATAGAGAGGGGTGTGTGTAAATGGAGGGGTGGGATCTGTCCCAGATCAGCCAGCAGTGAGCCGGAGTCCTCCCCCTTAGGGTGACCTCAGCCCCACGGGCCATTCTGGTCCTGGCAGGCCGGCCGCTGGCAGGAAGCAGCGATGAGGGCGAGTGGGAAGCTGGAAAGGGATCCATGACGTACCCAGCGGGGTATTAAACACGGCCCCGTTCCATATGATACTCATAGCGTAATCTGCAGCAGCAGGCATCAGTGCGAGAAGGTTTAAGCCGCTCAGAGGAAAGGTGGGAACGGAGCTTAATGCAACCTGATGAGACACCCCCGGGAACTGATGGGGGGTGTTGTTAACTAGCTGTTAGCCACAGACGGACAAGCATGGACTGGCAGGTCACAGACTCACTCCTTGGAACTGAACGGTGGCTCAATTTCAAGCAGGCATGTGCTTGGCCTGGCTCTGCACACAGCCAATCAGCACGTTTCATTCGGGAATAAGGGGATGAGTGACACAGCTCGAACACTGGTGGGGGGGGGGGGGGGGATAAATAAGGATGGGCCAGCAAAAGAGATTCTGGAAGGAGGGGTTGGGGGACGTGTGGAGGGTTAGGGAGATGAGCTGGAGGCGCAGTGTCAGGGTCACGTCCACGCTGTGGGCATCAGGGCAGCTTCCACCAGTTCTCACCTCTCCTTCCCTGCTGGAGTCCTTCCAGCAAACAGACCACAGACTGCCCACGTCAGCCAGGACTTCCAGTAACCCTCTGCAGGGAATTTTCCAGCATGAATTTGCATTATGCTGAATTACGCCGAATTCCTCAGGTCATGAGAAAAGTTAGGTCTCAGTTTATCTCCGAGGACACACCTCGTGTTGAGTTCTAGATGGTGTCATATGTGGGACTGCCGTCCAAATGTACAAAGTCTTTGGTACCCCCCCAATAAAAAAATGAACACCGACCGAGTAAGTAATGTGGGTGAGGGGGGTACATTTAAAAATCAAACAGCTCATGCATTTGCTCATAGATGGTGAAACAGGAATCAGGAGCATAGAGCAGAAAATGTGGGCTTTTCTGCAGCTGTGAGGGAGCAGAACTATGGAGCATCTGAGCAGACTGGGAAACGCTGCTGGAAAGTACAACACGTCCTCCTCTTTAAGGATGCTGACAAACTCCATCAGTCAGATTGAGAAAAGCTGAGTGAGATCAGTGTTGAAGTTTAAGAAATCACTTAGCTAGTTAAAACTCTTTGCGATGGGCCTCGTATCGTGTAATAAGCCAGACTAGCTGCATGGAGGAAACAGGTTTGAATTAAAGCATCTCTATATAAAAACCAACAGTGTGAAAATAAAAAGGCCAGTCCGAATCAGGAAGTGACTGCGAATTGATACGTGGCAGCAGTTTTGCCAAAGATTTTGTGTGTATAAAAGGGACACCATGGTTCGCAGCAAAGATTTTGCAAGTCTGATGCACCCAGAGCGTGATTAGTTCACTTGAGACACAAACCAGCACAGTCTCCCTATTCCAAGTTAAAGGCTCCATCTAGTGGACGCCTGGCAAATTGACATGCCGGCGTGTCGTGATTTATAATTACATTTCTTGAGACGCATTCGCAGCAGCAGAAGGTATCCAGCGCAATCGGAGACTCGTGTTTAAGGACAAGGCGATTGAGGCACCTAAATTTAGATGCAGCACCAAGTATTTTCCATACGGTAAGCAGACTGAAATGTCGTGTGTCTGCGCTGAAATAACCACAACTAGCTGCTATTATCAAGGGGGATTAGGAGCATTGCCCACGAAAACGAGTAACTTTTTTTTTTAAAGAGTAAATGTCAACCATGGCTCAGTCACATGTTTTTTAAAAATGGGAAATTACAGTTTTAAACAATTAAATATATATAGGATTGACTCATTTCAAGGGGTCTTATTGAAAACAGAGTTGAGAGTTAACTCAGGTTATTGAAAAACCGCTCGTGTGTTAGATAAGCGACTTCAGGTCAATAGTGCTAGTAATCGATAGCTCACTCATGCATTATTCATATGCATTCTGCTTGTGACCTGGTGTTCCGCATTTAAGGGGGGGGGGGGGGGTGATGAATATCAAGAACTGCTGAGATCTTGAAGGATCCCCGCTGTTGAAATTAGAGCATACTGCTCGTACCGGGAGGGTCAAGTGTGAAGGCACCTCATTCTCAACGTGCACATCAAATCAAACACACTGACGGGTTCATGCTCTGCCAAAAAGTGGTACTTCTGCCATAAGGTACTTCAAAGTGTGGCCACTGAGTAAAACAGCATTTTGCCCATTAATACTCGATACCCAAGTCTCAGCTGACTAACAGACATGATCCATCCATCCATCTATCTTCCAACCAGTTACGCAGCTCAGGGTCGTGGGAGGGGCGGCTTTACTTGTGACCCCAGGGAACAGGCCTTGCATTAAACATTTAAAGAAAATGCTGACAGACATAAGAGCTGCACTGCTGGCGGAGGGAGCGGATATTATCAGAACAGCACTCCTGCAGAAAAGTCTGTCAGGATCCCCTGAGTCCCTCCTGGCCCTTCATATGTAGAGACAGAAACACCCCTAATCTTGACATCACAGGGACCGGCTCCCCTCTCCTGCAGAGTTCCTGGTTTCTCTACTTACCGATCCACAGGAAAATCCCAGGCACAGTTCGAAATGCATCTCGGGAAGGCCAGAACCGTCTGCATGACTGACTACAGCCTAAAACTCAAAAGCTAAGGTAGATGAACTTCAGGGACGCGTTTCTCCTCCTGTTAGCAACTATGCTTCTGGGAAACGTACCTCAGGCTGGCAAGCAGCATGTCAGTCAAGACATAACTAATAGCTGATGGTACCTCTTTAATTTTGCCCCTGAACTGCCTGTATTGTCATTATGTGACAGTGAGATAAGCCCATAAATGGAGATGGTGCCATTGCTGCTGTTGAGTTGGCGAGGATCAGAGTGGCTGCCTACCTGACATCCTTCCACGGAGCACTGCAAGCCTAGTTTATAACACAGCAGTGTGCGCCACCACTGGCACGTAAGAGCTGCCAGTTAACGCTTTGTGTTCACAGCTCAGGGCCTTCAGGTTGTCACTCTGACGGTACGTCAAAGGCAGCTTCTCAGTCCCTTGTAACATGCTTCAGGTGCTGCACAGCCCGGGAATACTGCTGGAGCGCACAGTGTTACGAGAACCTCAGCTGGGTAAACGTACGTCAGTCAGTCACCCAGCCAGGAAGCTGCAGTAGCAAGATGTGACGTTCGGAGACCAAGCCGCTATCATGCCTCAATCCAGCAGAGGGCAGCAAGAACCTGTTTACTGCTGGACTGAGGCACAGTCCAAAGCAATGCTGTTACCTTGGCAACACTGCAGATGACAGGCTGAAGCCACACGCAGCCACTTAAGTTTAGACACCTACTGGCCTCGCTAAATCCTCTGTGCTGGCTTGACAGAAATATGGGACAGTGACATTTGTTTTGAAAGAAAACTGGTAAGGGATGGAATTCACACCACTTCGAAGAGGTGTTCATGTTCATTTTTGATTAAGTGCATCATAAAAAGCCAGGAGCATGTTACCATTGGCTGCAAGTGGTATTTGTTTAGTCCCTGCTGAAAACAGAGCTGCAGCTAGTGGTCCCAGTGCTCCCAGCTTCTCCACAGACCATCCTACTGGTCACGTGCAGAAATTAGAGCTTGGAGACTTAACAGCAAGGGCTGTGGAATGTAACCATACTGACAAGCAGCAAAAACTGGAATGTTTAGTTCCCTCAAGTGTTTAGCTGTTATCAATTCCTGGAAATGGTTCAGTCTCGATTCGAGGCTGAGTTTTTAAAGCAATGAATGGTCAGCTGCTGCCATCACAAACATTCATCCATCCATTCAGATGGCCTTATCGTAACTCCTCAACTTTAATGAGTAAATCTAAAAAACTAAAGCTGCAAGATTTATTTATCCAATAAAATGTTGGCAGACAAACTAAGAATGAACAGAAAACCCAGTTTCACTTACGCTACATTAACAGTTACAAACTGCTGTACAAGCAACACCTGTTTTATGGCGGATGAGGGAAAATCCATCTTCCATCTTAAATCACATTCAATTAGAGCTATAAAAAGCAGACACTGCTGAACAAAGTGGCTTCCGGTCATTTACGCGCATCAGAAAGGAGAAGTGCCCTGGGGGGGGGGGGGGGAATGCCTGAGCCTTTAAGAGGCTGCAGCTGCGGTGACGCCTCCCCCCAGCAGCATGCAGATGACAGAATCCGCTTCATCACCACTCAACTTCGATTACTGCCAGGCTGCGGGGAAATCTGCATGCCGGTGGAGATGTGTCAGGCAGCACGAACGCTGTCCATCACACACCTGCAAAACGCTGCAAAACAGCGGGGCAGGAGAGAGCAACAGGGCAAATGACCATCAGGAGCAAAATGAGACCGTACACACTTCAGGAGTGACATCAGAAGCCTCCGCCCCCCCAATTTAAAAAAGGCATGGGGATAGCCCAGAAGATATAACCACAATGTTGTTCTAATAGAATTCAAGGATGTACTACATCAAAAATGCAGGGGTGTGCATGACAACACACAGGCCGTCGATAGAAGTGGGAGGGGAACCTTGATTTTGTGCCACTCCATCCTGCCTTAAATATTTCGCTAATTGTGTTCAGCAGTAACTATGCGTACACTATTGATTACCAATTAAGCAGAATCAGGAGTAGTGTTATTCATTTGCAGGTCTCTGAATCACTAAATAGGCTTGCCATCTCTGAGGCTGCAGAAATCAAAGCCAGCCTTGGCTGTTCCCAGAGGTTTGACCAGCTCCCCACTGTAAAGGACTTCAGGCTCTGAACATCCTCTGTGATGAAGTCACCGGAGGCGGAGCTTATATTGGTGACTAGATGAACAGGACAAAACTACAGACTCCTTGACATGCAACCATGGCAAGCGAAGATCTTCCAAATGGAGGTGATTAGTAACCCAAATCGAAGACTTAGCAAGAGGCTCTTAGGAAAAACACTGTTCTGGAGACAAGTACCTAAAAGGAACGAATAAAACCCCACACAGCCTCTGGACCCCCAACATTATCAACACATAGAGAAGTCATTTCCGTGACCAGGTCAGGACAATGCGACGCCCCTGGTATCTCCTGTGAAAACCTGAACTCTCACATCAGCCAAAGTTAGGGCACTTGAGGGGCTCCAGACATTCATGGAAAAATCTATTACCTAAGTTTGTTTGAGATTTGCCATCCATCTCAACGGACATCGCCGCAATAAGCAGATGCCTCAGTTCCACATAGTGGTCTCCCAGCAGTAACTCAAAGCAGCTCTCGAGAGATTGGATTGGGACCCAGCAGTGGGTTGGCATGAATTTTCTCCTGGAGGAGAGCATGGGGACACGGCGCACACCTCCAGGAATAAATTCACAGCTCCAGCGGTGGCTGTTACTTTAAGCCCAGGAGGAAGACCATCAACGAGAGGCAGAGGCAAGTACCAAAGAGAGCTGGTCAGCATCTCTCAGCTTTTCACCTGACATTCATGTTCAAAAATTTGCCCTGCACGAGTCACATGACCTTCAAAGGCTCTGGGAGGTCAAAAAAGACCCAGAGACTGTTGAAAGTGGTGGGTGTCACCACAAACAGAACACTCCCAACTGAAAAGTACCAGGAAAGTACAGGCAGCTGCAATCTGTTACGGAGACCTTGGCATTTAAAGGGTACAAACACCCCACTGAAAGGGGCCCAAGTTCCCCACTCCGGTCTCCATTACGGACTTACCACCATGACCGCCTTTATCCCTCGCTCTTTATTGTAAATTACGAAGCGGCAAATTGGTGTTTAAAATTATTAGTGGAACTCATTAGTGTGGAAAATGAAATTGGGAGCTCTCATCAGCAGCAGAAACCGGGCGACAAGCAGAGCCCATGCAGCGGCGTCAGAGCAGAAGCTCGACTGTCCCCGACGCCGGGTGTCGCCGGCCCTGGCAAGAGGGCCAGGGGACAGCGCGACGGTCAGCATCCATCCCCGTCGGCCCCAATGCTGGACTTGCAGACTTGGAAAAACTAAACCACCCGCAAGACACCACAAGCATAACTACGCTGAAGAAATGATTCCCCAAATCTGGCACAGAACGTGGAGCAGCGGTCAGATGGCCGCCTACATCCACAGTGGTGCCATTTCTAAGGAGAGCAGCAGTGAAGCCACTGGCCTTCCTAACCTTTGACCTATATTATGTCCATGCCAACTCATTCTAGCTCTCGTTGCTCAAACGACAGGATGCCCCACTCGGTTCCCTCAGTTCAGAAACAGAATCATCAGCCTGCATCCTCAGCAGCAACTCAAATCCCTACCCCAATAAACAGAGCTTTGTATTTCAATTATGCTGCCCCCCCCCCCCATACTAAATTCACACAATTGTGGATATGGTAGGGGTCTGTCAGTCACACACAGAAGGCTTTTGTTAACAGTGCTTCAGGACAGTAACTCTACTGACACAATGTCAATTTTTAATCAAGATTTTAAAATAAAACGCTGCATGTTAATTGAGAGGGGATCTTGAAAATTCGGTAGGTTCTTGCATTGTTTCTAATTTGACACCTTTAACAAGGACAATTGTAAAAATGTGGCATATAGGCAATTGAAAGCAGGCAGAAATACACTTTATTACTTTCTTGGTGGATGGTTTTCCAGATATGAGAGATGTATGTTCCGACATACCCTTCTCCACAACACAGGAGTACGGCGTTCTTCCAGAGAACAAGCAGGTTCAGAGCCCTGAAGCCTCGTTCTTCGCACTGGTCCTAAACCACAGAGGGAATGACCGACTAAATCGCTGACTTCCTTAACCTGGTCTCCATAGAAATGAGGGGGCAGCCGCATGGGGGAGAAAGCGGCCTGTTATAACAGAGGCTCATATGCTGATCATTTAAGTGATTCTTTTTTTGCACTCGGGAAATTGGTTAGAACTGATGATCAACACATGAAAAGGATTTAAACAAAAAAGATCTGCTTGCTTGCTACAAACATCACTTGAGGGCTTGTTCCCAGTGTCGTTCAGGTGGCACATTAAAGAACAGTAATATAGCGGTGAGGCAAACGGACGCACTCTACTCTCTGTAAGGAATGAGCTCCTTGCGCTAGTCCTGTCTCACACAAAGCCCACTCTGGAGAGTGCCGTTCTAATCGTCACCACTGCAGGGGGTCGTGCGGCCTAGCTAGGGCGTCCCCATCCTACCAGTTAGGTTTCCTCACCATTGTAAACAGAGAGAAATGCCCTCTCACCCACACAAACACCATTCAGATAGCGGTTCCCCAAGAACACCGTACGTGTTTAATGCGGCACACCCTACATTGCAGACCCTCTCCCACATCACCGCCACCGGCTCTCGTGCCAACATTCGGACCAGAAGGTCGCAGTCGTCAGCGTCGCGGGTGATACCGAAATGTACAAAACAAAACCTGCCAAGAAACAGGTAGCAAACAGCACAGGAAATGCAAAACAAAAGAGGTGGTCCAGAAACGGAAAGGTCAGAAACCCGATCGCCTCTCTCTCTCATCCTTCCACTAGCACCTTAAAGCTAACCTTAGAAAACTTGTCATCTCACCGCAAGCTACTCAACCTCGGAATGCACCATGGAAGTACCTACGCAGAGCTGCAGATTCCCGTAAATATAAACACTAGACAAAAAAGGTGATTGTGAACAAGTGGCCAGCCGTACAGTTCTTATGGGGGAGGGGGACATTTGTTTAAGCTCTAAGGCTTATCACTATGTTTTTCTTGAATAAATTTTTGCTTTTTTTTCATCTTTTCTAAACCGATATTTCAGTGCAATGCATGGAACATTAAAAGGGTCCCCAAGGCTTTGAATTATGGAAATGGGTGAATTTCTCTTCTTTATGCTGTGTTTTTCTTCCTTTTTTTAACTGGTGTCCATGGACTCCATGTTGGCAGAGGAGGAGTCCTTCTGGATGCTTTCAAAGATGGCCGCCAGCTCGGGATTGGAGCTGATCTGCGACTGGAACTCGCTCATCAGGGGGCTCTTCTCCGCCTCGGGGATGGTGAGCAGTGCCACCACTGCCCGCATGGCTGACCGCTTCAGCTCGTCCTGCTTCTCAAACTCCTGCTTCACCGAGTTGGCCTTCACCTGCAGGCACAACATTTGCAGTTTCCGTCAGGCCCACAGTAAGGAGGGCAGGAATTACAAGCAAAGATGACGTGTGCTGATCTCCTATACCGGACATGCTTCGCCTGAAACACTGAGTACTTGAAGAAACAATTTAGTACGTGTCAAATTAACAGTTCTTCGAGAAGAACAAACGTGAGCTGTTTTTTGAAGGCTACATTGATAACGTAGGCAAATGGCAAGCTCATTGGAGGATGAACACAGTCTATCAGAACAGAACAAACAGAAGAGTGTACAGACCTTGGTGGTGCATGTAGCCCTCAGAGGCTCTACCAGCCTGTCAAGCCTTTGCAAGACTGCACTCGGGCACAACGTAGACAGTCTGGCCAGCATCAGGAATGTGAGCATCTGGGGAAAGAGACCCGCAGAATGTACTCGCTCAAGGTGCCAACTCTACTGCAAGCAGCAACTTCCTGCACCACATCTAATAAGCTGCACCAATATTATCTGGCTATCATTACTTACAAAGCCTTGATAACCTTTCACAACACGATGCAGGAGCCGTGGTCGACGTTACCTTGATATCATAATGGTCCTTCAGCCCATCTTCCACGTGGTTCAGGAACTCAAAGATATCTAGTCTGTCGAGGCAACTGTCTAGCAGTGTGTACATGCATTCGAAGGCGGCCTTCCGGATGTCCAGTCCATCATCCACAGTGTGCTTGAATGGTCCCATTTCCACCTGAAATTCAAGGAATGCCAGAGGCTCAAAATGCTGCAGAATCCTCAATAACAGAGGCAGCCTCCAGTGACTCCATCAGAGGGGTAATCACCTCTCTGATGAGCTCTTTGCGAACTTTGGTCTCATTGTACAAGTGGGGAAGAACGGTGTCTAGGAGGTCTCGGATGAGGGAGGGCTTGTTGTGAGCTGCCGAGTTGAAGGTCACCAGAGCCACCCTTCGGACGTTGAGGTCAGGGTCCTCTAGCGTTTTCAGGAAATCACCTGGTACAAGTTACAGAACCTTACTAGTCCATTCACCATTCATGCAGGTCTGTCCAAGGACAATACTCTGCAGATCAAAATAGGTTTTTTACTAGAATAAGTTAAGATACCACAGATAACACTTTAGAATCACGCTTCATTCCCATTTAATATGCAGCAAAGGTACATTTCGCGGGAACTGTTCCACTTGGAGAGGGGCAAGTGAAGCGAGATACCTATGCAGTTCTTGAGAAGAGGATCGATAGCTTGCGGGTGATCAGAAATGGTGAACTTCACAGCAGTCACCACCGAGCTCCGTGCATAAGACGACCCTGGAAGGATTGAATCGAGAACACGATCACCTCCACGGCAGACCGCACAGTCGACCCATAACCAGCCAAGTGATCTTCAAACAGTAGGACCATCTCTGCCCATCTTTCTAGGACTCCTCACTCTTCTTGAACACAGTAGGTATAATGATCTCCCAAAGCACCCAAAAAGCACACTATGGTCTGATTCTTTCATGCACTCAAGGTCACCCCCCCCTGCTGGTTTACCTGAGAGTAGGTACCCCTTGAGCCTTGGCAGCAGCGTCTCTGGGTCTATCAAGGTGAGCTTGCCCAGGCACTCGGCTACGACGTTGCGGGTGCCCTCCTCGGTGCACTCGCTGTGCGCCAGAAGCAGCGTCCACACGCTCTCCACGTAGGGCCGTAGGCCGGCCACCGACGCCGAGCTGATGATCTCCTTCAGCGAGTGCAGCAGCAGGTACTGTCGCTTGGGCTGCCCCGAGATCTCCTGCAGCACGAAGGGCAGGTACTCCGGCAGGTTGCCCACACTGATGCTGCCCAGTGCATAGGAGGCTGCAGACTTCACCTCCTCGCTGGCGGAGGAGAAGGCGTCCAGGATGACCGCCTTTAGTTCAGGCTGCCCACTGAGGTCCACGTGGTGCCCAACCTCTCCCAGGGACAGCAGGGCCAGCAGCCGGATGGAGTCAGTGGACCGCGAGTTCTTCACGTCCTGTATGAACTGGCCCACCACAGCAGGGCCCTCAGCGGGACAGGCCCGGGTCAGCGCCGCAACACACTTGGCGATGGAGTAATACGATTGCTTGTGGGCCAGCGCAGCACTCTGGGCGTACACGGGGCCCGTAAGCATGCGTAGCAGGTCCATGTAGCCTAGGCTAGCTGTGCCCGTAGCCACCAAGGCCTGGAAGAACTCCAGCATGGCGCTGAGAGCGCCGCCCTGCAGGAGTGGAGACCGCACCAGGGCAATGAGCTCGGCCAGGATGGAGCCGCCGATCTTAGACAAGGAGCCAGGGTGTACGCGCGCTAGAGTGGTCAGGAAGCCGATGGCCATCTGGGAGACGTGCATGTCGCTTTCACTGATGAGGGGCGGCAGCTCGGCCAACACGGCGTCGATCATGGCTGGCGTCACGGCGTCGCTGTAGCTCTTCACCAGGATGTCCAGTGCCGCCAGGGTGCTCAGCTTCAGTGCCCGTTGGTTCTTGCGCAGGAAGGAGGCGAGGATGGGCACGGCCTCGCCGAGGATGGGCCGTAGGTCAATCTTGAGCGGTGAGCCGGCAATGAGCGTGAGGGCCTTCACCGTGGTCAGACGGGTGATCTCGTTCTTCAGCCGCTCTAGGAAGATCTGCAGGGTGCTGGGCAAGTCAGAGCCCAGGCTGTCGCCCAGGTTACAGATGATCTGGCCCATGCAGGAGATAGCCCGCTCCTTCACCTCCTGGTCGATGTCGGCTGCTTTCAGCCGCTTGATCGTGCAGGCGTAGAGGTCCTTGATGTAGGGTGAGGCGTCGAAGGCGTCTGTCTGGTCGAGCGGCCGGATGACCTTGACCAGCTGCTGCGTGACCAGCAAGGCCTCCGAGGTGATCTTGTAGAAGGGGTCCCCCACGCAGGCTACTACAGGGGGTACCAGTGCCTGCACGTGGGGGTGGAAGACCTGGGGCTGGTGGTTGCACAGGATCACATAGAGGCAGGACAGGGCATCAATCTTCAGGTTGGAGGAGCTGGATTTATCGTTGAGAGAGAATATGATTCCTGCCAAGGATATATATCAACCATAAACATCTACAGCCATTATTTCGACTTATCCGGGGGCCCACTGGCCCCCGCTGAAAGCGGACTAGCCCCACAGTGACTCCTCCCTGTCATTCACAGATTCAAAACATATCATTGGCTAATAATGAGGCTGTGCCTTCTGTATGGTTTCACCTTTAAAAACATCCCACAATCATCCCTGATCAGTGACAAACATCCCCCAGACAGGCTCTAAGAGGCAATGCGAGGCGTGGACAGTCGTACCCGGGACGAGCATGGGGATGTGCTGGGTGAGTGCTCCGGGCAGGACGTTGACCAGCTCCGTCAGCATGTTGAAACAGCACTGCCTGGTCTTCACACTCTTCTCCTTCATCTGCTTGTGCAGGGCTTTTACAATCATGGGCACCTGAAGCCACAACATGCACGGAGGCAGCTCAGCTGCAGAAGGAACGCCGAGCAGCCTCGCGAACTCCATAGGACACTGCAGGGGGGCTTCAGGTGAACCATCCTTCATACCAGAGTCCTACGTTCTCCTATCATTTCGTATCAACGTTTGGCCGGACGACAGCTTTTCGGTGAAATACGGACACTAATTTACACCCATAATTTGGTAAGAGGATTAACAGCATGGCTCGTTCAGATGCATTTTATGATACCCAAAAGTTAGTAATCTGTATAAACTTTGTTTCTTAAATTCAATTAGCGGAGCACACCACGTCATACTCTTTCGGTATAGTGATCCCTCGCTACTTCGCGGTTCACTTATTGCGGATTTTTAAATATACAGTAGTAGTAGAATTTCCTAGTCTAAGAACAACACAAGTTTAGTGACTACGTGCGTTATAGCACGGGCTGTGATTGTCACATGGGGGGG
>JABFEB020000001.1:14502829-14515773 GCA_019775895.2 Stomatorhinus ivindoensis
CCCCCCCCCCCCCCCCCCCCCCCCCCAAGAAACCCACTGTGGCTGACAAAAGCGGGGCTTTATTTTTTTTTGTCCATGAGATAATCTCACTCAGGCCTTAAGACGGCAAAGGACGGGAACCCAGGAGAATCCCAACTCATGGCAGCTCACACCACATGCTAGTTCTTTTTGTTGTTTTTTTTTTTTTAACTGTCACATCATTACAGGGAGGGAGATTTATTCAGCTTAAAGTCATACCAGCTGACGGGGCAGTTTCTGCTGCAATGAGAAATCTGCACGCAGCCCAAGCCGAGCATCTCACTGAACCTCTCCTCCCACTACCAAGGCGAAGGGGCACGTTACGGCGCAGATGTGTGATACGCACAGGATCTCAGCCCAGCAAAGCAGAGGGGATTCCTGAGAAACAGCAGCAGGCCGTGCAGGCGGAGGATGGAGCTTTCAGACATGGCGGCAAAACTCAGGCAAGAGCTGGATGGCAAAATCTGCTTCTGACAGACCTACTACACTGCACTAGCTATTCCTGCCCACAGCCATAATGCCTTTTAAGGGCACCAGCTTCGGGGGCGGGGAGGGGCCCCTACCATAATTCAGATTCAGACAGGCACCGCAGCTGGCGACCCCCAGAGGGCATTTACGGCACAGCGGACAGCTGGCTGCATGAATTATTAAAAAGGCACGACAAAAAAAAAAAACAAAAATCGATTTGCTGAGTAAAACGCGACCCGGTGGGCCGGGGGTGTGAACAGAACCCCCGCCCGGCCCCAAAAATGTCACGGTTGGACAGGGAAGTGATTCAGACATAGCTGTAAACATTCAACCACAGAGAGGACAGAGTGCGGGCAACATCTGAGAGCGTATTACACCTGGCAGATAAGAGTACGCCTAGAACCTCAACAGAAGGACAAAACACAATTGATCGGCCCAGAAAACGGCAGCAAAGGTACGTCGACGGAAACCGGTCGATGGACATTGCAGCACGCAGTTTACGACCATCAGGGAGGAGACCCGCATCAGTTACTATTAAGTGACAGAAGGGCGTTTAACGCAGCAGAGAGCATTCAAATGAAAATGACAAGCACCGGCGTTCCAAGGGAGCTCTTCCAAAATGTTTATAAGCTCTCCGCTGCCCCCTCAGACAGCCCATCAGTGCCGCAGCGGGGGCTCGGATACCGGACATCTCGGCCGGCGATCTACACACCTTGGTAGTCCTCGTCCGCGCCATCAGCATCCATGGCGTTCTCATCCTCGTCTTCATCATCATAGTTGTAGTTAGGGTCATAGGTCAAATACTTCAGGCAGATGCTGATGATGGTGGGCACGTGAGGGTAGACTTCCTTCGGACATCTGCAGGAGAAATCTGTGTTATGCCTCCATAGAGCCTTTGGTTTGTCGAAAGAGATGACTAGCGGCATGAAAGCGGCAGCGTGCCTGAGAGGTCAAAGCCGCGTGCGCTTCCATCTCACTGCCATCTGACTTCCACGCTGATCTAGCGGCTCGTGCACATACGATCACACCGATAAAATGCACGTGCTCCAAGAGATTAAAACAAAAGCTAGCAGGGGAATCTAGGGAAAAAGCAGGGCGAGCGGGCATACGTTAGGGGGCACAGGTGGGTGCTATCACTCACAGTGCGTCTGTCTTCGAGGGCAACACTTGATGATTGAGCCTGAGCTGCGAGGTTTGCTCTACAGAGACAGATAAGCCCACTCTGGCCTATCAGACGCCTGCAGTTCTATGGCTGGCCGAGCCGGCCTATCAGACGCCTGTAGTTCTATGGCTGGCCGAGCCGGCCTATCAGACGCCTGCAGTTCTATGGCTGGCCGAGCCGGCCTATCAGACGCCTGCAGTTCTATGGCTGGCCGAGCACTGAACCTCACTGGATTTCACACACAAGGCGGTTCCCACAAGCGCTGATACTATACAGCTCAATTAAACTGTGCTGACAACTGACATCGGTGCCCTACCACTGGAGGCCTGACATCAGGCAGTGAGGGGAAAAGAGAACAGACCTCCTGACAAACGATTCAAAGGCCTGGATGCAGTATTCCCTCAGCTCGTCGTCGTCAACGTTGCAGAACTTCACCACCAATGGGATGATTTTCTCCAAATATTCACCTGCCAGGAGACAGAGGCGCAGACTCAGAGGAACGTTACGCATGAACAGGCTCAGTGACGCCTTTTCAGACATCACCTGAGAGTCAGAAGCAGGCATGTCACAATTTTCTGGTACCCCAATGCAATCCATTGAATATACACATCTCTACAAATTCTGAGTGCCAATCTCATCTTTTAACCCTCTGGAGTCTAGGGGTAAGGGAACACTTTCACTGACTGGGGCATGGTCACACGTTTCATTCAATATCATAAACTTAATACATGGCAAATAAATTATTTCTTATATATTTGTTTTGGCATTAAACTCATCTTTACCTTAATGTACTTTGTAAATGTCAGATTTATGTTAAGTTTGTAATTTGACATCAAAGTACAGACATTGCAAAATGCAGTTTGGAACACTTGCAGAAACATTATAAAAGTACATAGTAAGCAATGGTGGCAGTTTGTTTTGATCCCAGATATCTGATCACCAAAGTCTTGGCTACATGAAGGTGACTAAATGGTGTGGTTGCCACATTCAGTTGGATAAATAAGAAAAACCGAACATGTCAACATTTCTGGCTCCTTTCATTGATTATGCAGCAACTTTCATGTGTATGAATGAGCCACTGACACCTGGCCACACCCCCCCACCCCCTTTTATGGCGCTGTGTCTGGATCCCGTTTCACTGCTGCGTTGTTCATCAAATTACCATGCGAATGCGATCTGAATATGCGCCAATACGGCTATGTAGAATGTGAATAGTGATCTTCGGGTGACAGCGGTACTGCACGTTCCCGATGCAGGTAAGAAAGTATGGTGCCATGGTTTACATTTGCCGATTTAACCTAATTTTAAAAACTTTAATAATTTAATAATAAATAAATTACAGATTTAGGGAGCGTTTTTTTCATGTTTTTATAATAAGATTTCAGTGAGTTATGAACTGAAATACGTGAGAAAGATACTCTGCATCGTCAGCGATGCCGTCGACTCGAGGGTTAACACACGTCAGAAATATACATACACATTCAGCAGGCACCGCTGCATTCTCCGGCTCAGTAAGCTTCACCATTTTGCAATGTTCTTCCTTATGATGTTTCAGCAAGTGCCTAATTAGATTCATTACATTAAATGACGCTCCGTTGCTAGCTCCCCTTGAAAAGACGGCTCTGCAAACATTGCAGGTAGCTGTAAGGCCACTGAGTTTCCAATATAAAGACATTCCACATGGGCGACATCTCGATAGTTTGTTGTTTCGAGCCATGGGCCTCAGGCTTACTGTAGCGTGCTGGAATCCTACGATCGACGAGACTGACGTAAACTGGGCAGATATGGGATATGAGAAGGAATCGGGCTGCGGCAGCCGATCGATTGACAAATGTATGAACTGGCCCCGAGTTTGATCTTTGACATCACGGGTCAGAAGAGCATCGCATCTACTGCCATTAAAGGCTACAGCAGCCGGCACAGAACTGCAAGGCGACACTTTCAAAGAAAGAAACTTAATTAAAACAGACAGATAACCGCACAGTGGAGCTGGCACCAAATCTTGCGCATCTTAATTGATGCTGTGTTCACCGTCAGTTTTGGATCAGAAAAGTCAGAAAAGTCCTCTGCTTGTGTAGCGACAGGCTGCCAAGGCGCGTCAGGCCCAGGGAAACATCACTAAATGAGTGCTGGCTCTGCCGTTAAGTGGACACTGGGGTATCCAGGCTGGCTCCCTTGTATGCTCTCAGGTGGAAAATCGTAACGACGACTCAAGCTCTTTCATGGGTAAACATGAAGCACGGAACCATGAAACGGCAGAACTGCATCATCCCCTGTTAAGATAAACCAAAGCTGCACCACAGAGAGACAAAAATGAAGAGTATTTTAAAATTTCTATGTAGGTAAACGGGAAGGCAGCTTCCTCCAGACCCAGGGTAACAGGCATCCTCAACACACCCCTGCGTAGCAGCAGCAGAGGGGTTAATGACAGGGGCGTGTAACTGGAAGGTTCCCTGCTCCAATCAGATGGGGAAACCCGGTAAGGTTTGACCAATAAACAGGTAGAAATGCTGTCTGAAAAAAAGTCACTTGTGATATGAAAAAAGAAAGAAAAAGAAACAACATTCAGCAAACAACCAGATGTGATGCGGAAGATATAGCTATTACGGTATATCTGTAGATTCCCAAAAGGACAACTGAGGAAGCGGGTGGGTGGGGGGTAAATTTCTCATTTTAAAACATCAGTGAAATAAGACATTTACACCGATGCTGCCCCCAGTGACGCAGGCCTTCAGAAGCAGGTGTGTGACCGCCTCACCTATCCTGTGGCCGGCCTGCCGGCTGATGGCAGCGATGCACTGGATGTAGGTGCGCGTGGTGGACATGGTGTCGTTGCGGGAGAGCTCGGAGAGCAGGTGCTCGATCAGGTCCACGAACACCAGGCCGCCGCAGCTCATCACTAGGTGGCCCAGTGCGATGATGGTGCGCTTCCTCACGGCCAGGCGGGGGCTGGTCAGCTGGGGAAGCAGGCAGCTCAGGATGGAGGGGTGAAAGTTCACCAGAAGGCCGCCCTGTCTGTGAGGCGGAGGGGGGTGACACGGTGGCACTTGGTTTAGAAGACAGCCTGCGATCGTATCTGCCCCCAGGCCCCCCTACCGGAGCGCAGGAATCCATGAATCGCCCACGACTGAGAAAGGGGATCAGGGCAGCCACAGGAGACTGAGACCACCACTAACGCTGGCAGTGACCTTGACGTGTCCTTGGTTCTCCAGAACAGTATAAACACACACAAATGGCTGAAGTATTTCAAGAGGCAGATGCCATCGTCACATCCTGAGGTGGCAGAATCGCCATTCAATAACACTCTCAGACCACCCGCACCAAAGAGAAGAGACAGGCTGACGTGCACCCAACCCCACCCCCGCACCTGCACAACATGTCAGCCATGATGTCCAAGGCCTCCAGCTGCACGGACACATCCTCCTGCTTGGCTATGGCACTGGTGAGGCGTCCCGTGATCTTTTTACACACGCTGGCGGCGAGGGCAGAGCCTAGGGTGGGGGGGGGAGCAGTCAGCTTACAGTATCCAAACGCGGCCGGGAACCATCTCCTCCAAGCCACAAAGCCTAGACACCGCTCCATCTCCAGTTACATGGATATCATGGAAGGAACACAAAGAACTCTCAAAGACCTCAGTGACTGACGAGACTGAGTGCAGTCATTAGGACGGGACCCACGCTCACTCACCAGCTCCAGGGGGGTTCACCGTGACACTCACCGCTGGAAGCTGGGGGCAGTTCCCCGATGACAGTCTTCAGGCCGATACTAGAGATGTCTCTGAGCTGCTCCTTGTCGGACAGCATGTTCGTGCACAGCGTATCCACTATGGTCTCCACCTGGTACTCCTTCACCTTACTGACGAGGGGTCCCAAGCTAGAGTAGGCAGCAAGATGACCAGCATTAAAGCAGAGGGAGCAAAAAAGAAAAAAAACAATCCAGTAATTCGCAGCAGCGTCACTACCAGGTGTAAGCACCATGCGCCGGTTCATCCACTGACCGGCAAACAAGAGCGATGCAGAACTGCTTAAGCATCTCTAAAGCAAAATACTGAAAACACACCACTCAAAAATTCAGGGGACAGGGATTCACGATCAAAGTGACACTACAAAAAAATAAACACACCCTACGTTCAGTGATAAACCACATGTTCATCTGAACCTGACAACAGCACCGATCCGTTTCATACTTAATGCTGTTCTCGGGAATATCGACTGTGGCGTCGCAGTAACCCTAACCCTGACAAACTGAACAAAGGAAAGTATATCCTGCCACGTACGTCTACAGAATAAAGGCTCCCACTTCCTGACATTAACGTTGCCTAGCTGTTGAGCTCTAAACACGGCCGTTTTTCTTTCCGGCACAATGTACAACTGCGCAAGCGAGTTAGACAACACACACCAGGAACTGGAGGCAGAGCAGGAAAACATCCGGATGATCTCATTTATGTGCCTTTTTCAACAATAAATTACATTGGTAGACAAAATTTATTTAAGCAATTATATTAATTACGCACAGTGACCAGCGAGTTGAGGAAGAGGATAACAGGATGCTGGTTGCACTAAACATCACCACACAACATATGAAGATGGGACTTGCCCTCTGGAGTAGGGCTAGCTGCCAGTCTATAGGCTTAGGGAGGGGAGCTTCCCCCAAAACACACTCTGACCCTCCTTGCAGAAGATCGCCGACGAGGTGCACAGCACCTACCATTTGACGGCCAAATTCTGCACCTCTCCGTTCTTGTCCTCCAGCAGCTTCAGGATCATCTTGACCACCTTGCGCTCGCTGTCGTCGTCGAGTTTTATGGAGTCCTTCTGCAACTCGGACATGAGGTCATTTGTGGCCATGAACCTGGAGGGAATCACACAATAATTAGACACATACACGTCTACGAGTAATAAAACACATCAGGCTGGCTGCATTTTCATAAATCGACACGTTTTTTTTTATTAAAAAAAGGCAGATATGACACAGACACTTAACCTGAACACTTCCCAGTAAGGTCCACATTCCGAGATGCTCTTACTTATCCAACAAAGGTAAACCTTGGAAGACCTGACTAGGGCAACCCTCAGGAACGAAGGCTACTGAATGACTACATGCACCCAGTACTTGACAGGAGTGACAGAGCGGACAGGAACACATGAAAACCCTCAGCATCATCACCAATTGTCATCTCTGCAACACGCGGCAGAAACACGTGCGCATACTCCATGGACACAATCCCGTCCAGCTGCACAGAAATGCGATGACAGTTCTGCCACAGAGGGGATTGTGAGACTGGCAAGACGGAAGGACAACCGCAAAATGAAGAACTGAGATGAACAGCGCCCCAAGTGATTTCATGAGCTCAACAACTTATCAAAACAGGACACAACAGAAAGTTCACTCAAGAACTGCAAGTATAGGCCTAATCCTGCATATTCTTAATTAAATACAAAACCCTGAGGAGGGTGTAATGCCTACCCATTCCCCAGGATAAACGATCAATCAATGTCTCCATTTCGATCAGTAAAGTTGCTGCTAGTGTCATGGTAATTTATGGCTCCCTGACATTTTTCAGGCATGCTCATCTCAAACTGGGGGAAAAAAATAACTGAGCTTAAGGACAGGACAGCAATTAGTGCCAATGCTGTTAAAAGCATATTAAGATAAAACACCAAAAAGGCCACATGTACAGAATAACTGCATTGCATGAATGTTGCATTGACAAGCATATATATTCTACGCCAATGGGTAAAGCGCAGACTCATTACTGCTAAAGACTCCCGACTGGTTACAGCACATTTCAATCACTGTCATTTGGGTCAGCTTTCCCTTTTCAGTGAACAGCAATGAACAATCACTTACGTGTGACTTGAATTCAATCCGCTAAATGACAAATTTGACATCTACTCAATCCACAAGTCGAAGGCATATGAGCCGGCGTGTAATCGTAGTAGTCAGGCACCTGCGCTTTCAGGTACACTATATGGGCAAAGGTACTGGGACACACCTCTTAAATCACTGAATTCAGTCGTTTCATTCAGACCCAATGCCACAAATATATAAAACAAGGCAGCTAGCAATGCAGTCTATTTTATAAACATTTGTGAAAGAACGGGTCATTCTGAATAGCTCAGTGAATTCAGGTATGGCACAGTAATAAGATGCCACCTTTACAATAAGTCAGTTTGTGAAATTTCTTCCCTCCTAGATATTTCATGGTCGGCTGTAAGTGGTATCATTGCAAAGTGGAATCATTCAGGAACAACGGAGACAAAGAGGCAGACCGCGTAACGTAGGAGTGAGGTCGCTGAGTGCTAAGATGCATAGTGCATGAGTTGTCAATGCTCTGTTGGTTCTAACTGCAGAGCTCCAAATGCCAGTAGAAAAACTGCGCACTGGGAGCCCTATAGAATAAGCCTTCATGGCCAAGCAGGTGCATGCAAACCTCACATCAACAAGCGCAATGCCAAGTGTCAGATGGAATCTAAAGCAGTGGTTCTTAACCTTTTTACACCGAGACCCAATCTTTACCATGCCAGCTTAGTCGTGACCCTATACCAAGTACAGGTTTAAATTAACACTACGAACAAGCACGCAGTGCACCCTGAGATTCACACCAATCAATGCCTATCACACAAATTTGATTGTATGTGCCAGTGAATTTTGAATTAAGCGTCTGTGGTTTGGCTTCTCGGGTTGATTCAGTGTTCACTAGTTTTGCACAAAGCATTTGCAGACCCGAGACCGGTTTATATAGGTTCATTCTAGGATTGGGGCTGAGAAATCTTATCATAGCATAGGAGCTGGTTGGTTTTAAAATGGTTACATTTCCAACTCTGCCTCGTGACCCTTTCAGAACTTGCTGGGACCGAAAGTTAGGTCGTGACCCATGGCTTGATAATTGCTGGTCTAAAGCACGCCACCACTGGACTCTGCATGGCAGCCTGATTGATGAGTCTGAGTTTGGTGGATGGCAGTAGAACGTTACCAGCCTGACTGCACTGTACCAACTGTGCAGTTTGGTAGAGGGAGCGATAATGATATGGGATTGTTTTTCAGGGGCTGGGCTAGCCCCCTTAGTTTCAGTGAAGGCAGCTCTTAAAGCTTCAGCATACCAAGACATTTTGGTCAATTCTATGCTTCCAACTTTGTGGGAACAGTGCGAGGAGAAGGCCCTTTTCTGTTCCTTCATGACTGTGGCCCAGTGCACAGAGCAAGTCCATAAAGATATGGATGGGAGAGTTTAGTGTGGAAGAACTTGACTGGCCTTCAGAGACCTGACCGCAACCCCAAACACCTTTGGGATGAACTAGAACAGAAGATGCGAGTCAGGCCTTCAGGTCCAACATCAGTGCCTGACCACGTCAGCTGCAGACAGACCTAAGCCCAAGTCGAACGCAGCCACAGATTCTATTGCTTAGCCTTGGTATCCCGCATGTACAACTCATATTTTTAACCTCGTATTTTGCATGTGAATTCGGACCATCGAATTTCCGATGCATATTTCCAATCCATAAATATTCAATGTTAGAATTTCAGTGGAATATAAAATTCAAATTGTGATGACACAGTTTTACTTCTATACACACCCCAAAACCGTGTGAAAAGCCTTCCCAGAAGAGTGGCAGCACTTATAGCTGCAAAGGTGAGACCAACTTCATATTGATACCTATGGATTTAGAATGGGACACCACAGAATTTCCTATAGTTGTAATGGCCAGGTTTATTGAAAAGGGAATGGCTGAAAAATTTGTCCATACATTGTAGATCCATCCATCTTTTTTGGCGCTTGAATTCATTGTGCAATAACTCCGCACTAGTGAGAGCAGGTTTCGCATCGTGAACCAGGCCCTGACGCGCACCTCCATCAACCGCCAGGCAAAAGTGTCCATGACAGCTACTTCGAACAGACTTCTTGGGATGGGTGGGCAGCCTGCCTTCGTTCCAGTACCGCCGAGCTCCACACCAGCATATATGATGCACTTACATCACCCAGAGCCCACTCACAGTTCACCTAAGCCACCTCAACACTGCATACAGTAACCGACTAACATCTTTAACATCACACAATGATGCACCAAACTGTTAAAACTCATGCCTGGCTTTCCCAACACCTCGTTCTCCCTCTCTTGCTGTGCACAAAATTAAATCGCTACTGTTCCAGCCTCAGTTTCCCAAAACCGGCCCAAAACACGTGCGGCCGGCAAAACACTGACAATGCTTTCTCCACTCAGCTTACTTATTAATGAAATTATGAAGAGTCACATCTAAAATCTCCAACCCCACAAAAACAATCCAGCGTGAGACAGGACTTGGGTACAAATCATGTGACAGAGCAGCAAACTGGCTTGTCACTTTCACTGTTGATCTATCAGAGTGCGCCGTTACTGCCATCTGCATTGCTGGACTGTTGCGTTATCTGCGCTCCTGCACACAGGAGCACCACAGGGCCTCTGTCCCCAATCATAGTCTGTTTCATACACTGAGAACTCATCTCAAAATTAAATGTGCGGCACAAGACCCATCTTCATCAACCTGCTGTGCTTGCAGAATGAAGCAGCCTTTCTGAAAAGGGTCTCTTTGTGATAAGAATTTAAAGTCAGACCGGCTTCATCCACCCACATCAATAGTACAAATTTTTTGTCGCACTGCACTTTCCAAAAGCGCGACTCAGCCTCCTACTTTTGCCTTAAACGTGACATTGAAATAACATCGCTGGCGGGTTGTGACAGCTGTGTTTTAATCGCCCTTAATGACTACCGTCGTTACATTTAGCTTGCAAAGCAGCAGACGGATGGGCGTTACAGTCAAGGACACATAAACGGGCAGCATCTGATTCATTTCTTACGGACCCGAGCTCCGTTCGTTCGTTCAACATTTACTATCTTACACACCATAAAATTTGTACTTTAGATGATCTTCATATAGTTTAACAGAAAACGCAACAATTATCCCCCACTGCTAATCAGGGACTCCTATCAAAGAGATGATAAATACACATTGCAGACGATCGTTTTTAGGATTTGGAGTTTTTGTCAATGCTGTGCTGTTTTAGTGCGGCTAACAAATCTGAAGTACATCAGGCACGAATGACTCTGCTATTCCCTTTACAGACTAATAATGCAGGGGAAAAAAATTCCACTGGACAGGCAGACCATTTCACCATTCAACCCTAGGGCAATACCGAATGTTTATTTGAAAGGGATGTTTAACGAATTAATTACCAAAAATAAAACTGACAATACCCAATTCATGAATAAAGGGGAATGGGGAATGCAAAAAAAAGCTTTACTTTGCAGAAACAAGCGGCACATTTGACCGCATACTCACACAAGAGACACGCCTTCAGTGACAGTTACCTTCTCAAAAGGCCCAATTAGCACCAAGTGCTTCACGTCACCCTGCACAGTATTAGAATTACTTTTACAGGCTAGTGGATATCTAACTACAACCGTCAGTCTCGGTGCGAATGAACACGCCTGCCATCCAACAGCAGCCTGCAGAGATCCTGCCGTGCCGCTCACCGCAGACCCTGCACCGGCTCAGACCGGGCGGTCGGTCGACGACTGCGGGACGGAACCGGCCGACCCACGCTGTTGGGCGGGAGCCGTCAAGCTCACGGCCAAAGCCATACTAACGCGCCCTGCTCCGCCGCCTCCTACTTCTACTACGACGGGGTGAAACGAAGCGACTTAACCGAGCAGTCGGAAAGGAGATCCAAAGAAAGAAAAACATCCGAAAAAACAATAATTAGTAGCCCTCAAATAAGTACGGTTGATATTTCAACCATAACGAATGAGTTCCCAAAATATAAACAGAGGCTGGGCCTACTAAGCGAGGCTTCGTGTCTAGCCGGCCGGGTGCCGACGTCTGAGGAGAAAAACGTCTACAAAAGTGTTAGAAAACCGGGGGCAGCTTGCTAAGGAAGGGCAGTCTGAGAGCGGGGTGCATATATCCAGGCGCGGGTACCTGAAATCCTTGTCGCTGGACGTCATTTTCTCCAGCAGGTTGGAGATGTGGTACGAGGCGCTCGCCATGTTTGCTAGCTGCGGCTAACGTTAGCACTTATCGCCCTGTTACGTGCCAGTATTATTCTCTCAGCGCCGCGTATTTTTTCCTCCCCGCTCCAATTTTTTTAAATCTCCCTCTCGTCTCCGCGATCGCTGTACTTCGTCAAGACGAGCGAAGCCCTATTCTGCAGCCGGATCACCAACGCGAGGAGTCAAATCTCATCCCTCGGCGTTCAGCCGCGTTTAAATGGAGACCTCGCTCGTCTCTACGGAGGAGGCAGAAATACGGCACCGCTCTTCCAGGCGCTTTTCGCCAGGGGTCAGAGTTCGCGGCTCTCGGTGGGGGAGGGACCTAGACGTGAGATCATGATCAAATGAGCGGTCAACGCAACTGTCTATCAAGCTACAGGTAAAATGCGCTTCCGGTTTATCCAAACTAGGGTACCAGTCTACATATGAGGGTCTGGGTATCGTATCATACTGAAGTGTCTGACTTTATTAATAAAAATGAAAATCATTAAAATATATCCTGTCTTTTCTAATTCTTTTATGTTAAGGTATATGTTTAGCGACCAAGGAATCGTTTTAGCTATTTTTATACCGGAGTTTAACCTTTCCAAAGAAATAAAACAGATTTTTATATTGTTCCAATGTATAACTGTCATTTTGATAATTATTGATATTGATCAGCGATCCAGAGGGGGAAATGTGCAGAAGTTCAACAACGTTAATACATATACCGATTTGAATACATTGTGTGAAAAGAAAGGGAAATAATTTTGTGGTTTGTAATTAAACATATTATAATATATCCTATTTGGTTGTAATTTAAGAATAAATGACCGTGGATAACTTTTCATGTTCCTCAAGCATCTTAAAATTTTAAGATTTTATACAATTAGATATTTTATTGCAGCAATACATCAAATGGTCCTTTGGATATATTCATCAATAAACTTATCCAAATATTTTTTTACTGAAAATTACCTTCAGTGAACAGTATACAAATTTGTTATCATAATCTGAAGCACAATTATTCTGAAAATGTGTGTTGCGTACCGAGTAATATGTGTCCATCTATGCTTGCCTGCTTTATACCTTCTGACTGGGTTGGTCGTACCTTTCCATCTGTCTCTCTCCTGCAACTGTTTCTCCGGTCCTGGGTTACACTGAGCCCGGGGCTCTCAGCAGGAATGGGGCACAGGGCAGGGACACCTTGGACTCACCATCAGTACATGAATTACATTTCTAAAAATTGAATCTGAAGGAGTGCTGTCGGGGGGGGGGGGGGGTCCATT
>JABFEB020000001.1:14597186-14607435 GCA_019775895.2 Stomatorhinus ivindoensis
TCCTTTGCTTGAGGCTGAACAGATTTAGCTCAACTAACCTTTCCTCATATGACATTCCTCTAAGACCAGGAATCATTTCCCTATCTTTGGGTTCAGTCTTTTCAGATTTATTGGATGTCTTTTAAACTTAAGTACGGAAAACAGCAGTTTCAGCCTCCCAGCTAGCTGTGCTAGTCATATTACCCCCTCCCCCCTTCATTGTGGCCTGATGTTAATTGCCATTAGCCCGCTTTCCTCATGCTTCACTGCTAGCTGTGCTAATCACCATTAGCGTCCTTTCCTCGTGCTTCACTGCTAGCTGTGCTAATCACCATTAGCCTCCTTTCCTCGTGCTTCACTGCTAGCTGTGCTAATCACCATTAGCCTCCTTTCCTCATGCTTCACTGCTAGCTGTGCTAATCACCATTAGCCTCCTTTCCTCGTGCGACACTGCTAGCTGTGCTAATCACCATTAGCCTCCTTTCCTCGTGCGACACTGCTAGCTGTGCTAATAAGAGTTAGCTCCCTTTCTCCATCCTTCACTGTGACCTGATGCTAATCTCCAGGACTCTATGAAGCTGCTCTGCCGGCATTTGATTTAAACCACGATTTCTCCCAGAGATGTCGCTACATGAAAGTGGCTTGCTCAACGCGTTGGCCGGAAGGACTCATCAAGACGATGGCAGTGAATCACGGGGAAAATGACAGCAAGTGGTTTTTATTTGCCCGATATAGCTCAGGAAGGAGGGGGCCTGTGTCACGTGGGGGGCTGAAAAGCTTTTAATGCGTGAAATTTACAGTTTGGTGGTGTTTGCCTGGACAGGAACGTGCATTTACAGCCCCTGCAGTGGAGGAACCGCTGCACAGCCGGAAATCAAAGTAAATAACTGGCAGCCTGATTGGAATCGAATGCTGGGCTGCCTGCCGTTTGCTTCAGTTACCAGCCAGCGACGGCCTGCCGCCTTCTGGTCTGTTAGCTGTTATCAGGCCTGCTTGGCCTCGTGTCGCACGGCGGTGGGGAGCGGTGCCCTGTTAGCCCTGTAATGGCACGTCCACACCAGAATCTATAAAGATATCAATAATGAATCATTTATCATTTTCCATACTGTGCATATGTCTTGGCTGTGAATTCTGTTTGTGAGACGCAGATGATGATGATGAAGGTTGGTGGTGACCCTGGTGATCTTAGTTTCTCATTGACTGCTGCTGTTGTACAATAAAAACGTTTGGGTCAGTAACAGAAACGAAGGCTTTTCTTTATGCGGAAGCCAGGTGGAATCTCACTGACCAGAGCTGGCTTCTCGGCCTCAGCTTAAACCGAACGATGTTATTGGTTTTTTCCCGTTTCACTGGCTAAACGTTTTCAAATGTAGTCTCCTATACAAGTTTCTGCTTTGGTAAAAATAAATGAAACGACGGTATTATAAACCATGTTCTTTCAGCACGACGGCTTGGTGTTCTCTGTCAGTGAAAACAAAGGCAATTTCTCTTCCAGGAGGAGGGGCTTTTGACATTTTGCTGTAATAACGGTGGAAATCAATATGCGGATTTTTGTCAAAATATCCGTTTGCTGCTTTTGTCATTCTGGTTGTTTTGGTAGGTCTGTCTTTTTATGATTATCATCAAAGGTGTGCGCAGGCCTTACTCTGGATCTTACAGCAGAAACACAGCAGTAACTCTTTATGTGGCAGTCCGTGGAATATTCTGGCATTACCGGACCATCTGGAGTCAGTCCCTGGTCCTTGCCGCGTCCCTCACCGGTTTAGTGTAGTGGTGTTTTTTCACTCCGGAGATCCCGGTGTCTCGCATTCATGCAGCCCCACGTCGTACCTCATGTTGCAGCAGTTCCCCGCAAGTACGACTCGGGTTCGGCAGGTACCACGTGATGCGTGAGCGTTGGCTGCCTGCCCCGCTAATCCCGCCTGAGTATATTCTCAGCAGGTAGGCAGTGTTCAGTGCTCGGGCTTTGTTAGGGAGACTCCCCCAGGGCGCGTTGAATGTCGGGAATGCGTAATTCCGGGAGCGGCACACTGAGCGGAGCGCTGGGTAAAAGCGGGGGAGGAATGCCCCAGCGACAGTCTTACACCAGCTCACCGGACGCAATTCCACCGAGACCAGGGTATTCTGGGAACGCAATTGCTTTCTCCAGTCTGTTTTGGCTTTGAAAGGGAGTAATATGGGGAGTGCAAGAACATGGGGGGAAAAACGGGGTGTAGGTGGTGGGAGATGGGAGAGCTGCTGCACTGCAGCATTCTGGGAGTCTGAACTTACCTACAACTTAATCTCTGCTGCTCGCATCCCGAGGGCAGCTGTGGGCTCAGACTAGCCCATAATAATCATGGGCGGCAGCGTCACCGGCGACACATGGCCTCCTGAGGTGCTGACCCCAGCTCCCGGCCAGCAGTAGAGTAATTGAAGTTCGTTGTGTGATCGACCGTGAATTGGCTCGATCGGAGCCCCGAACAGCTGTTTTATTAGATGGGTTTTATGAAGCCGGGGGCGTTTGGGGGGGGTGGTGTGTTTGGGCAAATTTTTGGCCCCGTGTCTCCACGTATAGAGTGTAAAGTCCCACTGTGACGTATGTTTTCTGTTTAAGGCGCCGTGCTGTAGCTCTGAACTAAGGGTGCTAAGGAATCACTTTTCAGATTCTTGCCCCGCAGCATTGCAGGGGCGTCTGCTCCATTCGCCCTCCTGTCAGCGAGACCGCGATGAGACCTGGGGGGGCGGCAGGAGCGTCGCCGATCCGCCAGAGGCTGCCCTGACCTGCCCTGACCTGCAGGAGCGGAGGGCGGCCAGCAGGGGGCGCTAGTCCTTCCAGGCACTGACTACCATTTTCCGTCTCACTGACCCTGAAGCCTGTATCATGACACGCTGAGTTCCTGCCGTCTCGGAAGCGGCTGCAGGTTCACCCAGAACCCACTTTTAAAATAATGCCTCTTCACGGGTGGCTTCACAGAATAATACCTCTGAATGTCCTCTCATATAACCCCCCCCCCCAGCCGCCACTTCAAATTATTCTGTGCTTTTTATGCTCCTTTTTTTACCTGATTCTTTTAATAATTAGAATAATAATTTTGTCTGGTTCTTTTCTCATGGGGTGGACCTGGTAATTGCTGATATTGTTCATTCTTGTAGCTCAGGTTACGGTGCCTGGGTTAAAATTGAAAAGCTATACCGCTTTCATTGACTTCATGACTTCAAACTCTTGTCAGAAACGCTGTAGGGATCCAAGAGAAGAGGCCGCGGTGAATACGGCTCCCTTAGTGTGATCAGTGGTCCTTCAACACGTGTCCTGTCCGTCAGTCGTAAACTGTTATGGCACGGCTGGTCCAGATCGACCTGCGCGTAAATGTCTCACTGCACATGTCATAGTGGGAGAGTCTTGGGGAGAGTCTCTGCCCTGGACAGCGGGAGACTCACATTTTAACATTGATCGGGATGTTGAAATTCGTTTAACTACTTATCCAGCACCAGGGGGCGCTCTGGTGGGATGCTGTCATATGTTAATGTATATGTTAATATCATACTGGTAAAAATGTAGATAGCTTCTTAATTGTGGTCTGGGCTGTGATCTACAAAGGTCTGTTCATTATGCTTTATAGCTAGCTGGCAAGCAAATTATTTTTTTGTGTTGCTGAAAAATCATTATCTACTGGGCTAATGAATGTGGAGTTTGGTTCGTGAGTGATCATCAGTGAAATTATCCTGTTGTCATTCTGTGGGTGTCAGTGCCATATAGACATGCTCAGTCTGGTTTAGTATGATGTACATAGCAGGGCTGCTGCCATTCGATGTCAATGATGTTGCCGCCGATAATGGGTCGACGTCGATATTTTAAATCAATGCATTATTTAAATAAAATCATCCTTATGATTTCTAAAACGCTTCACTTCTTTATAACAAACGTTTTCCTTTAATATCACCGTGTAATTATGGGACAGGGTGTCACACTTGCGCTCACAGAGGCACAAGGATCCAGAATTGCGGGTAAGCAGGGAACCTTTAATGAGGCTGGTGGAATGACAGGGAGGTTAGGAAGGCGCAGGGTGAGGGGCTTGGAGTGGGAGCTCCAGGGGAGGGGGCGAAGGGGGCGAACCCCCGTGGGGGTAGAGAGCAGCAACCGGTATCCGAGGGGCAGGCGATAATCGAGGTCGTGATCCGTTCCGTGGTTCCTTTCCGTGGAGGTCCGTCCGACAGGCAGACGCGGGACACGGACACACAGGGAGAGGGGAGATGAACGCAGCCGGGGCAGGCAGGGAAGGCAGGTCAGGATCGGGATCTGGACTGGGGAGGCAAGTGGGAGAAGCGAGGGAAGAACAGCAGGCAGACGGAAGCGGTACGGGTCAGCAGGAAGACGACGGACAGGAGAGCGCTCCGTAAAGGCTTGATACATCAGCGCGATGCTTGGCGTCGGGCAGGTGGGGTTGCGGGGCTTATATTAGGCGGCCGATTGCTAGTCTCCGCTACACCTGTCGGGTTCCACCCCTGAGGCTGTGACACAGGGCACCCACAGTCATGGAAAACCTGGAAAAGTTTTGGAATTTTTAAATAACTTTTCCAGGCCCTGAATACGTTTTGGAAGTCTTGGATAGAGAGTAAAAATTTTGGAAACTAGCCTTGTTCATCATTGTTTCTCGCCACCTTCTGCACCGGAAGTCAATAGTTAACTACCTTGGTAAACATCCGTTTCCGGGACTTTTGCCACACAGATTTCGTGTATTTGAGCTGTATTCCAGTTTTCGTTTTATTTATTTATTTTGCATGTATTTTAATTTTATTGATCACAGTTTCCTATTTGACTGTTTGCCTCTATCAATCATAAGGTATATATAATTATTTTAATATTGGTATTAATTTTCTAAATCCCTGCAGTGCCACAGTTTGTTGTCAAAAAAAAAATGGTCAAGTTAATTTTCTGGAAACTTAAATTAATCAACCAATCGGTAAAATAGTTGATAGATTAATCCATAGACAAACTGTTATTGGCAGCCCTAGTACAGTCCCTGTACACAGCTGCCAGTTGCTTTGCCCATAAATGAAACTGTAAACTTGCTTCAGCTTTCAAAGTGAGCAGATTTACAGTGTAGTTTCTGTCCCTTAAGATGGCCTGGCTGTGCAGAATATAAAGTGTTTATAGTCAGTGACACTAACCACAAATGTGAGTGCATGGATACCAGTGTGTTTTGTATATTGCGTAAATGGTATAACTGAATGTATTAAATATCATTGTTTGTTTTTCCCGTGAACGTGGTAGGTATCTGTCAAGAACCCAGGAGAGCATGAACGCCTGTAAAAGTGATTCCTTCCAGTGTGATAAATAAACATACTTTCCTATGCCAACCATATGCGTCCCTTAGTTGAACTACTGTGCCTGCTGTTGTTAATAATGCTGTTTGGCTGTTGCTGAAAAGGCGTGTTCCGATTGGCCGTGGAAATGGACGTATATTGAAAGTGACACACCGGAGGGGTCGGTTCGTTAAAGATGTCTGTCTGAGCGGGAGGCTTTGTGTCTGGCTGACTCCTTTAGCGTTGACGGCTGAGTGTGCGCTATGTCATCATTACACAGTAATGCAGTGCAGTCGCACACCAGGCCGTCCTTCCGAGTGTAGGTGTGTTAAGAGGCGTTAAGAGTGTTGACATGCTACCATACTCCGTCCGATCTTCCCTTGTCCAAGCAGCAAGGCTCTGTTCCCCCTCTACTTCTCTCATAGCCTTCCTTCCAGCGTCCCTCATCGTCCTCAGCATTTTGCTCACGCTCACGCCAGCCTTGGGACGCCGTGTCTCGCACTGCCCCCCATGAACTGCCCAGGGCCGCAGCCTGTGAGATTCCCGCCGTCTGCGGTCCAGGCGGCTTAAGGATGGACTGGTGGAATCTCACACCATTAAAATGGAGGCGCTGGTCCTCCCGCCCAGACAGCCGTGACTGCCTGACCCCGACCTTCTCCTTTCTGAGGAGGAGTGTATTACCCACAGGAGCTGTACCTGAGTCTTCTGCTTTGTCCCCGTGCTCCCTGTAGCTGTGCTGCTGAATATGCATTTATTTAAATTCCCAGCTACAACAAACTAGGCCGGTCTCTGTTGCCCAGGGGCACTGGCACTCCTGGGAGCCGAGGCAGTGCAGTCTTCGCGAGGCCAGTGTGGTCACTTCCTGTGAGGTCTCTCATGCGGCTTGCTCTCTCGCTGCTGTCACTGCGGCGTCGTGGGAGTTCTCCAGGTGTCGAACCCTGTCCACAGCCAGGACCGCCTCCATCCATGTCGACAGTTTGACGGGCTTTTGTCTCATGCTCAGTTTCCTCCCCAGAGCTGAGCTGCTCCCTCCTAAGTCCTCCTTCCCAGCCCCTGGACCCCAGGACCCGCTGATGCATTTATAATTCTGCACCCATTGGTTGGATCCGTGAGTCACGTCTTTGCTCTGTGCTCAGTTCTGCCCCCTGCCGATTGCGGGTCGCTATCGTGCTGAACCCCGCACGCTCTGCTGATTACTCTCTCCGCTGTGGCCGGGAACCCGGTCCAGTGGAGTCTCCCGAGCAAGCTTGCCGAAGTGCTGGCCTGCATGGCAGAGATAAGGGCAGGGTTGTAGTCCGCCGTTGTCGGCGAGAGGACGTGGCGAGGTGCCGTGTAGCCAGACGTCGACGCCCTTGAGCTCGGAGAGAGAGGGCATTGAGGACAGGCCGACATCGATCTTCAGCATGAGGGACTCACGCACGCGCCGCAGCTTGTCTCTCACGATTATCTATGAAAACCGGTTTAACGACACTTTGGATCCATTGGAGATGTATGTGTGATTGATAGCATGGTCAGGGGAGATGGAGCGCTTTGGCCTGCAGAGATAAGCTGGATTTTTCTTTTTTTTGTAACTTAATTTACTTTACATCACAGATTTTATCACCAGGCTGATGGGTTTGCTGTGAGATATGTGGGTCCTGTCTTTTTGGGTATGATGGGTATGACAGTATGGACAGTCATTACGAAGTGACCGTGCTGTCAGAGGGGAATCTTGGTTATGACACCCTGGTCGTCTTGGAGGTCAGCGCTGTGTCCATGGAGATCAGTCCGGAGGTAAACATCTTCAGTATGTTTGTCTTTCTTCAGGAGTAGATTTTTATTTAGCACCAGACCAAAAAAGTGACTTTTCCACCAGAAAAAAAAGACTTTTTTTTTTTTTTTTGCAAATCTATGTAATTTTAATCAGAAAATGGAAAGATTCAGGAGAATCAAGCTGGAGATGAATTGGAGCTCCACACCACACATCGAGCGTCCCAGCTAACCAGCTGTAAGATTTGAAGAATGGAGTCTAATTATGCTTTTCTAGGCAACAAAGAAACAATCATCATCCAGCCAAGAAAACACGTGCAAATTGAAACATTGTTACATAATTATCTGCATATAAATCACACGTAAAGGCTGCATGTTTATGGAGACTCGGCCCTTTGTAGTCCAAGCTGGGAGAGGTGAATCATGTTTGCGGAGCAGATCCTGGGCGCTGTCTGGTGACTAACTTCCCCCGTCCAGCTGTTGTCTTTGAAGGCAGCACAGCAGATAATACCTGCTTTTGGAAAGCCGTAATAAAAGGGACCCTGTACCTCACTGTGGCTAAAACAGCTGTATCTCCACGTTATAACACAGCGTGCCTTGAGGCTGGAGTGTGCTCAGAGGGAGGGCCACCTGACACCTCCTGTCTGCTCCTCAGAAGCTCCTCTCGGGGTCCACGTCGGGGCTTGCATCCTCGCCTGGCCGACTTCCTCCCTTTCCAAACCCCCCATCCCTCCTGTCGGCCTCTAAGGCGATACTGGTGCGTTCCCGCAACTTCCTTCCCTGTCGGCGGGGGCGTGGTGGAAACAGCCAGCTGCAACACAAACGGAGCCAGGGGGGCCCAGCTGGTGTGTCACCAGCCCCCCCCCCCCCCCATCCAGCAGGGGAACATGGTACCTGCTTATTACCTGCTTATTACCTGCTGTGTACTTCTCAGTGAAAACCTTTCTTCTGGGTGTTTTTGATACCACTTTGCAATAAGGCTCCCTTTTGCCACTTGTAAATGGTAGTAACTCATTAATAAAAATAAAACTGCATTATAACTTGTTCAAAATTGTCTATTAATAATTTGCAAAGTGTTGCAACCTAATTAAGAACCAGATTATTAGCCATTCATAAATATACCCTTTATATGGGTAGTCTTATTGTGTTTGCGCCATTGTGATGGGAAGGTATTTGTGCACAATTCTGAGAACTGAAGCCTCCTCATTGCTCCTGCCTTTGCTCCTAGAGGGAGGTCGCAGGCCTCCCCGGCATATCCGTCTCCGTAATCCGCCACGTCGTCTTTGATCGCTGTGTTCGGAACGTTGACGAGAGAGGAGCCAGGCCCCGCCGATCTCCGGGCCTGATAAGCGGCGGCCAGCGGGCCTGCCTGGCGGCCAGCAGGCCTGCCTGCCTGCCACACTCGTCTCCCGCTGTCCCGGCACTCTGGTCTGAGCGGGATGTATCTGAAGGACGGCAAATCAGTCGTCAAAGGTTAATTTCTAAGGTGCTACAGGCCCCTAATTTTAGGTCTGTGTGAACCATGTGCTCAGACTGGCTGAGATGCCCCCTGCTCACGTGGCCAGTTCGGGCCCGAACGTCTCCGGTTGACCCATTTTCAGACCTGATGTGGGGTGTTCGGAGATGCTTTGAGTAATGAGCTGAATGTATCTGAGCCAGTTGGCTGGGCCTGTCCCCTGCTGCGGGGGTGTCATTACCGTACCGCGGTAACCCCCCAGTAATGAACACTGCATATCCTGCTAATCCCTCTTAGAAACCATTTCCATTTGTATTCTGACTAAAGAATTTATCACTTGGTATAATATTTTTTCCCGTATAATTGATTTTACTGAAGGGCTGATTCCTCCCTTGTTTTTTGTCTCTCTTCTCGTTCTTCAGTTCCCATTTGATCATGGAACACTGATGTCCTTTTGCTTCGAGCCTTGGCTCCTCCTCCTGGCCCCTCCCCTTGATCTGATTGGCCCCTCCTGTTGTCCCATCCCACTGCATCCATTGGCCCCTCCCCTTGTCCCCTTCAGCGCTTCACCGTGGCTCATCCACCTTTCTTGCTGTTACTCCTCTCTGACGTCGCTGGGGGTAAAGATGGACCTGTGGTGTCCATTAATTCTCTCCAAGTTCGGCGTTCAGCACCGATTCTGCCGGCGATGACGATGGCAGGTCAAAGCTGTGTGGTGCATTTTCTGTGGCCGTTCTCCATTTCTGACGGGCCTTAGGGAAGCACGGGCTGGTGTTGATTGTCCCGATTAAACAGTCCAGCCTTGGTGCTCCGATCCAGCACCCACCTGTTTGATTGGTGGGTGTGGACGGCCTGCGCGAGGTGCGATGCTGACATTGCAAGGGCCGTGATAGTCAACTGGGCTTAGATTAGGCAGAGACCATCAAAGCTTTTTGCTAGAACATTCTTACTCTGTCATAAGGAACAAAACTTATGAAGCTCTGCAATGGTTTCATTTCAAGAATATCTAACATATGTGTTAATAATAATAATAGTAAATAATAATAATCAATGTAAAGTTTACACTCCTGCTTTTGCGTCCGCTCTGTGTGATCTGTCTGAGCCAATCATGGTCATCCTTGCTGTTCGACTCACTCTTGGTGTATTTGAAGTGATACATGCCAGTATTGTGCAGCCACGGAGCGTGGTAAATGCAGCCCCGGAGAGCTGCGTTTTGGTTCGGCGTGTGCGCACTGCAAGGTTGGAGGCTTTGGGACCCTTTCGGCGTGACGATGATCGTCTGCAGCTTTTAATCAAAATGTTCCCGCAGTGCTGCTGATAACTTTCTGCTCGACGTATGGAATGCGTACACCTCCGCGAAATGCGGTGAGTACTCTGCACCACACTGCTTCAAAGAGCGACTTAAAGCCAGAACCCAGGCTGAAGGTCACCCCCTCCGGGGCTGAATGAAAGTGGCCATCCAGCAGAAACGGCTACTGTGGCATTTTGCCTGCGTTGTGTGTGTGTGTGTGTGTGTGTGTGTGTTGTTACATTGTGGGCACCAGATCTCCCTACATTACGATAATAATCTTTATTTTTTTTTCTTATGGGGACATTTGTTCAGTCCCCACTAGGATTGCCAATTATATACAAATATGTGAATGCAGTCAAAAACTGTCATAGTTGGGATTAGGGTTATGCCAGTAGAAATTAACGAGAGTCCCCACAAACATATGAATATGTAGACTGTGTGGGTGTGTGTCTAGCACACAGTAGCACGGTTATCAGTGAAGGAATGAC
>JABFEB020000001.1:14607592-14619117 GCA_019775895.2 Stomatorhinus ivindoensis
TACGCGCCCTGCACATCACAGACGCCCTCGTGCTTTCACACTTCATTATACGCGCCCTGCACATCACAGACGCCCTCGTGCTTTCACATTTCATTGTACGCGCCCTGCACATCTGACGCCCTCATGCTTTCACACTTCATTGTACACGCCCTGCACACCACAGACGCCCTCGTGCTTTCACACTTCATTGTACCCTTGGCTGTTCTCCTGTCTTTTTCAATAGCACTTTTATTCACATTCTTCTTCGTTGGTGCCAGTTGTGGTTGTTGGCATAACAACTTATGATGAATGGTCGTTATTTGCAGCCCTTCAATGGGGAATAAGCCGCGATTTCCCTTCATTAGTGCTGCCGACGCTGTTCCAGCTCTGGTTAATGTTCACACCATTTCCATGGGCCATATTTCCACCTTCTCCTTCCCTGTTGAGTAAACTGCCTCTTTTAAGGTTCCGTAAGCCGAACATGGTCTGACCTGACCTGATCAGAGGTCAGTGGAGGTATCCCCAGACTGCTGCCAGGTTTGGGGTATCTCAAGCAGGTTTTATACCCTGTCCTCTTTAACAGTGCCGGTGTGTTACTTTGTCTGGAACCAGATGCTGCTGCACAGATGTCGATGGTTTTGGTCGCATCCCGCTCCTCCGTCTTGCAGTGTCATCAAGTAGGTGAAAAAGATCATCTTGCATCGTACACTGGCTCCGTCACTCGTCACGGCTCGGGATGATCCTCTGCCACTCTGTGCCTCTCGCATGTGTCCTTCATCTTTGCAGCTGTAGCATTGGGTTTCGAGTAACGATCTATTAATGCGATTGTCCCTGGAAACCGTGTAGCGGTAGAAATGGTACTCCTGGGAAAACAGGATCACATGTGTTTGGTGTCCGTTAGGGCGTTTGCACTTCTCTGAGCTGGTGGGATTGCACGCACTGTGGGTTTGCACGCATGCTGCAACGGAGGTGATTGTGTTAGAGAAGAGGCCATACACTACAGTACCATACCCCCTTTTTGTCACTGAGGTATGAGCTGTATGTCTGATTTTCTTGCAACCACTAGGTGGCATAGCGTTTGAGGAATGGGGTTTTGGTGAACTTATGCGAAGAACTAGTGCTATTCTTCTCAGTCAGGGTTCTAGTAAATGTCTAGTAAATACTTAGAGCTAAGTTCTGTTTCTGCTGGTTTGACGTGACGTACAATTTTCGGTATAGTGATTTCTGTCCTGTTTACTCAAGTGATGAGCTCGAGAAAGTGAGGAGGATTGGAGCTGTGAGAGCCAATCAGATCCGGCTGCTTAGACAGAGTTCTCTGTGTGTCTGCTATAAGATCATCGGGTGAGTGTGCATCCTCCTTTCCCATCATGCTACCCATCAGCAAATTATTTATCCCCCCCCCCCCCATCAGAAAGGTGCAGGGCCTAGCGTCTGGGTATTGGTGCTCGTGGCTGATGGGGTTCCTGGGAATGACATGTACAGCTGATGTGCAGTGTCCTACCGTCCAGCTCGGCCAGCTGTCCCGCCTTCCTCGCTCTGTAGCTGTCCCGCCTTCCTCGCTCTGTAGCTGTCCCGCCTTCCTCGCTCTGTAGCTGTCCCGCCTTCCTCGCTCTGTAGCTGTCCCGCATTCCTCGCTCTCCTCGCTCTGTAGCTGGCCGCACTCCCGCTGTCCTGCAGGACGGCAGCATTCAGGTCCTGTAACCTAAAGGAGACTCGTGCATGAAGGTTTAATGTGCGAAATCCGATAAATCACTCGAATGGATCTTTGGACGGTTCAGATGCTGGCCTGGATTCCTGAGGTTATATCCTCTCCCATCTGGTCCGGTCCTGAGTTGTGGATCTTATTAGCTGCCTCATTTCCTATGGAATAAGATCAGTTAGTATTAAATATACTCTGAGGGGCCACAACATTATGACCATTCTCACTAGGTAGGCAGCTCTGCCCCCCACAGAGCCCCCAGTCATCTGGCCATGATCATTTGGCCCTCGTCAAAGTCGCTCAGATCTTTATCTCTGTCTTCTGCATCCAACGTGTTGACTATGAATACCGAATGTTAGCTTATTATGGATTATATCCCAGACCCCGGTCATTGTCATGTGAGGGTGGTCGTAATGTTTTGGCCTATCGTTCTACCTTTAGAAGCGTTTGATGCTCCTCAAAACATCGGACCCACCCCTGCCCCATTTCCCAGTGTTGACTTTGATGAATCTTAGCCAGTGGTCACCAACTGACAGACTCTGAATTCCCCCTTAGCTAGCCCCCCCCCCCTTGGCCTTGCCTTGCTGATGGAATTTGGCCCTCAGTGAAAAAACACTTGGGACGTCCTGCTGTGAGCGTCTCCATGGTGGCGCAGTGCTCCCTGGCGAATGTGGAGGACCTGATGAGGGTTTGTGCTGGGCAGCAGATCCGCTGGTTGACGTCCCCACCCTCCATCTCCAGCACCGCCCAGCATTCTGAGGGACCACATCTGACATCTTTGTCCCTACAAGCCCTGACCCCTAACAGGTAGAGATGGATCCATGCAACAGCTTCTGGGATTTATGCATGTTTGTGAACCCAGACTTCTTAGTCTGAATTAGAAAGGCTAGATCATTGCGAATTCTCCTGAGCACTGGCTCTTCACGAATCTTGTTTCAGGCTCCTTTTTGGAGATTACCCTTACCTCTGAAACTGGCTTTGATCGATGGGGCCGTAGTGGAAATGAAAGCCCCTGTTTTGAGTGCGACGGTGGTGCCACGCTCTCAGCAGCCTGTGAGATGTTTCTGCTTCAGGACTGTTGGGGAATTCAGATAAGGCTCTGCTCCTTGCTTTGTCTGAGGTGGAATTCATTAACTTTCAGATTTCAGCCATTTAATTATATATATTTTTTCCCCCTGAATAATGCACATTCAGTGTAATGGAGCGCAGTATGGTATCGGTGGACAGATGGAACAGACAGGCTGTAAATGGACCCTCACTTGGGGCTTTGAGTCTCTGAGTACAGTTAGTGTGTCTTTTCGTATATGGTAGGAACCGGTGACCTCAAATTGGCGCAGTGTTGGTGTAGTGGCCAAAATCCTTTAATGCTGGCACTTGGCTGTGAGACGGCAGCTCTCATTGGTTTGGTTGACTGGAAATGTTTGGCAGGGTCAGGGTACCGCAGGCACTAATCCCAGCCTTTTATGAAGAGCTCTGGTCGTCATCTGATTGCCTGACACTGTGGGTGGGTGGGGTCATGTGCCCTGGCCACTGCCTGATTGGTCCAGGCTGTTGGCTGGGTGATGTGTACGATTTGGTGCTGGAGCAAGGCCAGCCTCGATTAACCCACACCCCTTTGTGAAACTGTAGCTGTGTTCGGCCAATCATGAATCATGGTCTGGTTTTCATGGATATTCGGAATATAGAAAAACCATACTTAGACACATCAGACGAGAACAAAGCAATAAATAATTAGTCTCTTAATGGGCGGTGTTGACATGTCTTGATGATCATCTCACAACTCTGTTCAAGCTTTGAGCTTATAATTTGCATGTTTGTTAATCTGTGGAGAATTTAAAGTGATACGTTAAGAATATGCACACACACAAGGCTCATGAAGATCATGTCAGCTGATTTTCTGATGGACTGGGGCTTCCGGGGGAAATGCTGGATGATTAACAGCCCAAGAATGAATTGTTTCTGAGAAGATACTGCATCTGAATCTCACTCTTTTCCTTAGACGTCTGTGGACGTATAAACCACAATGCTACCAGCAGCTAAAATAACCAGCTACATAACTGCTGCTTCTGTTTAATTGGCCATTTGATCTATAGCAGCTAAACAGATTACTGTATGTTTATAGAGAAGCGAGGCTGTTGGCTTCCCGTGTTGGCAGCTTGGTAAGGTAAACCATGGCGTTTAAATATATAACCTGTGGCCTGCGTGTGCAAGATGTAAACTGCTTCAGGTTTATGGATTTACTGAGGGCACCATTAAAAATTTAAATAGAGATTCCCGAAATGTCAACCATGGATTTTGCAACAACACGAGTATGGGAAATCTGTTCACAGGATCATGTAATTGACAATCCAGAGTTAGGAAATGTATTCCAGTTTTTTTTTTGGATAACAGCTCGGAACAGCTCATTTCTCATTCCTGATCCCAAATTGCCGCATTTGGCATTAATTTGGGGATTCAGTCAGTCTCCCCCATGTCAGGAGAGAGGGGTGACTCGAGAATTATCCCGTCTCCCTGTTTTAGTCTCGTTTAGCTGAGTTTCTGTTCACACCAACACAGCGATTGCGGGACTGCTGCGGTCAGTCTTGATGCCTTAATGATGGGGTCCCCAGCTGGTCTTTTGCATGCCGCTGCTCATGACCTGGCAGTCGGCTGTCTCTGATAGGCCATGACTGTCCGGCGAGGAGGGGGCCGGGGGTCGCCTGTGTTGAGGCGTGGTGTCCCTCAGCTGCTCTTCAAGTCGCCCGGCTGTGAAATGAAAGATTCCCAGCTCGTTTGCCATCTGTGACACTCGCAGAGCGTCTCTCTACATTTATCCTGCAGCCGGCCGTGACCTCGGGGAGGGCGGTGGTTCTGATAAGCCCGGTCCTGTCCCTTGCTCGATAGGAGGCCATATCTGTGGTTATAGTTCCTTGAGGAAACGCATGAAGCCTTAGGTTAAAGGTCTGTCACTGTGAGCTTGCAGTTCCCACTGCAGATGCGATGGATCCTGGAAGCAGAGTCTTTGCCAAGCATGTCTCTACAGAAGCACTGCATGCCCAGTGATGGCATGATGGTATGACTATGTTGGGGTCCTGCTTTTTACACAGTGACCTCGTGTTGATGTACCTCCTGGTCCCAGTGTAGCTGAATCATTGGTTAATAAGAGTAAGATAAGCCCAAAAACACACAAGGGGTAGGACACTTCAATCATTTTGTCCCACAACTATAGCGAAGCAGGATTTGTGTGTGAAGATCTCCACTCCTCTCCATAATGCCACTGGAGGTCCCACTTAATTCTCTGCAAGGCAACAATAAAAAACGCAAAAACGGGCATGCCATGAGACTGCCCCAGATCCCCGGTTCCCAGGAACTGACTGATCCAGAAAGCTGCTTCTATCTTAACTGCCTGGCCTACACAAGGCCTTACGTGAGGTTGCATCAGAATCCCGTCGTGGTAACCTTGTCCTCCTTCATTTCCTCATATCATAGGCCTGACCCCAAGTTATTTAACTATGCCATCAGGATTATGATTGTGTGCCCTGAGTATAGTGGATGCCCATTTAAGCACTGTAACACTGCCATCTTCGGCATTCCCACAGTGGAGCCTCTGAATGGCGCTGGAGTGATAGACATGGTAATTGGAACCAGGAGTACGGCTCTTATAGGGGAGCATGTGGAAGAACGACGAGCTGCTTGCAGGTCCGCGGGTCATGGACTTGCACCCGCGCCTCTGGATGGCAGCATAAAGAGGTGAAATATTCCAGGGAAACAATATGAGGATGTAGGTTTCCCCTTCTGCTACTACGCCTTTATATTGTGCTTCTGCTGCTGTGCTAAACCCCCCACTGCACTCCCCGCGTTGTTTCTAAGCAACTGCATTTTCCCAGGACCACTTACTCGGTTATGGCTGTGATGATGTGGAGCCGCGCACACACACACGTATGAACACGTAGTAACTCACACACGCACCCACCCACAAACACACACATACATACACATAGTAACACTCTCACACAGACACACACTCCCACTCTAGAAGTAATTTAAAGCCACACGTTGATTTCTCAGTGGGCATTGCCTCACACCGGCAGGTTGTGGGGTCATGCCCCACCTACTCTCTCTGTGTTTGGGCTTTGCCTGTCCTCCCAGTGTTGCTTGGGGGTTTCTCTGTTTCTTTTACCGCAGTGTGTCATAGTGTGTGATTGGTGAGCATCTGCATGCCCCACGGTGGACCGGCAATCCATCGGGATGGGGGGATGACCAACGGCGGTTGGGAAAACTGAGATTTCATCAAGGAATTCTGGGAAAAGCTGTGCGGAAATGATTTTGTGTTCTGAAATGCCTTAATGTCCCGGAAAGCGGTACGTTGGTGTTGCCTGTGAGTAAGTAAGTGTGAGGACCCCATTATTCACCGACAGCTTGCAAATGGGGAGATCTGTGGGTCCTCATTCCCCGCACATCCTACCCTGTGACCTGGGGGGGTGAGCGAGGATCAGTCGGGCGCCTATGCCAGATTGCATTGGGCCTGGCATCGGGGCCACAAGTGCCAGCTGGACAGAAATTACATTAAGAATGAGCTCGCTTTCAGGATGGGGGATGCGGGCCATTGCTGGGGGGGGGGATTAAGGGGTGAGCTCTCTGGCCAGCTGGAGCCCGGCCTCTGCAGCAGTGCAGTGGGTGGTGGGGGGCTGATGGCACAGGCCAGCTTAACTCAACCAGGGAGGAAGCATAAGCGGTGGAGATGGAGCAGGATGGTGATAGGAGGTGGGTGCTCAGTGACGGGCTGTCTGTTCCAGCTACAGCGCCCCCTGTAGCCTGGCCTCTGTATGACATCACTGTCACGCACCCAGAACCAATGGCGGGGGGGCTTCTAACAATGCGGGTCTGACCTGACAGTTGCTTACCCGTTCTTCAGTTTTCTTACTCACTGAATCTGCAGCTTGTTCCCACACAGTAAAAGGCCATGATTGTATACGTGTTTGCAGGCACGTGTTGCGTAATGCGTTTGTCTTTCATATGAGCCTTTTGCCTGCGCCGATGCGGTGCGGCGGCTGCAGGCTGTCGTTGAAGCTGAAACGCGCACAGCGCGCAGCGCGCAGCCTGCCCCAAGTCCGGCCGCATGGCAGCGAGCACGGGGGGCTGGCGGCTCACGCGGCGCTGCGAGCGAAGCGGTCTGCGTTTCTGCATATGGGGGCAGCGCCTTCCGGAAGCCCGTCAGCCGACGTGAGAGTCTCCTGGGGGGATCCTGGGTAAGACAGCCTGTCAGCTGTCAGGGACCGATTGCGATGGTGGCAGGCGGGGCCATGACAGTGCAGCTCGTTGGGTAGGTGACAGCAATATTGCGTTGTGCCCTTGTTGATGCCCCTAGTGGTATAACGTGGCCATCACTTTCAGTGCGAGCTTAACCAGTGAGCAGAATCATTACTCTCAATAACTTCAATTAACAGACCTTCTCTAGACTTGTTAGTGGATCAAACCATGTCTTCCGGGGGGGGGCTTTGCTTGTTGTGCCTTTATCCTAAGACGTGTCACACCCCTGTCTCTCCTCCTGCCTCGATGGTTCAGCCCCCCCGTGTCTCCCGGGAAACCCCTATCAGCCCTCTGGCCATCGGCGGGAAGGCAGAATCAGCCCCCCCGTATTCGCTACACCTCCCCTCCGCCTTTCGCTACTGCTGAAGTGGAGTGATTGTGTGAAGGAGGGAGGGAGTTTCAGAGAGAGAGAGAGAGAGAGGGAGAGGCAGTGTGGACAGCGAGACCCCAGCTCCGGGGTTCCTCAGCCCAGCTCTTGGCTCCCAGGAAGCAGCGCCTGGAATTTCCGCCTCCCCTGTTTTTGTTTTTTTTTCAATCAGCCGTTCTCCCCCGCCGTCCCCGAGATGCACGCCTAGTGAAGCGGGTCGGGGGGGGGGGGCAGGTCCGCGGCCGGTGGGGGACGCAGGGAGGCTGCACGCGGAGGTGGCGACGGCGCGGAGCTGAGCCAAGCCGGCGGTGTCCTGAGGGAACACAGACGCGCACACACACACACACACACACACACACACACACACACACACACAAAGACACGCGCGCCGTTGCCATGGATCGCTTCCTGGGCTTCGTCAGGCAGATCCGGAGATCCAGGCGCCGTAAGGGGAAGAAGTACCGGCCGGAGGAGGACTACCACGAGGGCTACGAGGACGTCTACTACTACGCCTCCGAGCACCCGCACCGTGAGTAGTGCTGGGGGACCTGACCCCCGCTGCTGTGTTTTAGTGTTAGTTGCACCAGGTGTGCAGCCAGCAAGAGGGTGTGCGGCGTGTTCTGGGTTACCCTGTGCCAGGTCCCGGCCCCTGAGGGGGTGTCCTGGGGTACCCTGTGTCCTGGGGTACCCTGTGCCAGGTCCCGGCCCCTGAGGGGGTGTCCTGGGGTACCCTGTGCCAGGTCCCGGCCCCTGAGGGGGTGTCCTGTGAGTGTAGCGATTAAATGGTGTCCGTGTGCCAGATTCACCGTGTCGCGCTGCCCCATCGACAGCGAGTGGGGGGTGCCTGCCTCTGGGTTCTCCCCCCTCCGCTTTAGAGGACAGTGTGCCAGTGCGTCACATGCTGTCCCATCAGTGCCGTGGCTGTCAAACTTTTACACCTTCATGATGGTGTTCAGGGGTGCGCTGCCAGTCTCTGTCACTCTTTCCGCAAAGCACAGGTTGGCTTACCTGCTCACTCCTATGCCCCGGAGTACAGGGTGTCAGGCGTGGCCCCCCAGGCCTGCCGATGGTGTGGATTGTGGGTTGATGGGTCAGTCAGGACCCCAAATCCCGCTGGAGTACTCATGGGGAGGTGCTCAGAATCCAGCCTGCTCCCCTTCATCGATCAGCAGGTGTGAAGCAGCCTTGAGCACCTGCGCCCCCCCCCGCAGGTGTGCAGGGTGCGTATCATCCTGGTATGATGGGGTGAAGGTGCTGAATTATTAAGAACCGCCTGTGAATCATCAGCAGCTCCTGACTGGCTCCATGTCAGCAGCTGAGGTATCGTTACCAACCGTGTAGCTCTCCGGTTCCGAGCCTGACCCCCCCCACGTGACACCACCCTCCGCTTCCAAGCCTGACCCCCCCCACGTGACACCACCCTCCGCTTCCAAGCCTGACCCCCCCCCACGTGACACCGCCCTCCGCTTCCGAGCCTGACCCCCCCCCACGTGACGCCGCTCTCCTTCTGCACTGCCTCATTCTGCCAGTACTTTAGCTGGGGTCTCGTCCCAGAGCGTTGGGGGGAGTGGCCAGCTGGCGCGGGTGGAGTCGCGGGTGGAGTCGCGGGTCTTGGGGCAGGACCTCTGCTTGCCAGGTATTATTCGGGTTCTGGATATTCTTGGCTGGCTTCCAAAATCCGTGGACATTTTCAAGCTGATTGACATGTTTTGGAAATGTGGAGTTGAACAGCTTTTTATACCAAATAAAAATTTGTCTCCATCCAACATGAAAGAGTCTTAACTGTTAATTAATAGATGAAAGCCCCCTGACCCCCCAGGGCAGATGGCACGTCCTGTTGCGGGGGGGGGCGCACCATGCCTGCAGATTATTCTACGGTTGGATGGTGTGTGGATTCTGGTTATGTCTGTGCTTCCAGGCTCAGCATTCTGGACAGTCTCTATAGGAATTAAATGTAGCCCCCACCTCTGTGAATACCTCTCCTCCTTACCTGTGGTTGAGATAATGGACATTCCTTGAGGATTTAGGGAGGGGGGAGTTGTTAAGAATGTCAGGAAAAACAGACCTTTTAGTTGCTGATCGGAGGCAAGTCGAGACACAGAGGGGCCTTTAAGCCTCCGTCTGGAAGGTCACATTGCGACACCCCTCTAGGAGGCACACCCCCCCCTCGCCCCCACTCAGTACCGGGCAGCCGGAGAGACTCCCGTCTCACGTGCGGGTGTCTGAGCTGCCGTCCCGGTTTTCTGGCTCCCTGGAGCTGGAATCGCCTCTCGCCCCCCCTGCGGTGCCGGGTAAACGGGAACGTGCCTGGAAGTCTCACCTCCAATATCGGAATGACAGGTTTTCTTCTCGCTGGACCAGCGTGAGATCTCACTCTGTTAGCCTGAACTGGGCCGCTTGAATGTCCTTTGGTTCAGACAGAACTGACAGCCCCCAGCTTTCAAAATATAGGTAATGCTCGTACTGACCTGTAGGGGTCAGGTAACCAGAGTAACTGATTAACTGATTGTAAGGTTGTTTTCATTGTTTCCTGACCAGTGTGTCTCGATTACTCTTAGTTGTCCTGCAGAAACCATCTTGGGGATCTGGAGCAGGGGCTGCCCAAAGTCTAGCAGGACTGGGCTGAGAGGTTCAGAGCGAATGTGATTTCTGCAAATTCAAGAATCTGTAAAAGCAAAAACCTTAGTATTTGGCATATTGATGCTAATTGTCCCATGTGGTTGTGCATAAGTGGTGCGATTGACCTGGTAAACTGGGAAAAACCCAGTGGGATATGAACGCGAAGGGCCCCTGCCTCCTGTGTGGATAATTAAACAGCGAAATCTCAGCTTTTGTAAGTCACAGTTCAATTGCGATACCCGACAAGCCTCTCTGGAGATAATTGCAGTATGACCCCCCTCCCTGGACGAGTGAGTCCTGACAGCCGGTGTTTCAGCCCCCCCGCCCTGTCTCCATGCCGGCCTCGTCTCAAAGATGTGAACACACACACAATGTGACATTTAGCAAGGGGATGTGGAAGGGGATGTGCTCTGCAACCTGCCACATTCCCCGGCACCTTCATGCATCCCTGAGTGGCGTTCAGTACAGTACTTGTGTGTTTGACCTCAAGATATAAAATCAAACCATCACTGCACTATAGAGTATTCCTGCCAGGCTGTTGGGTCAGACTGAACATTCAGCATCCTCCTGCGTGCCGTCTAGTCGTACATCTGAGCTGTTCCACTGCGATTTACCCAGCAATATTTCACTAATAAGGTATATAATTGGAGAATAGCTGCGTTGTGGAGAGTAGAATGGAAGAGCTCAAACTCAAAAAGGGGGTTAGCTCGTCATTGCAAGTCTAGTGTAGAAAAATTACTCCTGCGTGTGAAACGTGTTGAAGTATTTCCCTAAACTGCCAGAGTAGATCTAACCCCCCTCCCCCCCCCTGCACCCAAGGACGTTATTCATCAGGGCCGCCGATCAGGCGTGACGTTTGCTCCCGTGGGGCCCTCTGTCTCGTGTCCGACCTCTGGAGTCCAGGCAGGATTGGTGACACGACGCAGTCCCCGCCTCTCACACACCGCAGCGTCATCTTTCCGAGGGCCATGCATTCTCCGTCTTTCCTGATGCAGCGGGGTGCGTGATCCCGTGGCCACGCGTCTCTCTTCCCTGCCCAGCCCTCTGCGGGATCTCAGGTCCCTAATGACATCACACTCCGGCTCTGCACACCTTCACTCTTAAAATGCATCATTTTAATCGCATAAATCGCTCCTCTCTGCTGCCTCGCAGTTGCTGCTTTAGGGGCCGGGTCATGTCGTCATTGCTGACATTCACGCGGCTGTGGTAAGATTGACGAGGGGGCTCATTTGGAAGTCAGCCTGCCCGCCCCGCGTGTCCTGATCGCTCCGGATATATACGGCTGGCTGCTGTGGAGTAGCTTTGATGGCGTTGCTCCTGCGATCCCAGGAATCTTTCCTTCCCTTTTCACATCCCGTACCCAGGATCCAGGTGGGAAAGCGGGGATCTGCACTCAGACTCCTAATTAACGTGCAGATTTGTGCTCTCAGACAGACTGATGCGTGTCAGCTGGCAGATTTACAGCCGCATTCTGTTTTGTGTAAACAGCTTCACGTGATAGGCTGATACTCAACACAAGCACCTCCCCCCCACATGATAGGCTGATACTCAACACAAGCACCTCCCCCCCAC
>JABFEB020000001.1:14627391-14642814 GCA_019775895.2 Stomatorhinus ivindoensis
CCCCGGACTGGGTGGAGCTCACTCTGTATGTTGGGGTTCCCCGGGACTGGGTGGAGCTCACTCTGTATGTTGGGGTTCCCCCGGACTGGGTGGAGGGATCTGTACAGTAATAGAATGTTTGCTCCTCATTTCTCTTGCATAAGTAAGTTGTCATAACTGCCTGACACTGTTTACCGTTCCTGGGATGCAGGAAAGAGCTCAGATGCATAGAAGACAAGGATTTTCACTAGGAGCCGGGCTGAACGGAACATAGACGACTTGGTGCATCTCTGGTATAGAACTTTCCATAATGCTTTGCTGGAGCGGAGAATAGAGATCAGTACCAGTGTTCTATATAGGTGGTAGTTCAGCTTTTATTATGTTTTTAAAAATGTATTATGTTTTAGGTAGGTTTTAGTATGGACAAAGATAGCACTAATAAAACAATATTAGTGAATTTTATGAAGATTGCATAAAGTTTTAGATACAAATTGGAGTTACCCTGTTAATGGCGCAGTAATGAGTGCATTCCTGTAGTGTAACATGGCGGTGGTATAATCTGGTGTAAAAGGCGTGTTTATACCCTGCTTCTTAGCGTCATCACCCATCGAAACAGCCCAGAAAGGGCAGCGATAGCAGGGGCCATCGATTCACACAGTGACCCCACCCTGGGTCTGGCCCTAAACACATGCTGGCAGGGGCATGGCCGTCCCTTGAACCCTGTGCCAACCCCAGCCAGCTCCGTCAGAGCGGCTCTGCTTAGCTGACACCCACTTCGCCATCAAGGTCATTTCGGGGGGGTGGCAATGCCCATGATGACTCGGATAGTGACAATGATGGTGCGAGTAGCCTTGCATCGCTTTCGTTTGTGTCTCTGGCCCCCTGCTGGACAGGTATGGTCATAACAGCGCAGTCTGAGTCTGGCTCCCCTTCAGTGTGATGTAGAGCAGTCCTGCTCTGAAGAGGGTCCAGTCAGAGATCCCAGGATGTAGGTCAGTGTGAAAAGCACTCAGCAGCCACAGGGCAAAGCACCGACCCCCACCCCTTTGTCATACAGTCGTTTCAGACCTACTGAACACAGAAATGTCGCGCTGTGGGCGTGAGCTGTCCATGCAGGTGCCTGTGGGGCCCTGCAGATGAGGAATGGGGGAGGGGCATTGCAGGGATTTCCAAACACCACTTGGAAGCAGAAGAAAAGAACCCTTAATGAAACGTGTGTAGCTTTGAACAGGTGTTACAAAGGCGGCAGCTGGCATTCGCTAAATCAGGGCTTTGGCTGAGGAGCTGAGTGGGCACTTTTGTGAGCTCTTTGTTAACAGCCTGCAGGAGAGACCAAACCCCCCCCCCCCCAGCGCTCCCCTTGAACGCGCTCAGGTTTGTTTCGGTCCATGCGAATGATGTTCCGCTCCACACATTGCCTGGAGGCAGCGGAAGCTTCCAGAAGCAGCCCGTGTGGATGTAAAGGGTGAGGGGGCGGGGGGGGTTGTCCGAGACCCGGCAGCTGCGGGAGGCTGTTATCTTGCTAAAGAGGCTGTTTAAACACAATGAGCATCGTGTGTCCGAGCGACGTCCTTTTCTTTTCGGCATTTTTTTTTAACCTCGTTTTCTCCTGCGTGTCCGTGTCCGTCAGTCAGACTTTCGCTCGTCAGTCACAGGTCAGTCTCTCCTCATAAACATTTCCCTCCAGGTAAAATATATCAGGTCATTACATTTATCCAAAGCAACGTGTATTTTTGAGAGAGTCCCTGAGGTATCTGGGGGTTAAGGGCCTTGCTCATTGGCCCAAAAGTGAAATCACTCCCAACACTGGCACTCACACCTGCGACCTCGCCCTCACGCGCTGAGCCACACACACACCTCCCCCGGTGGAAGTCGCTCGCCCATCGAGGGTACGTGATGTAGTGCGATATAGGCACCCTTCCCCATCACGCAGGTCGGTTTCTTCTCCCCACGTGAGGTGTTATGGGGCTGCGATCTGGACGCCACATGGCTGGGCCTTGCACCAGTCTGCCCACGGTGCCGCTTCACAGCCATGCCGTCCACTCAGCAGATCGGTCAGGCCCCTCTTTGCTTTCAGAAGGGTGAACAAACCCAAATTAAAACCCTGCCGTGTGAACATTGGCAGCTCTTTCATGAGGCTCGCAGGGATGCAGACAGGTTGCAGGCGCAGAGTGTCAGGTGGGGGGGTCAGTGGTGTGGTCCAGCCATTCTCACACATGCTCGGGGAAGGCTGTACCACTACAGGAAAAAAAAAAAAACCTCTGCCGGTTCTTTATCTCGCCTGTAGAAAGCTTGTAAATAATAATTTACGAAAATGGGTGCCGCTGTGGTCTGACACGGTTGTTAAGCCTTTATAGCTCTGCCCCAGGTCGTCTGCAACCCTCCCACGAGGGTGCAGCCAGGCCCGCACCGTGATTTACGGTGTCAATAATGGCCGCCGTGACGGGAATGTCGATGCCGTCGTGGTGCCGTGATTCAGCCCCGGCCGGGGGGGGGGGGGCAGCCAATCAGGCATTCACCATCGGTCGAGAGGGGGGAGACGGGCAAAACGGGGCGATCTGTTATTTCTCTACATGCATGTATTAGACGCGGGCCGTGCCGGCAGACCCTGTGGGGGGGGCCCGACAGCCAGTCACTGGCTCATAGCTTGACGATTTACTGAGAGCAGGAATAAGGAAGAAGAGAAAGGCAAGAAGATTTTGGTAAGTAATGTCAGATGGAGTGTTTGGTGCGTCAACTTTATTTTAAGGGAACAATGAAATCACCGCAATGGGGCATCTTTAAATCCTAAGATCATTTCATCTGAGACACTTAAAATCACCCTGAAGGGCAGACTGCTTAATTCTCCCTTATTTTTCCCTGACTTTCTTTTCATTTAAAACGCCATACTCTGTCCTGGGCACACAGCCGTGCAGTTTCCTGTGGCACTAACCAAGGTCCCTGGCTGTTTCCTATTCCGCTCATGGTTTGGAACCGGAGAGAGAAGCTTCTGTACCCGAAGCAGGTGCTGTCTGTCAAAATGCCTGTGTTGGCCCCACCCATGGATAAATCATCATCATGTTCGTCACCGGCATCATCACTGCCGTGCCACGATGTCGATCCTATTGGATCAGCATTGTGTTCTGCCACAAGGGGGCACTGTCATTATGCCTCAGCTTTGATTACTGCTCCGTTTGCTTTTTTACATTTACATTTGTTTGTCTGGTGGAAACATTTATCTAATGTGACTTACAAGTGAAGCATCGAGGAACCACACTGGAGGAACAGAGCCGGTCAGTTGACTAAAAGGATGGATGGAGGGTCCTCTTGATGGAATGGGTGCCGTCACCTTAATGGCCCTGAATGCCAGCACCAAGGACTCGAACTTCATGTGAGTGCTGATAGAGAGCCAGTGAAGGGCGACAAGGAGGGGTGTAACATGACAGAATTTAGGCGTTAGAGTGAATGCTACACATGCTGGAACATTTTGAAATTTTCTGCAGGGATTTTACAGCACAAGCTGGTAGCTTTATCTGTATCAAGTTGCAGAAGTCTAGTCAGAGGGTGACAGATGCCTGGACTAGAAGCTGAACTGCAAACTCGCACTAATTGAATGTACAATAATGGGAAATGGCTGCTATGTGGTCAGTAATAGACAGGTGGTCATCTATCCTTAGTCCTTGGTTTCTGAAGGATCTTCATGGAGACAATGTCAATGATCCAAGCTGCACAGAAATATAATTGTGTATTGTAGGGCTGGTGGGGAGAACGAGAAGCTTAGGCTTAGAGATATTAAGCCAGAGGTGACAATCCCTCATCCAAGGTGCACGACATACAGAGATCCAAGTGGAAACCATTGTATTGTCTGGAAGGAAGGTGGGGTACAGCTGGATGCCATCAAAATGGTAACAGTGGTAGGTGAGAAGATGTTTGGACCTAGAAAGGTAGTGTAAAGCAGGGATCTCCAACTCCGGTCTTGGAGAGCTACTATCCAGTAGGTTTTCTATCATACCCGGCTTCTGCTGAGTCACAGCTGTTCTCAGGTTGATACCAGGAGCAGGTGTGGCTCATCAGAAGCCAAGTAGGATAGAAAACCTACTGGATAGTAGCTCTCCAGGGCCGGAGTTGGAGACCCCTGATGTAAAGAGTGAGGAGGAGGGGACCAAAGGCCTTGGGAGATGCCTGCTTTTTATTGATTTGGCTGCACCGCAGGACACCTGGAATGTTTAATTAAAAGAAAGTGCCAAACCGTCTGAGAGCAGTTCAATGTGAGAGTTGCCAGAAGCATCCGGTGGGTCACCGTGTCACTCGTGCTTTCAGTCAGATGTCACTGATGATGTGTAGCGCTGCTTTCACTCTGCAGTCACGATGACAGTTCCTGTAGCTTGCCTCAGTGTCCTTTGTCAATACAAAAAAGCCACACAAATTGTTCCAGCAACTTGGAAGAAGATGGATGCAAGCTACTGGGAGAGATTAACGGACGTCCGGGGAGGCAAGCACACTGTAGACCATTCTCTCTCACAAAAAGCACTGTTACTGAATTGCTGGAAATAACAGCCGCTCTACTGAGAATTTCGTGGTTTTATCAGAATGAAGAAGCTGAGTCACACACCTAACTACTTTCAAATCCTTTGACTTCAAAGGATTTTATATAATATGAACTGTAAATATCAGAATCAAAATTAATCACTTTCTATTAAAATCAGTGTGAAAGCAATAAGTGCTGGTTCAGTCCATCATTTGACGCATTAAAGACTAATATAAAAATCTGAAATCTGACAACAGAAGGTAAATCCGGTGCTGAACTGACAGTCTGCTTTATACAGGGTTTATACATGGCCGGCCCATTTCTGCTTTCTGTTGAAAAGGTTTAAGGCATGCTGTGCGTCGCATAGTAGTCTGAGTAATAATGTACATAAATCCAAACATAAATATTACATAAATTCTCAGATTGTCAAGATTTCTGGACTTCTGTTAATTGTCGTAAGCCAACTAATTGTGAATGATCTGCAATTGCCTTGCGTTCCTGGACGGCAACATCAGCTATACGGAGCTGTGACCTGCTAGGCTGCTAGGAGATTTGGGTGGTCAACTAGGATTTTTTTTGCTGTGTGGTGCATCACGTGTGACAGGACAGCACCTTAATGTAGCCTGACAAATTAATCAATGGTGGAAAAACCCAGAACCCACAGCATGTGAGCGGAGGGGTATGTGTGATCTCTCCAGGAAGCTGTCGTTTTGTAGATATAAACCAAAAATCAAAGCTTTTCAGCTTAAACTAATTAATATACAATCCATAGGTCGTACACAGAGATGACATTTCGATGTTGCTGGTCATTGTGCGAGAAACTGTGATAAATCGAATATGACAATGAAATGTGATAGACGTTTAAACACTGGCAATCTGACAATTTAAACACGACGTACTGAGATGTAGACATGATACACAGAGGAAAATACATTAAAAATGCGAAAAAATTGCTGTGAAAATGGCCGATGAGTTGAATTTTTACTGTCTTACGAATTTTGTGCAGAGGGAAAACAGTCCTTTTAGGAGATCTGGATTTCCACTGGAGTAAGGTAGAAAGTTAGAGGTGTTTAAGCCTTGCTGTCCCGGCTTGGCGGCTGCACAACCTCCCTTCCATCGTGCCAGACTCCCTTGTGTCATCGAGAGTCAGTATCAGTGTTCGGGATGTGATGGGAGAGTTCATGACCTTTAGTGCTTCTCCATGTGGGGATGGAATGAAAAGGTCAGTGTGGGAAACAGGTCCCATCTTCTGGGTGAGCACCATCTCTCTTCCTGCAGCCGGGTGCCAACACCCTGGCATCAGGCTCCCTCTAAATCTCCTCCGTAAATGTCAGGGGTTTTCGGCGAGGCATCCGACGCCTCTCACGCTCTTGTGAGCTGTTTATAGGGGTCAGTTTAGTGCAGCTGTAATGGCTAACGAAGCCACGCGTATCACAGCGCTCGATGGGTCCCCGCTGGTGCCTCCTAGCTGCGGCCACACCGGGTCAGAGGTTAATAGAGCGCTTGTTGGCGGCGGGCAAACATCATCTTGCCGCCGCATCCATCTACCTTACGTGCCTTTTTACACGACTCCATGTTTGTTTGGCATGGTTTTAACAGACCAGTTTTTTGTTCTTTGTTCGTTCTTATTGACTTGTCCGGCCCAGGCAAGTTACTGACTCTGTCTATTTAGCGATGTAATAACCAACTTTATGAATTTGAAATCCCCCCCCCCCCAGATCAGTAAGGTTTTTATGTTTGTCTGAATGACAAAAGATGCTTTTCTTTTAAACACTGTCCCAAACATGTCCCCATAAATTAAACTAGCAAATTATGCATGTATAGTACGGATCATACTAGGTCTTGCTCTTCTGTTCTCTCTGTTAAATGTTGTATGGGGGGGTATTAACCATGTGACAGACATGTACACGGTACCTACAAAACCCCCATACTTTTTTGTGGTTATAAGTCTCTCCTCATGCTCTGGTTTCAGATCAAACCATTTCCCTTCCTGGCACCCTGAGAAATCCCAGTGTTGGTCGAGTTACAGGCTCAGCCTGCCTGGCACTTGGGGAGTCTTTACCTGGTCCGAGGGGCTGTGGCTTGCTTGGGAAACGCTGCTGTTAATCAGCGTGTCTTTCAGGTTCTGTGCGCTCCGTTCCCCTCTGTTGACTGGCCGTCCTCGTTTCTTCTGAGCTGCTCCGCAGGGTGAAGCTGAAAAGTTGGCCGGTGTCGCTCTCGCAGTGGGAGGAACCCATGTGTGCTGCCCCCCATAGGCAGTCCTGAGCATGACGCCTGAAAGTCAGGCGAGGTGAAGTCCCGTGTGTGACTCTGAGAAAGCCATCTCCCTCCTCACCCGCTGCCTCTCTGCTCTCCCTGACGCTCCCTTAATCCGCCGCGTCTGCCTTGTGTTTCCCAAGCAGCAGGCTGATAAACAGGAAGTCTGGTCAACAGGAAGCCAAGGATGGTTTCTGACCTGTAGCTACCGCTTCCCGTTCGATGTGACACCTGCTAATGTGCACGTCACCATGCACCTGCGCGTCTTTGTACTAAATGCTATAGTGCTGATGTCATCTGCACTCCAGGCTTTTACATTACGCCGTCTTTGTGTCGCAGGTGTTTGTATTGTGGTTATAAGACTGGCGCTCTCCAGGGAGGGCAGACGGGTCCTTGTGAATCGGGGGCCTGGAGGATGGAACGGAGAGTTTATTAGCACTCCAGGGACTGCAGAGGGGGAGAGCGGAGCCTTTTCACAGGGGAGATGCGACAGTCGCAGCATAAGGACCAAACGCGGTGTTCTGTCTAAGGGTACACGCTCACCCTCAGCCTGTCCTCAGCACCGGCACTCAGCTAGGGAAATCAAACAGGAAAATGGGCCTCTTATATCATTAATGATGAGTACGTGATTGCTGGTGAGCGAACGGGCTTGTCTTCCGAATTCTGGAACATTTGTGCCTCCCCATCGTCAATCTCATGGCGATGCTTTATTGATTTTTCTTCATTCTTAAATTAATGTGCAGAAGGGTGACGGGTCCATATCTGTTTTAGATGCCACACCAGTACTTCCTTGCTGCCATATTTGAGCCACATGCATAACGAACCATTAGCTAGTTGGAGGAGAGTCGCCCATAATGCTCTGCTTGCGTGCAGGCCGAGGTGTGTGAATGTCCCATAATGCTCTGCTTGTCATCAATGGACCCGACTTGATAGTTAAATTTTTTTTTTTTTAGCTCTCTTGTACTTCAGAACTCTGAACTGTGGAGCTGTGGTCATATTCACAGGAATGTGCTTGGAGTTTGGCCCCTTTTAGTCTCTCATAAATGAGTCTGAGAACTGGGACATGCTGAAACATGATGGGGTTTGTGTACGGAAGCCGTGTCCGGCTGTCATGCTCCCTGACCACTTACCAACCGGCGTGCGCTGCATCTGCGGGGGTCCCCCTCTCACCCCCTCTCACCCCCCCTCATGTGCAGTCGAGGAAGGTGCCGGAGACCCACATCCAGCCCAAACCCGTTTGCTTCCCGTTCTGCCGTATCACACGCATGCTGGGAAATCCTGAGAACAGAAACGGCATAATCAGATGATTGGCTGCACAATTGCATTTGCCTGCCCTGCCCCATTGTATTAGTTACAAGAGCAGAGACGCTGTAAACAGCAGTGGCGTTTATTGCCACTCAAACCACGCATTTGTATGGGGCCCTCGAGGATTTGGTGACAGTCACTGCTGAGGGGGGGGTAAAGTGACTTTTTAGAGTGGAGTCCCAGAAACAACAAACCTACCCCTGGCTGTAAAAACATCCAAGCTATTACAGCATTGAGGCTGCTGATTTCTGCTGTTGTGGCTGCACAGAGTGAAGAGATGATTAATGTGTCTGGTGTCTCACTGTTCCTCACTGGGATCTTATTAGAATGTGTGTGTGGTTCCTGTGAGAGTCGAAGCCAAGTGGGCTTTATCATACCGTATACCATTGTATATACAGGTATACATCAGTTCCCCCAGAACCATGTTGCAACATATGAACAGCAAGTGACCAGGTGGGGGTTATCATGGTACTACAAACACAGGACAAGTTAATGCAGGTATTTCCCTCTGGTTTCAAGTGCCTGGTGTTCCTCTACGCTGAGCTGGTCAGGTTCCATCTGACAAGGTGCCGTGAGGCCGGCCGGTCGCCAGTTTCTGGGCCCCCTAACTGCTGAGGTACGCTGAACATGCAGGGAAGTTTCATTTGTGAATTTAAATGAGATCCAGCTGGGATGGAGGGAACCTGGTGCTGCCAAAACCCGCATCCCAATCTAGCTGCGAGCGTTCTGGGGATTCCACCGCGTAAATAATCTGACGACGTGCCTCCGGAGTCCTACTGCTTCCGAGGCTTTGTTCTCAGCGGCCAGATCTGTGGCTCAGACGCCCAGACAGAGCAGCCGCACTTCCGTGGCCTGCGTGAGCCCGCCATCGATACCTTTTCACCCGGCACGCTGGCCGATGTGCCTTTTGGGTTCTGTGCTCTCAGGAATAGGCTCCATGGGTTGATCTGCAGCAAACGTTTGTGAAAGTTTTGTTGTGTGGGTCATGATTCTGAGAAATCCATGGTGCGTGGTCCGGTAGCCTTTATGTGAATCCTGTTGGGGGTGTTTGAGTTTGATTTCATTGAATTCTCACCAGGTTCTTTTTATTTCTTAATATTGGCACCATTCCCTGATTGCCCTTTTCTGCTTTTCATCATATAATACCAATTTGCATTGTGTGTGAACAGTTTCTTTTCTTGAACTGAGAACTTTATCCTCAACACTGTATGTTGAGGTCGCATTTTGCTGCCAAAACATGAATTCCTGGAAAGCCGTAGGTATTTGAACTAGCATAGATTTCCGGATGGAAATATCAATGAAGCGTCGCAAACAAAGCTTGCCAAATCCCTGTAAAGTACAGCATGTTTATCGCTGAATACCAGAGGGTCAGCGGGGACTGAATTCCCAGGCCGCTTCCATTGCAGCACCATCCGGACATTATTTCAAAGTGTGGAGGCTTAGAACTGCGAAACGGCCCAGTGCCACTAAATCTGTCACTGCTGGATATCTCCCTTGGTGGCTCGCCATTGCAACATCGTTTTCCTGTCAAGTGACCTTGAGCAGGTGTGCCACCCACCGCAGCTGCACCCTGCTGCCCCCTAGTGGACTGAAGGTGCTCCAGCCTCAGTTTGTAGTTAGGCATCGGAGGACAGTTGACCTGCTTAGGAAGGAGTCATCAGAAGACTTGGAGCAGCGTGCTGTGAGCACCCTAGCCTGACTGCTGGTGCTACGTGTTTCGTGTTTGGCTGGTGTAACATTAAGGGAAATAAAACAAATACTCCGCAAACGCACCATGCTGGCCGCAAGGCCGACAAACCCCCCTACCCCTCTGCCGTAAACCTCAATCGACCGCCGGCCAGGCCCTCGTTCACCCTGCTCACGTCTTTTGGGTGTAAACGGCTCGGGGTTGGAGGGAGCAGGGAGCTGCTGATGCTGACATCTTTCTCAGAGATGCGACACCCTTGCAGCCCCATCACAGCCCGGTCGGGGAGCTCTGCTATCGACATGCAAGTTCGCCTGTGTTCAGATCAGTGGCCCATCTGTCCAGGAAGGACGTGATCGTCCTACTCATTTTCACTCCTTAGTTTCAACAACGAAAAGAACTTTGTTCTAAACAACTTGCGTTCATGTATGTTCCGTGTACCATAAGGAACGACACCTGACTTTGTAGCCAATCAGAGCTCACATCGAGCTTCTGTTTTCAGCACATTCTCCTTCAGAGCTGTTTTGCGTCTGTTCTTCTGCACCATCTTGTATATAATCCCTTGGACCCCTGATTGGCTAAGCATGAAATTAGTTTGCCAACATAAGAAACACCACAAGTTCTGAGAGCATCTTAAGCTCAGGAATTCGGTTGGATAAGCCGAGACGCCTGAAGCTCCAGCTGGCCTTGACGCTCTGTGTTGATAGTGCGATGTGATTGAGCACTTCGGGGGGGCTATCGAGCACTGCCCCCACCTTCCGGCCCTCGGCGTGCCCAGGGATGCTGCTTGACCGCGGATCGCCGTGGTGTCATGGCAGAGGTGGAGCCTGTCCGCCTGTCGCAGCCCTGACCCCCCCCAGACCTCACTCCCCTGATGCCCGTGCATCTCCTGGACCGGGACCGGGACGGGGAACCTGCTAGACTCAGGTTGGATGTCAGAAAAATGCAGCAGCGTCATCGTTATGGAGTTAATTTTGTGCCAAGTATTAATCAAAATTTTGAAAACCGCAAGCAAATCATTAAGTACCAGAATGAAAATATGTTTTCTAAATATCAAAAAAGTCTAATAAAATATTTTTTTCCTTCTCTAATTTGTTTTGCTTCTGGAATGTTTTTCTTTGCTTCTGAATTTTTTTTTTCCTTCTGATATTTGTTTTCGCTTTTGAAATGCTTTTTTGCTTCTGACTTTTGGCACTGTTTTAATGGGTGGGCGGGGCTTAGCAGCTTACGCATCTATCGGTTCGCTGGAATTTGGAGTGAACACGCCCTTTAACCGTCTGGGCACGCCCACTCCATGATGCTTCAGACCGTCGCAACATGGCTGGAAGCTCCGGAGCCAGTTTACAGTGTTGAATTGCATCTTTGTAGTTCTATAATAGTGTACTTTTATTAGGAATCGGACAGGTTAGCTGCTGCTGGTAATAAGACTCTCAGTTAATTAATATACAGTAAGGATGCAAAGTGACTGATGTAATTTCTCAGCTATTTAAAGTTACTTTTCTATTATTATTTGCTGTTTTTCAGTTTTACTGCTATTTATCTGTTTAAAGTGGTGTTTTGTAGGAGCCTAACTGCTGCGGTGTTTAGTGAGGTAGCTGTTTTTCCCTGTAGGGCACCCAGAGGGGATTGGTTATAATCTTGTGATGTTTAGTGCTCATCTTCCTTTGACGTTTACTCATAATTTGTGGGATTAAATATAAGATCCCTGTCAAAGTCTCTGGGGGGGTGTACTGTGTTGGGGTTGTTTTTGTCAACTGCTTCACTTTGAGTTTGAGTTTTTAATCTCTTTCCCAAGTGACTTGTCCCACCGTTGCCCACCAAAATAACAGGAGCCGTCCTTCGGGATCGTTATGTGCATTTCAGCCTGTTTTACTCTGCGCGTCTCCGTGGAGGGTAATGCCTCGCAGGTCCTTAAGCCGATCTTTAAAGTAAATGTGTCCTCAGGCGACAGTGGGCATGCTGTTGTGAAGGAGAGTCAGCGCTGGATCGCTAAGGAGGAAAAACGCTTTCTTTGTGCTATTTTCTTTAACGGGATGCCAAGATTGACTTTAGATGTCGCATTGCATTAACGTGAAGTAGCATTACAGAGAAACAAAAACATCCAGTCAATATTGTTTATCAGAAGAAGCGAGGGTCTTTGGAGCATATCAGTGATAACGGAGTCCATCGCATGCCGCTGTCAGCCGCCAAAACTGCTTACGGCTCGCTTTCCGGAAAAGGTCACTCGCTGCGACTGACAGAATCTGTCCCGGTGACGACTTCTGACTCTGCAGAACTGTCAACAAGAGCAAAGAGTGTTTGTCTGTCATATCCCTGTGCAAAGTGGGAGGCTTGCGAGCCGACGGTGTGTGTGAGATTTGGGGACGGGGGGGGGGGGCTGCTATGTGGCCGCTAGGTAGATACTGTAACAAGTACATAAACATGACCCTTACAGTCACTAGACTGGTATTTTTGAAGATATATATGTGCTCTTAGCGCAAACATGTGCTCACACCCTGTGGAGCACACGCATACACACACTCATACACACACACACACACACACACACACAGACACACACACAGCGACTCTCTCCCAGGGCGTGAAGGTACAATTTGGGATCTAACACACATTGCTACGCAGCCCAAACCCACACCATGAAAATTGAGGGCATGTCTGCCAAACTCAGCAGCTCGTGTTGGGCTGCCTGTGGACCTGATAGAACCTGGGATTACTGCAGCCGCCTGGGCCCAACCATCTGGGTCAACGGCAAAGGTCCCCCTTCCAGAATTATTCCCATCTGCCATCACAGATCATCTCACTCACTTTTATTTAGGCTGTTAGCATGTTAGTGTGTCCTGGGGGGCAGGGCTGGGGGGTGATGGTTTTTATGACCTTTGTTTTTCTCCCCATACTAACATTGGCAGTTCTTGTCTTTGGTTCTTTATCTCCCCCTAGCATCATTCGCACTTGCGTCTTTCTGTAATGCGGACGCTAACTTGCTAACAGAAATTGGCTGGGGATGCGGGGCCACGTGTGACAGGCGTTCGAGCAAAGCAGCATCGGAGCCGCTCTCTGCTGCCTCCTTTCCGGACAAAGGGACCTTGGAGATGCAGACGCAAATTCACTTTCTCCTGCACTAGAGCATCTGAATTCCTGCCAAGGCCTGAATCCAAATTTGAAGAGTTTATATTAAGGCCTACATCACCAAGTTAGCTTTCCTGTGTGGAAAGGGAGAGCTTCAGGAGGGGAAGCAGAGGGTTACACATCTCACCCATCATTTCAGGAAAGGCAGGAAAATATACATAATCAGGCAGCAGTCACCGGAAAGACTGTCCTGGTCCTTTTCCTGATGTGTGCTATGTGTTTTCCACCTAACGGCTGTAGCTTAATAAAAGCCTAAGCGTGTATTTTCTCGCTTGGTCTTCATTGCTTCCCACTCCTGTTCTCGTTCCTGGACTGGGAAAGGGGGAAAGCATGGCATTCGCGAGAAATCCCGTGAATCACCGGAGCAGAATCTTCTGGAGAGGCCAGTGGCGCCATCAGGCACTGCCAAGGACAAGTCCGAAACAGGAACGAGAGATCCCCTCATGGTGTGTATAACTAATCAAATTAAGGATCTGAGCCGATGTGCCAAAGGTTGTGGGTTCAGATCTTGTGGCTGGCATTTCGCAATTGAGACACTGGGTGATGGCTGGCCCTGGGCTCTGGCTCATGGGAGTTTTGATTGTTTTTGAGAGAAAACCAATCACATTGTAGTGGAGGTGGTCCCAAGTAACTAAATGAGGCTGCACTAGCCAATCAGATGTCTTCATCCCACCTTGCCTAGTTGCTAGGACCCATGTCCCCTACAATCTGACTGGTTATATCTCTGAATCAAAAAAGTTTTCTTCTGCCCCCAGAACATATTTCTGCAAGTAAAATTCTCACAAGCTGAACTCTGGCCTCAAAACGACCTTGCACCCATACTGTACATGTTCACATGTGTCTCTGTCTCTCATGAAGAGAGACCCGCGACATGCTCAGGGCTGTGGCGAAAACCAGCGGCCATCTTGCTACCATCACAGCTTCAATATGTAGGCGTGCTATCCTGGATCCTTGCACATCCCCCCCCCCCCCCCACCCTCTAATCCCCATATCCCTCCTTGTCCTCCCATTATCTGGAACACATTTTTTTTTATCATATTAATGACCAAAATTCCAGGTGCTGGCCAGGGAGCACATTTTATGTCCTTTGCCGAGGGTGGGGGGGGATACCTATGAGGGAGGGGTGCCTATCAGCATGAAGCAGCACCCTCACCCCAGCGGCAGGAACCACCCATCAAAAAACACGGCTTGTTCAGCATCATACCATGGAGATTAAAGCAGGAGAGTCCCACATGGGGAGCATGTTTGGTTAACGCAGACCAAGACCCCCCCCGACACCCCTGCTGGAAGGAGCAGAGCCACTGAAGTGAGATCTCCCCTCTCTCTTGCTTTCTGCAAACCCCTCCATGCTGTCACGTATCCTGGTCCGACCCTGCAGCCCCTGTGATTTTTTTTCCCTTTCCTCTTGCTGTTAAAGTTGTCCCAGTAAGATACACAAGCGCAGAAAGCCTGGATGTAATTTTGCCCGGGGGGCAGTGTTGTCGGGGTGGCAGCACTCCATGGAAGCGGGCTAATAGTATTCAGCACTCAGAGATCTGGCACAGTGATAAGGGGTGACCCATAGCCACCTATAAACGGACGACCCAGGCTCTCTTAATGTCTCTCGGATGCGGAGCGACATCGTGGAGGATCTGTGAAACGCAATCCTCAGACACCTCTCTGGCCGGCCAAGTCTCACACCCACCCCTCGCACCGAATGGCTGCTTTTCCCCACACTGATTACAGGGAACTCGATATCTCTGTGCCTCGTTTGATTTTCCCCGCTGATGTTTTTAATTTTGCCCCGTGAATTGCCTCAGTGTCTGTGAAGGAAATTGTTAAGCCTGACACTGTCACTGGATGCTGCGTCGAGTGCACTGGGGGGCCCCGTCACCGGGGGTGCTGAGCCGTCATGCATTTCACTGATGCATTTCAATTGAACTATTGAAATTAGGGACTTCTCAAGATGGAGGTTGATGTCACTGTGGAAGGTCAAGAAGATGACCATCCTGGGGTCCAAGCTTCAAGAGAAGGTGATGGGATTGACATCTTTATGAATTTTTGACTTTCTTTGACCCAGGTATGGATGGTACAGTGCTGCAGTGGTGAGCATGGCTGCCTCACAGTGCTGCAGTGGTGAGCATGGCTGCCTCACAGTGCTGCAGCGGTGAGCATGGTTTCCTCACAGTGCTGCAGCGGTGAGCATGGTTGCCTCACAGTGCTGCAGCGGTGAGCATGGCTGCCTCACAGTGCCGCAGTGGTGAGCATGGCTGCCTCACAGTGCTGCAGAGGTGAGAATGGCTACCTCACAGTGGTTATGCAGGTGAATAAAGCCTGTTCACCATGCAGGGTTATTATTGACATGTTAGCCAGCACAAGGGGAAATGTAAGTATTTCCATGCCACTGTACCTCTCAGCCAGGCTGCTTCCCTCACTAGCGCCCCCCACAGGTCGCACCAAATGACAAACCACCTTGAGAACATATGCAGGGGCACGCTACTCCCATCTGATGCTTTCACTGCACTGTCTCTTCACATTTCCCTCTCTTTCCTCCATCCCCATTTGCCCCAAGCACTGCCCTTTTGGG
>JABFEB020000001.1:14642914-14657408 GCA_019775895.2 Stomatorhinus ivindoensis
CCCCCCCCCCCCCCCCCCCCGCTTTTCTGCTTTGCTTTAAACCCATTTTTCACCCACTGATTATGTGCAGTTGACCGCGCTTGCAGTTTGCTGACATTTAATCAGGGATCGTTATTTATTGAAACGCTGGAAAGGCGTAGGAGGAGAAACGCTGTTTAGCGAAGCTACTTTTTCCTCTTGCAAATAAACGATTCCCCCCACCCGCCTCTTACATTTATCGGGTAGTATTTTTTTTAATCAAGAACTGATTCTGGCGCATTGAAACTGGTCCCGGGGCACAGTGTTCACGGACATGTGGGACTTTACGGTGGTGTGTTTGGAGCTTTCACCTAAAACGCATAGATTTACACCTTTACAGAATGATGGATTTTTAATTGAATCGATGTCAGTGCTTTGGGATATTTTTTAAATCGAGGACAGGGATCGGGGAGTGTCGCACAGTCTGCTGTTGGAAAATGATTGACGTGAAGGATAACAAGCTCTGGGACCCCTGCTGTATCGCAGCTGGGGAAATCGGTATTATAGTAACGATAAAGAGTATAGCAAAATACACACACCTTACTGAATGTGCGGCATTTATCTATGCATTTACAGCGTTACAATGTATTAAGTAGTGGTACATGTTGGGCTATGTGTGTATAAAAACTGTTTTCCTCCTACATTTTAAAAATGTCTGATAAATTAAGAATTATGTTTCTTATTTTAAAGCCTAACATGTATGTTAATATGTTGACTCTAAAGATTTAATGTGTTTGGTTTATTTTTATATTGATTGAAAAATATGAGTTGGCATAGTGGCACAGTCGGTGACCCAGGGTTCGATTCCAGCCCCCACCTGTTTGTGTGAAGTTTGCATGTTTCCGGTGTCGGTGAGTCGGTGCCCCTGTGCCAACTACAGTGCGTGAACATGAGCCCTGTCACGGACCGCTGTAGAGTCCATGGTCATCACTCAGAACTGCGTATATGGTGACGGATGAAAATTATCAATACCTCTATTAAATATGTAAAAAAAAATGTTGCCGTACAGTCTGTACATTAATTAGTTTCTTAAGTGATTTCCGCAACGCAGATGACTACGGACACAGAGGGAAAAATCGGTGATTGAAAAAATCTCGTATTAGTTTTCCATTACCATTAATAGCTGTACAGTGTCCGTTTTAAAGTACAAATGACGGAATTTATTTGTGGACTAATAAAAAAAAAACTTAAACGACACAAACGTCCTATAAAGTGTGCTTTAAGCATTGAACTATGGAGGACAATGTACACCATGTAAGTTCAGTATTAGGCCTATGTGTTTATTAATTGCATTGCGTCCTTTTCCGTCAGTGACTTTAAGCAAGACAGCTGGACTGTTGAACACGAAGTGCACACATAAACATTGAAATATATTAAAAACATTAAAAGGTTTTACAGGCGAAAAAGTGCATATAAAACTAAATTTACCGCGGTATCGGTGTTGAGGTTTAAACTCGAACCTCTTTGGAATATTTCAGAACAGATCCGCACCTTTCCATGCATACTTCATCAGGGAGGTATTCCTGAAAGTGGTTCCGGCTTTAAACCTTAAGTCTGGCACCGCGGTAAAGTTAGCTTTATTCAATATTTTCCGTCTGTAATATCTTTTCACAAAGGCAAGCAATACAGATTGGGTTTTCAGATTTCCTTACGAGCGAATTTTAATGCATATTTCAATGTGTGTGTATGCACTTAATGATCAATAGCTTAGATGTCTTGCTTATGGTCACTGGCGGTGAACGGACACAGAGCAATTATTAAGAAATAAAAGAAATAAAAGCGTGTTAGAAGGGGCGTAGTTATTAATGGTAATGGAAAAGTATTGCGAGATCTCGCAAAAGTGTGTGTTTTTTTTTTTCAACCGCCTATTTTTTTTTCTCCATGTCCCTTCCGGGGCTCCGTAAATGACAGCTAATAACCCAAATATACTTACTGTGTACCGCAGATCCCCTCGGGGTGATAACGCAGAAATTCACAGGCCTGGCCCCCTCCTATAGTAATTACATTCGCTGCCAAAATTCAGTCAAAAGTTGTAAAAAATGTGTTTAACATCAGTGCAAGTTCCCCAAAACGCTGAATAAATGTGATTTTTAGGATAAAACTGTAACAATAAGCAGACATGTTATTCTGCATTCACTTCAGTGTTACAGCTTCTTCACAGGTCAGCCCAAGGAAAACATCTCCCAGTCTACGTTGAGGGTCTTTCTTACACTTTATGGTCTTTTCCTCACACTTATCTGCGTGACTGGTCAGTAAGTCTCATCACACGGCTTTTATTTCAAAAGCAGTTCCCTTATTTGGAAGACGGCACACCGTCATGGTTTGGGGCTCGCTGGCAGGAATGAAAAGGTCCTTTAAAACAGGATTTATATATGGGAAGTGCATTTATCAAAGGCAGCTTGAGAAAGCCAAACTCTGAGGATGCATGGCAGCGAGGCGCTAAGTCTGGGCTTTCCTGCAGCCTTCCTGTGCCTCTTAAACGTCCGCCATTCTGCATAAGTCGGCCTCCTTCATCTTCTGTCTTCTCAGCAGTTTCTATGCCCTTCTGTTGTTTGCGTGTGTGGGGTTTCTGTCACTGGGGACATGTTTCGCCACTTCCTTCAGTTTCCTTACTGTTGACAGTGTAGTGCCTGCTGTACTAATGGACTGTTTGCTTTCCTTACTGAGTTCTAGGGCTTCTCTGTTCTAATTGGCTGCCCTCTTGGTGACATCGCACTCTACAAGTACTGTCTTTTTCCCCGCATCATGAAAGTGTGTGGAATTTTGCAGACCTAGTGCGGGCTGTTCGTGGTGGTTTTTCCACTCTGGAGTTGTTTGGAAAGTGTCTCATTACAAGGCAAGGAAATACGCCCAAGCATTTCTGCATAAATAACGTGAGGGAACCCTGCAACATTAAAAACAAATGTAAATAAATAGGCAAGTAAGTGGTAAACAAGGTGGGGTTAAGGGAAAGAGTGTTAGTGAGACTGATGCATTAATAAGCATCTTGGAGCCAATAGCAGCTCTGAAATCTGAATTTAAATGTGCACTCTTCAGGTTGATGAAGTGGGGTGTTTCCTGGGTGACGCTGGATTCATTCTGGGTGTTTAATGCTGATTCGTCTCAAGCAGAGGTCGATTGATGCATGGTGAACTTAGCTGCTGTTTCAGTCCTTTCTAAAGGGCACGTCTTACACCTTGCCAGCTCACTGCAAGCCTTCAACAAAAAGGCAAGCTGTTATAGCCTTTGGGGGAAAAAGCATTTCCTTGTTTGTGTTTCACAATTCATGAAACTACTTTTAAAAATGGCACTGCTTTTTAAATAATCAGCGATGTCTGTTTACCTTCCATAGATCATTCAGAGTTATTGTACTGGGGATTTGAGGTTGATTCAGTCGATAATGTGGCTGCACTCTTATTTTGACAATCCTGCATGACTTCTTGGGTTTTCTGAATCAGTGTTAGAGCACCATCATATTGACCTGTCTGTAAGGAGCTTCTTGGGTAATTAACCCCAAATTTGTTAGTTAAACTGCAAAATTGTGCAGTTTAACCAGCCTGCCACCTAGAACTGTAGCTGTAAAGTGATAATAAGTGCGAAGAGACTGAGTAAATCCCTCATAGCATTCCTATGACTTTAACAAATCAGGAAACAGGAATCGAGAGAGACATCACCCTGCATCTTAACCTAATTCTGACAGCGTGATTGTATTAAATTCAAAGCTGTGGAGAGTAAAAATTACATTTACATTTACATTTACAGCATTTGGCAGACGCTCTTAGCCAGAGCGACTTACATAAGTGCTTTAAGACTGCACAATGAATTTCCTCCCGATACTAGCTCAATAAAACCAAGGCTATGTATACCATCGACAATACTCTGTTGGGAATTATTATTTTATTTTTTTGGGGTAAAAATGACGGTCCTGGGGAGAAATAAACGCTACTCATCCCCCAGCTGAACTCATGGCACTAACATCAGTGACATCAAACACGCAGTAGCGCAGTTATGATATAAAACATGAGGGTTAGAAGGGAAGAGGTCCACTGACTGTGTGCTTGAGACAGCATTAGCTGGCAATGCTGCCGTGCACCTCAAGATAAACAAATACGTATGCCGCATGTAGGAATTGGGCTCCGCAGATCGGAAGGTTGATGGTTCAAATCCCGTGTCAGCCAGAGTGATGTCACCGTAGGGCTAATGATCGCGGCCGTTACCCAGGGGACACCAGTTGACTCTGGTCTCTGATCCTCACTTGTACATCAATTTGGACAAATGCATCTGCTAAATGATAATGTTCAGTATCATTACTGCTGACTGGGGACAAGGCAGATAAGGTGGGACACTGTTTGCAGGTGTTTTTTTTTTTTTTTTTTTATTTATTGCACCAGCAATACTGAAGATCCGTCTGCACAGCATTGTGCAAAAGATGTTCTGTGAGAAACGGGAAGCTCTGCGATGAAACGCACTGAAGGGGAACCCAGATTAAACAGCTTGGACAGCAGCACGGCAGGGGGGGTGGAAGGCGAGCCAGATGGCCGGTGACAGTCGCTTCATTTTAACATATTCTAACACAATCAGGGGCGATCGGAGCAAGAGCGGGAATAACGAGCATTCGCCGTAAATTAAGGGAGCGAATCAGGAGTGGATTGAACTGTAACATCATTTTCTTTATGTTCTGGGCCTTTGAATCACAGTATAATCAAAGTAAAAAAATTAGCAATATTAGGAATTACCTTATTGTACACATCTGTTGTAGCAAACCTTCTGTAAATCTGTCATAGTTTAAGCAGCGTTTGCTAATACATTCCCCTGAGTCCCTAGTAACCTGTGTAAGACTCATTAGAAATCAGATTAATTTAAAAATGTGCCTCAAGTCATTCATGCATCTGCTATATTTCCCGACGCCCGTTACCATCACAGCAAACGTGTCTGTAATAGGAATTTTAAACTGCCTAGGTAATAGTTTCAACCATTAAAGTTGGTTTTGGATGGCTGTGAATGAATATCTCTGGTTAAGCAGCTGGGAAGGAATCAGCAAGGTTGATCTCATCAGGTGCAGCCAGCTAGTCACGTGTCTGGTCCTCCAGCCCATTCTCTGGTGGGGAAGCACTTCATTAACTCTAACTCTGATTATAAATCCATCCCAGTCCCTTTATTCTGGAAGCCGCAGTAAAGAAAAAAAAAAGTTAGAATCCATCTCAGTGTCTCTTAGCTGAACTAGCAGGCAGAGAATGTAAATGTGACTGTACCTCTGACTACCCAGTGCTGTGTCTCTGCCTGTGAGGAAAGGGGCAGTGATTGTGCAGTGGGAGAGAGCAAGATGGAAGGCAGTATTTTATAAAGATTAGATGCACCTGTAATTGCTGAGATTTCAGGGGAGTTTTCCTCCCGGGCGATAGCGCTGCTGGTCTGGGCGCTGATGTTTGCGGCTGTTAAAGCGGAGCATCCACCCCGGCCTGCCATTTATTCTGCCTGCCCGTGTCCGGGCTCTGAGGGAATCCTCCCGGTTCACTGAAAATTTGCTGCTTTGCTGATTGCTTGTTACTTTTAAGTGTCCGAGCCCCATTTCAGGCGGGAGATGGAATTCAAGTAAGTTTTATGTCAGACTCTGCAGTGCTGGCGAGTCAGGTATTTGATACTGGGCCGGTAAAACGGGTGTTAACCGGCAGGCGCGATAGCAGGGAAAAGATGCCTGAAGGAGTGGTAATAGGACCGGGATACTGGTGATTAAGAGATGTGATTGGCTGGGGATTTAAGCGATGTGATTGGCTGGGGATTTAAGCGATGTGATTGGCTGGCCGCCTTGGGTTGCCGCAGTTCCAGACGCACCCAGTATGGCCTGCCCGGCTATTTATGAGAAAGTCCTCTCTAAAAGGATGCACAGAGTAGGCTTGAGCAGTATCTTATTTTTCAACACCATCATGCTGTCCAGACATACCACGTTGTGTGGTATTTTGACTGTATTTTCAAAATCAACACTATTGCAGTATTTTGAAGCCTTGAATTACCCAAATACCAGCCAAGCCCAATAAATAGAGGGGTGGTGAGGATGCTTGGGCTGATGGGGGGGGTGAAGAGCCCCCCGCCCCATTCCGTTTGTCAGGTCGGGGGATTATGAGCTGCTCATGGTGTTTAGTGTCAGCGTTTCTCTGGCCTGTCTGTCTGCCCGCCCCGGTTAGCGGCTCTGAGCGACACAGTGATTCTCGCATCTCCGTCTTTCCCGATTCTCCTCCGAGATCCAGCTGATGGGGCAGCCTTTGTGTCCAGGGAAGCCTGCGATCCCTGCTCTGGCCTAGAGCTGTTAGCGAGCCTCCATCTTTGGAATCAGACAGCACGTTTGGCTATCTGGTGCTGGTGGAGACTTTGACACACCAATCAGGGCTAACTAAGCGGGATTTACTTTTAGCGCGCACGTTACCCACAAACCTTTGCAGTTTTGGCAGCTGTTTATGGGACAGTGAGCCCATTTGTGCCTCACTTATTTCCCAGTGTCCTGATGAATGACACTGCACTCAGGTCAGCATGGTGGCTTGGCAGTTAACACTGTAGCCTCACACCTGATTGATTGTGTGTGTGTGTGTGTGTGTGTGTGTGTGTGTGTGTCCAGTGACCCTGCCTCCCACCTTGTTGGTCTCGGTCCTCACGCCTTGTAGCTCCTGCTATTGGCTCCAGTTTCATTGCTGTCCGACCCAGATAAGGTAAAGCACTGAGCTCTCACAGCTGTATATTAGCACACTGTGAGTGATTACTGGAGCAGTTAATAAAGCAGATATTCACCAGGCCATGTCGTCTTAAGCTCCCTTTATCCGTGTAACATATTCTCTCTCTCTCTCAGAACGGAGCATTTAGAGTTTATCATCCTAATTACTCTCACGTTGAGTTCCTCAGATTCCCCTTTAGCCATCTTGAGGGAATGGTTTAAAAATAAATCATGCTACTGGGCATGAGCTTCCTTTCCTATCCTCAAGGGGGCAGCGTGGCTCCGGCACACACGGGCACCCCACCCAGCGTCAGCATCAACCGGAGTGCCGTGACGGGCACCGGTGTCCAGCAGACGGCCGTCACTGCCAGCTGTGACCTGTTGTCACATCGCTCCCCTCTATAGCATCCCCCTGAGGACACGTCTGTTACTGCTCTCACACTGAAACCCACATCCCCTACTCACTGGCTGAGCTTTTAGTCTGAGGGCCAGACAGAAATGGAATTTTACAGAAAGGTCTAGAACGCTGCCCATGTGTGCCATGTGACTGGGCGAGCGAGGGGATGTGGAAAGCCGCTGAGCCGTTGTGCTGCCGTTTCCGGCGATTTGTTGACCTTCTGTGCTTCTGGAACGATGGGAGAATTTCACATGGGACATATTTTACTTCATAATTAAGATTATATGTCTTAAATGGCCGTATACGCATGAGAATGACTCATCATAAAAATGTTTTATTTAGCGGCATAATAGGATCAAACAAACAGTGTAAGAATGTACAAAATGTGTTGAAAGGTTCCCTCATGAGAGGTTGGATCAAGGCTTCGGGTGCGTTAGATGTTCCTTCCTTTGCTCTGCCTTTATTTTTAGTCATCTCGTCACCCTCTGCCGCCCCCCCAGCCCAGACAGCGTCCCCGATTGAGCCCGACAGAGGAAACGTTTGTAGCACCTGTGTGAAATCGCTTTTACTCCCAGAGCGGCCCAGTTTCCCATCTTATGCTCCGACGGTATTGTGAGGGGGCGTGGCTGTACTTACACCCCTGTGTTTTTTTGGGTATCGGTGGGGGGGGGGGGTTGGTCGGCTGCGTGAGTCGTGCTCTAAAAATAACAGAGCGATGACATGCGTGCGGTGCTCGCGCCACTTGGGGTGATCTGACCGAGCGACACGTCGCCCCCTATAGGACGTCTGGTGCGGGGTTGCCGAGACGCTTCCTGTATAACACAGAGAGGAGGAGGAGCCACACGGCCACTCCAATGATTCTGCTAATGGGCTGCCATTAGTTGGGGGCGGGGTGTTTCCACCCCAGAGTTGTAGTGACATGTCAGTATACATCAGGTTAATCTGGTTGCTCGCAGGGGGTGGGGCACAAAATCTTTTTTTAATTAGCTAACCAGGGTGATCTTCTTGGAATGCACTAGCAGCAGGTGGCGCCAGCGAGTGAGCGTCACGCTTTAGCCCCTCCCACCCCAAGGCGAGCAGTGATGCATGGCTGGGCAGAGTGTGACCTGACAGGCTGACGGTCCCTGTGCCATTCCTCTCTCCCTCCCTCTCTCCGCCCCGCCCCCCCCCCCACCCGGCCTGCCAGCAGTACTGCACCCCCACAGCTCTGTATTTCTCCCAGAAAGTGTGCGTGCCGTTTGGGGCGCTCCTCTGAATGCCCTCACAGCCGGGTGGCCCGGGGCCGAGGGGTCTGCGGATCGACACTGGGGGACTCTGCTTCGCCCCCCCGCCAAGCGGCAGAGGAATCCCTCGAGCCCCCGCTTCTCTTTGTGCTTCATCTCTACGCCACTTCGACAGCCGCACGCAGCTGTGAGACTCGGTCACGCCGCGGCCGCGTGGAGGAAATGGAGTTTTGGTCAGATCCGCACCCTGCTCAGCCCGTGCTGTGAATCGGCGGACCGGTGCCGGACCACGGTGCGACTTTCCTTCCTAGGGCCGTCCCTCACAAGCCTCCCGTCAGGAGCCCCATGGCGTTCCTGTGCGGCGTCAGTCAGGCTTTCCGCAGTGACAGCGGTGAGTACGCGCAGAAGCGGCAGGGACTGAAACGTCCTGTATTTATAATGGTTGCCGATCATTGGCGTGTGGACTTTAATGATGAGGGACAAGATTCGGGTGATGACACTGGGGTCCCCCTGTTCGGGGGGGGGGGGGGGGGTCATTCTGTGAGGTGAGGGTCTATGTGTGACAGCTGGAATTGCTCCCTGGTTGGTCTATTCCAGACTCAGCAGCTGTTCTTCAGCCTCTCGGTGGGCTGGTGGGGCCTCTGGTCAGACCGCCGCCTGACCCTGGTCCAGCTGGCGTAGGTCAGGACGGCGTCTGTGAGGTCCTGATGGATGTAGCCTGACATATGTGGAGAACGTGTCCCTTGGCTGGGGGGGTGGTATTCAGAAGGCTGGGCTCCTGTGCAGCTTCTGGATTGGTGTGGCCTTGGTAGATGGAGTGAGAGTAGTAAGTGGGTAGATGAGGGTGTTGACATTGATTGGGGTTGATTAGACCAGTGTGTGAGAGTGAGAGAGTGTGTGCGTCGAGCGAGAGAAGGAAATCCTGCCGTCTGTTGGCTGGTGGGAGTCACAGTGTGCCACTTAGAACCAGGGGGTTCCACCGGGAGACAGAAATCACATGACCAGTGGCTGCTGTTCAGCAGAAAATCGCAAAGCAGTATGGTGCTTTCTAAACTTTTACAGATACAGGCACAGGTAAACATTAAGCACGGTGGAAATATATTCAAGGGCTTCAAACATGGGCCGCCAGTCGGTTTCCTGAAATAATACAGCCATTTCCTCTTTGAGTCTGTGTCTGTGTCTAATTTTATATTTTGAGCTTGAAATGGACACCCCCGGGGACATGGAGTCACCATTCTGGATTTATTACACACTTTTAATATCACGCACAAGGTCCTTGTCAACTTTTTATTTGTTGCAACAGGCTGGGATCAGGTAAACCTTCCAAGTTATATTTTCAGACTGTTGTATATCTGCCCTCTTATTACCCTGTTTAAAATACTGTTTGTTATTTATGGCTCCCAGAAAGTTTTGCTTCAGTGCACGCCTGTGTGCCGACCCGTGGTACCTAGAGAGTAAACAACGGCAGGGTGACCCGTTATTTCCTGCATATTACACGCATAAATCTCCCTTCAAACTCCAGTTCATGCAGGTCGGTTAATGAATGTGGGGCAGCTTCGTGCATTTGCCCCCTGCAGTAAAAGGTGAAAGAGGCTGAAGTTCCTGGTGGTTCTGTGCTGTATATTTGGACTGAGGAATTTAATTCAGCGTCAAGTGATGAGATTCTGTGTTAAAATATACACATCGGACTGGATGAGAACCTAATAGTAAAAATGGTAATAGTAATCATGTTATCACTTTGGTTACCAGCAAAATTTACCTAGAAACTCACTATAATGGTTCCACACAGTTAGAAAGTCCTCCCTAAGGTGTTTGATGTTTTTGTTATGGTAATGACCATCAGTCAGATATCTCGGGTCAGTTTGTACTGGATCCATGTGTTTGCAGGGTCCATCATAGTGTTTCCGGGATTCTGGTGCTTAAATAGGAAGTTAAACTTTTCACTGTCCAGGCACGCCTGCCTTCAGCTTCCTTCCGTAGCATTAACAAGCCACTATGCTCTTACCATCCAGTAACAGCTGAACTCATTGTAATAATGATCTTTATGTCAGAGCAGCCGATTAGCATTTCCATTCTCCTAAGTGCACCACCTTACACATCCGTTCTCTTTATTTCTTTATGCTGATGGTCCTGGAGGATTGGGATAACAGTGATCTTTATGCTGATCCGTCTGAAACCAGCCTTCTGTTGTAGATGTGAAGCAGGCGTGATTTCCGCATGTTCACCCTGGTACTTGGAATACCCTCATCGGTGCGACCCAGAACTATGTGAGCTGAAAAGTCATTGGACCTTTTCCTGTTAATCTTTGTGGCGGAAGCCACTGGGACCTCTGTGTTATTGTTTATCTACAGTGTATCACTAGATGTTCCCATGAGTAATTTTCTGATGCCATGGCTGTTGTATTGAATGGTTCTTATCTAGAACCTAACAATGAGCTTGTATTGTGTAGAAAGGTCTACTGTAATCTTGGTTGGTTTGTCTTGTCTTCAAACCCACTGGGGTTCTGTGATAATTCTGTCCGACCTCTTTGGAGTCCTATCCTGAGAATTGATAACTTCCTTACTTTGAATTCACAATGACTTTAATAGTCTAAATAGAATGCCCTGTACATTGTTCCGTGTAACTAGAAGTGTACAGTCAGTAGCCTACAGCTGAGCCTAAGGTTGGCAGTTATGAATCGTTCGTGTTGCGTGTAAAATTTGCACCCCTCCCCTCACTTCCCTGAGAGTCTGAGTGGCGCGTCAGCCTCGTTGGGCCTCCTGGTTCAGCCACGTTCGTGTGCTGAGTTGGCGTCCTTTCGCGAAGGCTCCTGATTGCCTGGTGCTTCCGTAGCTGACTCTAGTTCCCTTGTGTTCCCCAGATGAGGGTCCGTACTCAAAGCCCTCCAATTCCTCCAAGCCGCCGGACGGAGCGCTGGCCATCAGGAGACAGAGTATCCCAGGTAAGGCCCTCTGATGCTGCCCCTAGGCCTTGCTTTTGCGCGTGGGACCCCTCTTTCCCTGCGGGCAACAGGTCGGCCTCTTCTCAGAGGCTGTGTGCGCTATGGACCCGTGCTTCTGAACCCCCTACCACCACCACCACAAGCCTGGCTGAACGCATGTTTCCGGCTTCGCCTCTTCAATTACCTTAATATAGTAGGGACCAACCAGTCATACAGGGATTTAGGATGTGATAACTGGCTTTATCCACGGTTCCAGTGGCTAGTCAGCTTGACGGAGTGAGTTGTTGCTACAGACTGACTGCCGACTTCTAAATAAAGCTGTGCTTTCTACAAACCAGAGATTTAGCTACCAGGGCATTATCGTAAGTAACAATGAAAAGTGCAAATTAATAATCAGAGGGCGTACAAATCATCCGTGAAATCGAATGGGCTTTGCCCTTGTAACATGGTGCATGTCGACATGTCTGGAAGAAAGGCTGCTGGCGATCTTATGGATTGGTTCCGCCACACCGTGGAGAAGGACAAGCGTGTTGCAGCAGTGTGGAAATTAGTCGACGTGTTTATTTAACAGAGATCCTCTCTCGGTAGTACTAGCCGAGTACCGGGTGCCGTCCTGCACGATCATCAATATCTCGAAGATTAAATGTGTAGCGACATGGGTGAGGGCAGGGAGGCTGGCGAAGTGCAGACAGCCCTCATTAATAATCTGCTATAAACCAGCCGGAAGCCTCGCGACGCTTCACGTCGACTTCTTCTCGGCTCCTGGTGTCTGTCGAGACGTCTTGAGGTGTATTCAGGTGGTTTTTCTTACTTGCAAACAGCTTCAGTTTATTTTAGGACGGAGCGGGAGAGGAGTTGCACAGGGCGAAGCCTGAAGTACAAGGGCTGGGGGGCCCACGTCAGGCCCGGCAGGGCACGGTAACATGCGATGGCGGTGATGTCACAGGGCCTCGAGCTCTCGGTCACATTTTACCAGTCCGGGTACGGTGACCCGGAGAGGACATGAGTGTCCTTGATCTTTCCTGTCTTGAATAATGTCGAGATTCAAAAAGACCTGCCCGATCAGAAGTAGCTTTAAATATTATAGTTATAGTTGAAGAGTTACTGTGTTTTGGCCCAAGCACAGAAGGACCCGCTTTCCACTGCAGTAGCGTACCTAGGTCCCCATTTCTGCCTAAAGACGAGATCTTAGGATCAAATGCCTTGGACTTGGCAGCTGAGATGTTTAAAAGTATCAATGTGCTGCCCCCCCCCCTCCCCCCAAACTAAAAATAAATTAAACAATGGCTAATGCCGGAGCTGTGTGTGAAACCGCCCAAGCGAGTCTTTGAGGACTGTGTGAATGGTTCTCGGTAACAGGAGCGGTCGGCCGGCAGCTCGGCGTGCTTCCGTTTGTAACCCCCTCTGAGCCTGAACGCGCCGTGCGGGGGGGTACGTTACATTATTGAAGACATAGTTAAAAATATATGGTGAAGCAGAGGAGTGGCCACATCCTCACCCAGGGGCTGGTCCGTCTCTCCCTTTTGTGGTGTGGCTGACTCTGGGGGGGCAAGGCAATGTTTAGTGATCCAAATACAGCCTCTCCTCATGATACAATGGGTTCACGTTCCGGGAAACCTATCGTAAGGTGAAAATATTGTAAGGCAGCAATGCATTTTAATGCAGCGCAGCTCAGCCGCCAGACATCATGGCTTAGCCAACCTTAGACATGCTTGGAACACTTACAGCTGGGCAAGATCATTGACACAAAGTCTAATTTATAATAAAGTGTTGAATATCTCTTGTAATTTATTGAATAATGTACTGAAACTGAAATATTTACCCATTGTAAAGGCAAAATATCGTAACACAGACCATTGTAGCCCGGGGAGTGTCTGCACTAAGTCAGCCTCTAAATAGCTATGTATTCCTAAATGTAGCTACGAAAAAATTATGTCACTAACGTCTTTACCTGGGATACTCTGTTTTCATAGTGGCTGTCAGCAGTCCATCGAACACACGTTTTATTAGTTTATTAGTTTCCTGCACGGTTGCATGTTTTCGCTGTGATTCATCCAGGATCCAGCCTCCGTTTGACTACTGAAGCCTGCGTAATTCCTGTTACCGCTCAACATATAGGCGAATGTAAAATGTGCCCCCCCCCAAAATTCAGGGGGGAAACTTCTCTTTCTAAATAGATCTGTAAAACCATGAACTTTAACCTACATCTGAGCATATTACCAGTGTGGGGTACACTGTTTTGCTGTAGGATTTATGTCCTATCTCATTCGAGGAGCAGCGCGCCGCGTTCATGTAGCACTGATGTTCTGAAACACTCTGTCGTCCCTGCATCCGCAGTCGACCGCACTCGAGTGCTTCTAGTGCCGGGGCGGCGTGCACGTCTCTACCAAGTGCTTCAGATTAAGTCCTTGGCTCAGGAAAATCAGATGCTATCAGCGTGAAAGCACCATTTTAATATTTGAAGCACAAAACTAGCCTGTGTGCTTAAAGCTAGCGTTTAGCAGGCAAGTGTCTGAATGCCAGCCTCTCTGGGGCCAATTTAAGCAAAACTCTCCCGGCTGCTGAAACCCAGCAAACTTTATTGGTCTTAAGGGCCTGAGTTCAGAGATGAAAACCTGCATCATGGTGACTGCATGGGGTGATGTCTGCCTCTGAAGATTAGGGGTCTGTACCTGTGATCGGAAGGTTGTTGGTTTAAAGCCCATGGCTGCTGCTGAGCAAGCCTTTAAGCCGAATTATCCAGGGAATGGCGGGCCCCGCTTTGTCAGTTGTATGATACTTTGGATAAATGTTTTTGCTAAATGATTAAATGTAATACTAGTGAAATATTAGTCGTGTCACTTTTTCAGTCGTGTCACTTTCTTGTTTTAAATTCAGCTACAGTACAGTCTTTACTTCCCCCTTCTTTCACTGTAACTCTTCTGCTTTTCACGGCATCCTCAGTTTGAATCTGTTCCATTCCCACCCCCACCTTGCGGGGGGGGTGGAGGTGAGTCGCCATTCCAGGATGCTGAATTCCAACCACGTCTGTTTTGTTGTTCCTCTGAGGACTGGCAATGTGTGTGAATATGCGCTCTGGGATTATGTGGGCTGTTCGTCCTCTTCACTGAGATGCACCGATATCTCTGTGGAGACAGAATCAGCACAGCGTGCTGTCGGGACGCGATTTCCTACCTCGCTGGTTTTATGCTGGCTGCTGCTCGGGGAGTGGGGGGGGGGGGGGGGGGGGGTGG
>JABFEB020000001.1:14692489-14708521 GCA_019775895.2 Stomatorhinus ivindoensis
GGGAAGGGAGCAAAAATGTGGACTGACTGGCATGGAAACTGGGAAGGGAGCAAAAATGTGGACTGACTGGCATGGAACCTGGGAAGGAGCAAAAATGTGGACTGGCTCTGGGTCCCTGTGGACCGGATTGGGAAACCCTGGTCTAAAGCTAGTGGTAATGACATCGCCCCTCTCACCTCTTATTTCTGCGCTGTCCCCTCTTCCTGATTTGCTCTCCTCGATGGAGTGATGTCATTTCCTCTGCGTGACGTGTGACGTTCCTCTTTTGTTCCAGGACAAGCCAGACAGGCCTCTGAATAAGAGACACTTGGCCATGCTGGTAGCCCCTCCCTTGTCGTGCCCCCCTCCATCCTTGCTTGCCGTGCCCGCGCCTGGTCCTGTCCCCCCCGCTTCTCTGCTCGCTGCCGACCCGCAGACCCGGGGGTCCATTCATACCCGACCTTACCCGCCATGAGGCTTCCTCGCATCCTGTCCCTCCATGCCCTACATACTGTAAAAAGGACCACGTATAAGTGTGAAAGAACCATCTTAAAGTCTTTAGCAAGGAAATTGGCACTGTTGATGATCACCGGAGAGCAACTCACCCATCGCCTTTAATTTGACAGCTTCTGCTTAGCCCTATGTGAACACACTTTTGAGCCAAGAAAAATGTATTAACTCCAGGCAGGCACCATTGGGCTGTACTGTATGTACCTGTAGTAGTTTGTAAGGCCTCGAATGTACCCTCCGGTTTGCATTTTAACTTAGGTACATTTTTGCTTTTTTGTAAATGTTTGGTACAAAACAGCATTTTGTGTTGGTCGTCAAAGAAACTGACAAAATGTTTGCCTTGATCGATTGCCATCTCTCACGTGGCCTGTACCTAATGGCTAAGTGCATGTGTGGTGATATATGTTTCGCTTTTTTTTATTTTATTACTTTTGCTGCAAGAACGGTGTGCATCAGCTTGGTGGAGCCGGCCATTTCACCCGTCATGAACACAAGGACATTGTGGCATTCAGTTTGAGTGAGAGGGGCTGCTCACTCAATACTGTATGAAGGGAAGAGAGAAATCGATTTGGGCATGCAGGACACAAGCTGGGCATGAGGGGATAGCGACTGCCAGGCCTTGGGATCTTCTGATTGTTCTGTAGACGCTGAGATGCTGTCAGTGTGACTGAGTCATGTTTCTAAATGGTGCTATGCGCTTGGTGCACATTTAATGATTTAAAAGCAAAAAATTTGCTTGCACACTTGCATCAGCAGGTGTATTTATATTTATCGCGCTGAACTGTGGGGGTTAAATCATGCGGACTTATCTTCCCGCACACGAGTCATTCTCACCCTGGCAGATGCTGCGTTACGACTCCTTGCATCTTCCTCTGAGCCTGTTTGGGGGGGGGGGGGGCCCATCCGGAGGCCTTTGCCTCTCCATCCCATGTGTGTTTAGCAGCTCTGTAACCTGAGTGTGATCGGGGGGCTGATTGAGCTGCAATTAAGCTACACTCTGAGAACAAAGTGATGAAATGCCGTCCTTTTCAAGGTGTTTCCATGGAAACTAGTTAAAATGGTGCTGAGCGGTGACTCGTCGGCACGGCGATCAGCGTATTCTGTCAGCCACACGTTCCTCCAGGTGTAGCTGGTTGCTTCCCGATTAACGATCGATTCCTCTGCACCTTCGTGGACGTCCCTTAGCAGCGGCTCCAGTGCCCAATGAGTGTGTGCGAGTCAGTGCTGCACGTGAGCGGTGCCGGCCGCCCCCCACCCAGGCTTCCCGCTCTCCGTGTCCCATCCAGGCCACCATCATGTCGGGCAGCAACCTGAGCCTGAACCACGACCCGGCGTCCCTGCGCGGCCAGCTGGGCCGGCAAGCCAGCTTCCAGGAGCGCAGCGCCAGCCGACCCCAGTACACACAGGCCAGCCGCAGCAACACGCTGCCCAGCGAGTCCGCCCGCAAGGCCTTCGCCTCGCGCAGGATGAAGCAGGAGATCGAGGACATCATGTCGCCCACGCCGGTGGAGCTACACAAGGTGTGTGGGGTTCTGGCCTTTGCCTGCCGCGTTCAGCACACAGAGCATTACATTTACTTGTTTGTCAAAGCGACATTACGTTCAGCACATCACCAAACATACAGCTGTCAAGGAGTCAACTAGTCATAAGTGCAGCTAAGGAGTGACTGTCCGGGTTCAAGTGTGAGCAGTATTGGGGCGGAAGCTGTATGGTACATTTCAAACACAGTCAGAGCCTAATGAACAGCTACTCAGTCAAGAGATGAAGTGCAGCACTATTCAGGCAATATGTGAGAGCAGGCGCTTCTGTGGTCTAGTGACCAAACAGGACCGTGTCACTTTTCTGTTTATTTCAGCAGAATTTCTGTGACCCACCCGGCATCTTTAACTACAACTTGAATTCGAATAGAAAATCGAGCATTTATGAAGGGGACAAAAGCTGTCACTTAAGATAGACACAAACCCTCTTTCTCTGCTCTGCAAAGGTGACGCTCTACAAAGAGTCGGACACGGAAGATTTCGGTTTCAGTGTGTCGGACGCGCTGCTGGAGAAGGGCGTTTATGTGAACACTGTACGGCCCGGTGGACCGGGAGAGCTGGGAGGGCTGAAGCCCTATGACAGGCTACTTCAGGTACCGGAACCGAGGACCTGAGAATGCTTCCCGTAGGGTAGCGGGTCTGCTATGCTAGCAGATAACAATGAAGGCCAGTGTTTCCACAGGGAGAACTCACTCCTGTCTTAGTGGAGCAGTGAAGGAATAGGGACTCTGCACTGGGAAAATGTACAAAATACACGTCAGATACCGACATGATGGCTTCCTCCCCCCCCCCCCAGATTAACCATGTCCGCACCAGGGATTTTGACTGCTGTCTGGTGGTTCCTCTGATTGCCGAGGCGAGGAACAAGCTGGACCTGGTGATCAGCAGAAATCCACTGGCTTCCCAGTCCTCTGGAAACCCAGCCCAGGTGCCCGTTGAGGCACCGGTGACCTGGAGCGAGCCGGGGAACGGGTCCCCGCAGCCCAGCCCCCGGCCCACAAGAGTGGAGGTCAGAGACCCGACCAAGACCTTATAGCAGTGGAGGATGGAGCCGACGAACTGTTTGGATTGTTCTCCATGGTGCTAAAAAACCACACGACCAATGTTCCTCTGGGAAGTAGGGCCGTTCCGTCGAAGCACACTGAATTCCCCCCCTCCAGATATGAGACCGTGTCACAGTGACAAGTCTGCTGAAGACACCGCTTCACTAATAGTTGCCTGAAGTAGATGTGTATTTCAGTCCCAATGTGATAGCCTCGGATGACTACTTACTAGTTGGGGTGAAAAATGGGGTGGGGTGAGGTGGGGGGAGCAAAACTGTGCCATCCTTCAATTCTAGACACAACTGGAGAGTGATGCTACAAAAATCACGTAAGACCATTAGGGGCAACTTCTGGGGACTGGACAAGTTTGGATGATGCCAAGGCCATTGGAAGTCCTCGCCAGGAAGGTGTCCATTCTTGTCTGGCTCAAATGAGCAAAAAACACAGACTGCCCCATGCAGCACATACTAGTAGTCTGTCGCCAATACTTATTTTTATATTGTAACCACTCCCTCTCACAACCCCCCCCCCAAAAAAAAACTGTAAATACTCACTTTCCCTCAAGTGGTTTCAGTGTCTGAATCTTTCTCCAAGAAGGACTACATGGGGGGAAAACTGGAACATCTGCATTAGTTAGTGTTCTTCAAAGAGCCAGACTGGCCCAATGTTTTGGGAAATCGAGAGCAGTTTCATTTCTGGGTTTCAGCAGAATGCATGAGGCCATTTAACACTATTTCCCGTTTGAATAGGTGAACTAATCAGGGATGGAAGAATACCTTGGTAAATCTATGCAGGATTTCCAGGTACCAGATGAACCTAATCATATGAGCTCTCCAGACACTGCTGTCTGCGTCCGTCTGGCAAAGCCTTGGGGCTTCCGTGGATGAGGCTCTCTTCACAAAATTCTGATATAGGAAAATATTAGGCAGTGGAAATAAAGCACCTTATCCTAAATTTGAACATAGATCTATTTTTATGAATAGATGCATATTAATGCAGAAAGAACATTTATGCGACAGAGCAATCTGGAGAGCTTGTGTGAGTTGCTGTATGCCTACCAGGTGAGATGGTTAGATATGCGTTTGCCTGACCCCCCTCTTCCCCAAAACCAGAACTTCCAGACCTTAGCTTTGCATGTGTGCAATAAGGGCATTTCGGGGGCAGATACTGCACCTCTGGTGATCATCCACGTGCCTCGCGGTAGATGTGGAACTCACCTCGTGCGGCTCGTTTCCCGCTTCCTGTCGGTTGAGTAGATTGTCCTTTACCTAAGCTTGCTGTTCACACCACAAAGATACCAGTGTTCAGAAAGCTCTGGATATCATATGCAAACCTATCCAGCCTTCACTGCTATCCAGGGAGATAAATGCCTGCGAAGTGCTGGAAGAAACATACAAAACGCTGAAAGGCATCGGCAGTGACCAGGGACGGCATGTTCTGGCCAGTGGGCACCCCAAGTCACACTGGTGTCCCCCCCCCTTGTACAAAGATAGCTGCGTTGCTCCCCTCGAGGCTAGAGAAACCCTTTTAATCTGTATACATGTTAGTTGTCTGAAAATTGTTTGTAATTTGTGGTGAACCCCAATTAACTTTCCAGACATGAAATAAAAAAACAAGGGGGGAAAATTTAAATGAATCCACTCTTCAAGTTAAAAAAAAAAAAGAGCATGATTAAAAAAAAATAAAAAGTGAAAATGTGCTTTTTATACCTAAGTGAATATGAATCTATTTGTGTGAAACAGGCAAAAGAGGAATGTTTTTGTATGTCTACTTGTTTTCTTGAAGAGCCCCCCCAAAAGTTCTCACTAGAAGTATGACAGCACTTTTGTTTCCCCAGAGCTCCCAGTTTGGTGACTTGCCACTGCATCAGTCCAGAATAGCTTCATATTTCTTTCACTTAGTGTGGCAGTGACTATATACGAAAACTTTTAAAGGCAGCTTATAACGGAAATCCACTACCTGTGTCTGTAAATTAGTGGCTGTGGTGTTACCCTTGTGCTCAGTGCTCACATTCTGCCTACTCAGTTCCACACACGCAGCAGTTACGTGATACACGTTGCAGTCTTGTTCACCTGAGCGTACCTGCCGATTAAGAGGACCTTCCCATCTTCACTGTTTGCCGTGTGTCACATATAAACATCTAGTGTGTTCACTGGGGTTTTATGGCGTCCTCTGTTAGTCGATAATGCACAGGGGACGTGACATAGTTTAGGCATGATTGCTCGCTAAAAACAGGCCTTTACATCATCATCCATTTACTATTTTCATTTTGCATCCTCTCAGCCATGCTGAGCACCTCTGTCTGGTGGAATCACACCCTTGTGTATTTCCAGGTCCTCAGAACTCGTGATTTTCAGATTATTCCTGCTTACCTGCTTTTCCCACAGACATACAGGCCTTTGAGTTAATCCTCATATGTTTCTAACTCCATGTATTCACCTAGAGATTAGCACTGCCAATGAAATCTCGCATCACACATACACACACACTGCAAGTAAACGTTCACATTAAAGTCCCTGAAATACTGTATTTTTATTTTTATTGAACGAGTATTATAAACTGTAAAGTATTTTTGTACAAATTTAATACTTTGGTAGCATGATATTTATCGTCTATGTATGACTTTGAGAATTCCACAGTTGTAAACCTTTGTATGGAGAAAGACAATAAACGATAGCAGAGTGACTGCTGATGAGGCAGAAGTGATGGAGTTTCCTCTATAACCGACTGAAAGCTGCTGCATGAGCTGGATACCTTGGCTCACACTGTGGGATTGTTAGCGTTTTAAAATGTTTACTGTGATTAAAAAGTGCATCTATTTGTCCAGTGTAGCTCTTTGATTCCAGCACTGGGGTGCTTTGATTATTGCCTATTTGGTTAATGATATGGTTAATGAGAAATGCATAAAAGCTGATCTGTGCCAGGGCTGGGCGGCCGGGCGCTGCCGATCGGGCCCAGTGAGCGGGTGCCGGCAGTGGAGACATCCTCCAGGGGTAGATTGTGTGACAGGCACCATGGGAGAGGGTGACTCTACTCTTGGAACTCCATCTGTGTGGGGGGGGGGGTGTGTTTACAGCATTTACATAAGCAAACCAGGAAGGGGTTACATATCGTTCTCACAAGCCAGCTGGTGTCATCCACATCACCCACTAACCTTGGGCCGTTTGGCTGTGGTCTTGTTGCCGTCGTAGTCATCACCCGGGTGACGACTACGAGGTGCTGCAGCCGGTCGTAGCGCAGTGGGCACCATTTTGGCAATCACTTGGTTCACCAGACCCTGCAGCTGAGTTTTACGCTTGGTGACCCTTCTTTCAATGGCTTCTTTCAGGCTGTCCTTATACATCAGCACATAGACACGCTTTCGTCCTCGCGTCACTGCTGTGTACACATGTTTCCAGTTCTGATACCACCCCGATCCCAGGATGTACACAACGGTCTCAGCTTCTGACCCCTAGGAGATGAGAACATGGGTTGGGGGAATTCAATGGTATTAGCTGGGGAACCCTTCTCTAATCAGTACGAGAAGTCTTTATCTGCGCTTTTCACATGCAAATCACCAGATCTCCTATATGCTCATTGTGTCACAGGACAGTGCATTCAGAATCATCACCACCATGAAGCAGAAGACCAGCCTTGTTCTGATACTAAGCCCTTGCTCTGAATACCTGGTTGTATAACATCCTCAGTTTAAGTCCCTAACATCAGGTAAACCACGAAAGCACTGCAGTTATTTGCTTGGTACATAATTGCCTTGTGTACTTTTCTTTCTAAACAAATTAATTTTGAGTCATTAATGGAAAGTGCCAGTCACCTTAACCTGAACCGTCAATGACAAAGCTTTAAGATAAGGAAAATGTTGAATGCAGTTTTGCATGTAGTAAGTACCTTGGAGTTGGCTAATGATGAACGCTTAATAATTAACAATTATTGTTCTGATGAAAGAATTGCTGTGATATCTTCAGGGATCTCACTGCAGGGGACGTATTACATAGGCACTTTGCTCTTTGTTTTCTGATTTTTTATTTACATTTATCAGTGATTTCCAGCATATAATACACCAAACTCACAGTACAATTTGCAATGCTCACTGTTGGTTTTGTATATAAAACTTCCATTCCATTGATGGTTTATTTTCTCAAGAGGTTACTTTGTGGAATAAATTGTCTGTTTAATGTTATTCAGGAATAAATTTTTAATGGTCATATTTATTTGCATTTCTCTACTAAATCAACTTTCCCCATGAGGCGGACTGAACAAATTTTGATCCTCTAAGCAATAGGTCTACTTAAAATGATTATGAATAAAATATCACGCTAAAACATTAGCTACCTAAGTGGATGGGACATTATCATGCAAAATCAGATGTGTTATTACAGAAAAAATAAACTGTTTGCCTTCCTTAATCCTAATCAAGTAAATATAACACGTTAGCAGCTTAGCACCATTCTGCCTGATGGTCCAGCTTGTGTTTATAGAAGTTTATAGAAAGTGCAGATGGTTTTAGTGTGGTGTAGAAGTTTATAGAAAGTGCAGATGGTTTTAGTGTGGTGTAGAGTACGGACCTGGAAGGTGTGGATGGTTTTGGCCCAGGCATGCTGGACCTTGCACTCTTTCTGCAGCTCCTTAAAAAGCACAGTAAAGTTACACCCGTCGTTGTCATCCAGCGTTAGGTACCGTCTCTTGCCCCGTGCTGCAGCCTCCATGACAGTCACATCCTGCAATAGGAGTGGGGGAACATTGGGGAAGAACTCACCTCTCATGAGCAGAATGAGTTTATAAATACCAGAGGCTGCTGGAGTTAACTAAATCCTCCTTCACCACATGGTTCACTACAAGAAGAAAGCAACAAGCTGCCCCACGTTATTGATGAAGAAGATCTGTCCATTGCAGAGCCGCCTCTTGACATTATTGGATCCTCCACAGTTGAGCTGGTACCGCTCTTCCTCCAACTCTAGGTCTGTAATGGAACCGTTCCTTGTACAGCACACTTTGTCACCTTGCCTAAACACTGGTTTCTTCTTGTGGCTTCTGCAATACAAAAGAAACCAGTTGTCCCCAGTAAGACACAGCTTCCAGCCAGCTAAGAAACTCTGGAAATCTAAATATAGCTAAGAGTACTGGAAGATGTGGAGCTCAAACATGTTTTCTGTGAGTAACATTTAACACAGAATGAAGTGACACTGGCCATTTTTATGGTCATAATTTACCCAAAAAAACTACAGCCGAGTGTATAGCTCCCTCCACAATTATTGGCCCCCCCTTGTAAAGATTTGTGAAGGCAATTCGAAAAAAAATCATCTTTTGGTGAAGCAGCTTCATGTCACACTGACAAATTGAGAGAAATCCAACCTTTCATTAATATAAATTTATTGAAAGATTATTTCTTGATTAACGATTTTTTTATTTTTAACAAAAACACATGTGGTATGGGGGTGGAACTGTTGCCTCACACCTCTGGGACCCGGGTTCAAGTCTCTGCCTGGGTTACATGGGTGTGGAGTTTGCATGTTCTCCCCATGTCATCGTGGGGTTTCTCCAGGTACTCCAGTTTCCCCCCACGGTCCAAAAATACGCAGTTACTAAATTGCCCTTTGGTGTGAATGGTGTGTGTGTGTGTGTGTGTGTGTGTGTGTGTGTGAATGGTGTGTGTGTGCCCATCCTGGGTTGTGCCGTTAGCTACCAGGATAGGCTCCAGACGACCCAGACGGATAAGTGGTTTGGGAAATGGATTGATGGACAATTATTGGCACCCCAGCTGCTCTTAATACTTTTTACAACCTCCCTTTACCAGTTTACCAGTACTGAGTCTTCTCCTATAACATTTTATAAGGTTGGAGATCACCAAGCAGGGCATCAGAGTCCAGTCCAGAATCTCTCCAGATCATCCAGGGTCATAAGCCCTCTCATCTCCAGCTCAACCCACAAGTTTTCAATGGGGTTCAGGTCAGGGGACTGGCCATGGCAGAAGCTTGATTCTGTGGTCAGCTAACCATCTTTGTGTTGAGTTGGACATGTGCTTAGGGTCACTGTCCAGCTGGAAGATCCAATGATGGTCCAGTTTTAATTCCTGGCAAAGGCAGCCAAATTGATTTTAAATGTCCTGGTATTTCATGGAGTCCATAACTTACATTTTAAGTAACTGACAGAAAATGCTTCTGTCATACCTTCCAAATAATCTTTTAGCATGAAGGAGGCATCTGATAGGTTTTTAAGAGATATAGTAACCTCAAGATTTCACTTGACCTTGCAATTCACCAACAGTCATCCTTGGTGATTTTTTTGCCTCTCTTACAATCTTCCTCACTATAGTGTGGTGGCAAAATAAACGTGGGTCCTCTTCCAGGCAGGTTTGTAACAGTTCCAGTTGTTGCATACTTTTTTTTATTATTGCTCTAACTGTAGAAATGGGCATTTTAGGGCGAGTAGCTATTTTTTAAGGTTTGTATGTTCCCTTATCTGTCCCATGTGGATGGATGACTAAGGGAATTTGGGTTCTGTGTCACCTCATGTTCGTATCCCTGTTAACCAGGAAGTCAAGGATTACAGCTTGAAGGTTCCTATATTCCACTCAACTCAAAGATGTACAATTTACAGGGGAAATGTGCTTCAGTGACATTGGGTTCACATTAATGTGCCAATAATTGTGGCACGTGTTTTTGTTAAACATAATTTCTTGATGAAGAATTTTTCTTTTCTTGGAATAAATTTATGTCAAAGGTTGGATTTTCTCAATTTTTCAGTGTGACATGAAGCTGCTTCAAAAAGGTGGATTTTTTTCCTAACGCTTTTCACAAATCTTTACAATGGGTGCCAATAATTGTGGAGGACGCTGTAACTTGGTAATATTTACCAACAGAGTCTATAAATAAGTTGCACAAAGCAGTACCAACAAGGCTTGTCACAATACTGAAACTCATTACCGATACTAAGGATGGTGCTCGATACTCGATACTATTTTTGATACTACAGGGGGAGAAAAAAACCAAACACAGCAACTTTTTTTTAATAAAGTCAGAACACCGCTGCAATGCCTGTTGAAAATTGTTGTAGTCTGCTGGTGATTTCCGTGAACCGGCAGATGCAAAAAGGCATTTAAGTATAGATACCAGTGCTAATTGATATAGAACTCAATATTAAATTTTAGTATGGATTAGTATCTGAGAATTGATTTTTTTTGTCAACATTAGTACCAACAAATCACTAACATTTACTCAATATCATCTCTATGTAATCCAAAATATTTTGGTAAAGGACACAAATGTTTGCTTTTCTCCTCCTCAATCATTTCTGTTACATTTCTGACAAAGGCATCACACTGTCTACGAGCAAGTCAGACAGCAAGTATGAGAATGCTTATGATTGGCTGAAAAGTGCTTTGAAGCTCATGGAAAAGCAGCAGTAGTCAAATTTAAGTTTTTATGTGTATGTGTATATATATATATATATATATTGCATGTACAAAACATACAATGTCAATATTAACATGGCACATTATGCAGGCCTACCCAGTACGGTGTTTATGGTCCCAGCACAGCTGATTAAGTGCACACTCCTTCCTGCAATGGAGAATATATATATATAATACACACACACACACACACACACTACATAATCTTAATTATGGACAGTCATTGACATTACAAAGCTTAATAAGTGTGGTTTTCTATGACAGATTAAAAAAGACAAAACTTATTGATCGCCTCAACGTAGCTGACTAGATCCTTGCATGAAGACAATTGCATGTACAAAACATACAATGTCGGTATTAACATGGCACATCATGCAGGCCTACCCGGTACGATGTTTATGGTCCCAGCACAGCTCATTGATAAGTGCACACTCCTTCCTGCAATGGAGAATAATCAGTTTAGACTGCATGACAAAAATTAAAAATCAAGTAAAATTATTACATCTGAGCTATGTGTATTAATTGCAGAAATCTCTCCATGATGATTAATATTTGGCAAATAGTCCTACCTTGAGAATGCAATGAACTGTGAGGACTTGTCAGTCTCCAAGCCTGGGCCATGTTCCAGCAGTGTGGTGACCGCATTTTGTAGTTGTTTGAAATAGGCTACGTAATATAGTGCATAAGAAGAGCTGTTAGGGTCCTTCTCTCACACACAGACCCAAGGTAAAGTCACGTGACATAAAACTTCGTCCCAATTTCTCAAGCCTGCATACCCCAAAAACCTCTACTTCACAGGACCATTCTCTTCCACTGCTATCTGTACTCCCCAGCTAAATGGCACAAAAGCTATGGTCTGATACTGCTCAAGGAACTTAAGACTTTAAAGATTAATTAGGGCAACAAGTGTCGGGCAAAATACTTCATGAACATACCATTAAGTATACTGTTTTGGTATTAGGTATTTATACACAAATAATTAAGTATAGTCTCACATAATAAGCTAACCCACTACAACAGGGGATGGTGAACTATGAGTTTACATTCTGACAAGTGAACTCTGGAGCACATTAGTTATGCCAGTTATTAGGTATAAGTATTAGGCATGTAATGATGAATCGCGAATCAGTTAAAAATCGATGTAAATGTATGACAATTTAAACTGGCTGATGTGGAAAATTAATCGCTACTTTAGGAGTACTTCACAGTACTTTAACAGAAAAACTGGTGTAATGTTACATTTGATTTCACGACATCAGTTCGATGTCAGGTGTCACTGCATATGCACGTCAACATCGTACATCAGTGTTTGGTTTTGACCAAACACAAGATGGTGAGCGGATTTGTGGTGGCGCAGTGGTTAGCACTGCTGCTCACGGTTAGAAGGTTCTTGCTTTGATCCTGGGGCCTTTATGTGTGGAGTTTGCATGTTCTCCCCATATTCTCCCCATGTTCTCCTCGGGTTTCTGCTGGGGTGTCTGGTTTCTTCCCACAGTCTGAAATTGTGTAGGACAGGTTGATTGGTGAGTCTAAATTAGCCCTGTAGTTGTGTGAGCGTGTTGGCGGCTGCCCAGGGTTGGTTCCCATTGTTCCAGGGATAGACTCCAGTCCCCCCACGACCCCAGTAGGAATTAAGTGGTTTCAGAAAATGGATGGATGCACACACCACCCAAACTTAAATCGGGGGTGTGACAGCATTTTAGCTTTCTGGTAATCACAAACGAAAACACAGAGAAAAGCACAGACAAGACAAAAACTGCATGCAAACATTGTAAAAGACTGATAACATACAGAAGTAGCAGAATAAATAAATGAATATTTTTAAATAGATTTGTCTGCAGCTCTGCTAAAAAAATCGTGAGAAAATCGTATCGTGAACTTAGATTCTTGAATCGTAGCGAATTGTGAGTTGAGGGTATCGTCACATCTCTAATAAGTATTCACATTTCCACAAGCTTAGAGTAGCACCGTCAGAGTGCTGCTGCTGAAAGGGATGATTACTGTTGTCTTGTGGAAGGAAGACAGCAATGAAATGGCTGGCCGGGGGGGGTGTCTTGAAAGAGTTCATGTCCACGGTGGCATCCCATTCCAGGTCACAGTACCTCTTCTCAGAGATCCTGGGTAGAGAAAGGAATCCAGCTCAGAGAAACCTTCTCCCAAGCCAATGCACATCGTTTAACTGTGGCTCAGCACCCAGTGGGCTGTATTACAGCTTGACGTCTATGTCGGTGGTAATGGCAGAGAAGCATACAGCTCCCCCTACATTTTTGTACACTGAGAAATCCTTGAAATCAGAAGTAGGTAGGTAATTCTCGCTTCAGGTTTCGTAGGACATATAAACGCTTCATTGTAAACATTTTGCGGGAACTGTCACCCACCTCACTGTGCTGCCAAGCAAGACTGAAGTCTTTCTAACAAACGGTTTCCATTTTGTATCATTTCTCAAGTGCAGCATTGACTATAAGCTGACAGTTTATCCTGCAGCAGATTTTAAAACCCAATACGTGCAAAATACACAAACAAAATCTCTGTATAGTGGTTACATTTAACATCTTTGGGATTCAGCTTGGTTGTTCTGCTAATATGTTTCCACTGATTTCAGTAGAGCTGCATAAGACATGTCTGATGTACACATACAAATGTGTTGGAGCGAGACTCACAGTCTGGCATTCTTGACTATCAGCTCTGACTCGGCCCGATGATTTGTTTTTATCTCTGTGGCCCAACGGACAAGGAGCAGACTGTTGAACAGGTCAGACAGCACATTCCCTGGTCTGATGCTTGGCAATTGTCCCAAGTCTCCTACAAAGCCATTTGTAGACAAAATAAAAAGAAAAATAGAATTTTTTTTTTTTCCGTGGCATTACAGTTGGGAGGAATATGTCTTTGGGCTGGGGTTCCCATGATATACATCTTGTTTTAAACCAAAATGGGAACCAAAGTAATTAAAGCAGAGTAGATATAACTTCTACACAACAGTTCATAATAACAGTCCAACCCGACAGCTGTGAAACAGTGTATGTCCAGACACAACTGGTAACTCACCCAAAATGACGATCTTCTGGAGCTGGCTATATTTCGTCAGCATTGTGAGGACGGAGTGGAAGATCTGCACACACATGAGGCTACCCTCATCCACCACAAACACTCGGACGGAGGAGAACTTCCACTTCTTTGGAGCCCCGCTGTCATCCTTCTCCTTGTTCATAAAACTCCACAACACCTGGGAAAAACATTCATTGAGTCAACATAAGTGTATAAACGGTCCATCTAAGTGACAACCAAAAATAGTTTTCAACCATGGAGGTCTTGGTCATGGTTCTAAAACTGATCTCAGCAGCAGATGACTTTGTGCTGCGGTAAGAGGGGAAGATGGATTGAGAAGCATGGAGATGTTAAAACAGGTGCAGAAACACATCTTACCTGATGTAGTGTGTATGCTTTTAACTCAGTCTTCTTGGTCAACAAGGCAGCTGCCCGTCCAATAGGTGCAGTAAGAAGGACCTCCACCTTATCGCTGATGGGTTCAAAATCCAGAGGGGCGTTCTTCACTTCCTCCTTGGGACGCCGGTCCTGCTCCATGGCTGCCTTCAAGACCTGGCAGACAACTGTGGTCTTTCCAGAGCCTCCCTTCCCACTAATGATGGAAATGGGGTTGGCACAGATCATCTCGGCAGCTCGAACCTGATCTGGGTCAAGGTCCATCTGTATGCCACTATTTGTGCTGATACCCTTTCGAAGGACTTCTTTGGCATCCAGATCAATGCGATATGGAGACCTAGACAGCAGCTGCTCCAGGCAGTTGGCGATCCCTGTCTCATAGGTGTATAGCTTCTTCAGGGCCACACGTTTCCTCATGGTTACCACAACTATACCCTGGTCCCTGAGAAAATAGACTGATTTTCTGTGCTCATCCTCTGGCCTGTTCTCATTGAGGTCCTCCAGATCCACATAGGTGCTGCCAATCCTGTAGCAATCTTGCTTCAGTTTGGTATAAACCAGTAGGGCATTCTTCTGCAGGGTGGGAATATTGTGGAACAGCCCACAAGCTTGGAGAGCCTTCACAGTGGCCTCACATCGCATCAGACCAAACTCCTTATGCAGGATCTACACAGGGGGGCAATCAGTTACATCAGCAAAACTCGAAATATGAAGCAAAAGCCTGATTTGTGTTTCAATACAGATTTAAGAAATTCAGTTTTAAAGCTGTGAAGACCAATGATCAGGGTTTTTCTAGACAGACCACAGATTCATACAGAACTTAGCCACTAGTTTCAAAGAGAGAAGACTCTGCTGAGTTGAGTAGCTTTGCAAAGTTTGTAGCTTATTCATGTTAACATAGTTAAATGGTAGGTAGGCCTTACATGATATACACGCTTGTAGTTCTTCATGAAGCTTAAGAAAAACAAAACTGCACATGAAATGGTTAATTTAACACTTCCTTTGAAGAGGAAAGCACTAATAATAACTAACGTTTTTTATTCGGTTTCTAAAGTCCAGAACTAGACAGACTTAAGACTGATCATGCATTCAATTCCGGATATCAGTCTGTGAGTGAAGATTGGTGGTAGATTAAAATTTGATCGCTTTGTCTGCAAAATTACAAGCAAAATAATGTCTCCGTGCGGGAACCACTGAGAAACAGTCACAAGCAACATAACCTGTAATTAGAATTATGACCCAGAACAAAGTCTTCTCAAGGGATGCATGGGCTGGAAAGGTTTGCTTTTAAATACATAAACTGATTTTCACCGCTGGTCTCCGTGAGCCACCCTTTCAATTCATGTTGCATCTCATGTACGCTTGCAATTTCATTCACTTTTAATGTGCTTTTTAATTTCAGTATTTTTTGTTAAGTCTGATAATCAAGGAATCACAACACAGGTCTAAACTTGTCCATACTGAATAGTTGTATTTGCAAACCTTAACTGTATTTCACATGGATCCTACTCTCAATTACATTTTGTGGCATCTCACATCTGGCTTTAGCTCTCAACTGATCATTTAGCGCACTGCATAGAAAATAAAAATATATATATATATTTTTATAAAGCATATCAATATTGTGTCTTGCTGTCCGGCCTAAAAATATCAAGATTATGATTTTTATCCATATCGAGCAGTACTAGTGCCGGCACATACTCACATCGCCGAAACCCAGCTTCCACACTTCTGTCCTAAGAATGTGCTCCAGCCTGCCCAGCAAGCTGCTGTCATGCTCCTCCTGGTCCCCTGGCTCCCCCCTCTCTGCAGGAGCTCCAGAAAGTGCTTTGGAAGCAGGGTAGGCAGGTGCTTCATCACGTGAGGATACGCCGCTGCAGCAAACACACGCCTCCCTGCAACTGATCAACAGCAGGCAACAGTGCTACCCCAACGCCAAAGAGTCAGAACATCCATCTGAGCAGAAGATGATTCGAATATTAAACAAAAAAACATTTTCTAATCCAGATATCAATCTCTAATGCCATAATATAATCCAAATGTTTATAGTGAAACTAGTTTTAACTCACAATTCTTGTATAATGCTGTATATTATTATTATCCATCCATCCAT
>JABFEB020000001.1:14765067-14780408 GCA_019775895.2 Stomatorhinus ivindoensis
TACAGGGGCCACAGTAGGGGCATGGATACCCTGGCAGATTCAGGGGCCCCAGCACTTTACAGGGGCCACAGTAGGGGTATGGATACCCTGGCGGATTCAGGGGCCCCAGCACTTTACAGGGGCCACAGTAGGGGCATGGATACCCTGGAAGATTCAAGGGGCCCCAGCACTTTACAGGGGCCCCTAAATGTGTAAAATTACATTTCAGCAGGGGGCCCTAAGTTTCCAGTCATGGCCCTGATCCTGTCAGCCGGAGCTCACCTGACGGCTTGTGCGGGACAGATCCCAGCAGGGGGGCATTGACTGTTGGGTCATCCATGATGTCTCTGTCCAAGGAGCGGAGGGTTTGGAACTCATAGAAGTATTCCGCCTATGGTACACAATGGAGACACCTCTCAAAATGACCATTAAACAGAGGAAACATGAATCAGGATACCCACGACTATCCGCGTTCCTGACCACTGTTCATTCCAATGTTACACACAAATACTGCAGGGGATGCATTTTGCATTTATTTTGTTATCATTTGAAGTTATGATTAGTAACACTGCATGTATTATTAGTAACATATTACGTAACCAGCCTGGATCAAACATTCAAATGACAGAGAGGCAGGTAGTAACATGGGGGGGGGCTGTCATGTGACAGTCAGGTAACCGTGACTCAAAGGCAGGTTCTGTGGACACATGGCACAGTCGAGCAGCCATGACTCATACCAAGACTTGGGGGGAGGGCTGGGGTCATACATGGTGAAGCGTGGTGAAAACAGAGGGTCTACACCCAACCCCTCCCAGCTGTGTCCAGTATTAGAAGGGACTTTTGAACAACATGAACGCATTATAAAGGATTTCAACTAAGAAGGTTTTCGGTTGTCTCAGATTAAAGCATTTCAATTTTTTTCCATTCAACTATTTTGTAGACATATTTCCATGTGCAACAGGAATTGAAATATAAAATACTATACACAGAAAGAGAGGTTTTTTTTGTTAAAAAATCTAGAAAATGTTAAATTGCAGTGAAGTGCTATTAAGATTAATTAACAGCCATCAAATCCCAACAAAATGACAACTTCTCTCAGAGCGCAGAAAGGCACTGCCGCCATGTTCCTGTAGTCCAGAACAACATCTCACATCTGCCAGTTGTCCTTACCTTAAAATTTTAACAACCACGCGTCTAGCAATCGCGTCGGTTCATTGTTCCCCGATCCCAGTTCCCAAAAGCCTGTCCTGTGATGTGAAACGGAACCCACTCGGCTCCTTTCCAGCATGCCTCACTTTAATCAGCCTTTACTTTATACTTCAAAACCGCAAATCTAAGGGATAAAAAACGGGGCTCACATGAAAGCGAGGGACATACGCCAGCGCCTGGAGTCCCCCAGAAAATATGATGATCTGATGCCGTGTGAAAGCGCGATAAAGAAAACAGGGCAACCTACACGGTGGTTGGAAAGTAACGCTGATCCTGCAGCCCAGTGGTAATTAATACGGATAAACTCCGGCGGGGTGACTTTGGCCACGCTCTACACCTCGGGTCTTCTGTTCTTAAGCCCAGGCGGTTAGCTTTGAAGTGGGGGCGTAAGAGGACCCCGAAAAGAGGGGGCCTATTTTAATTCACCGTCACTGCATGCTTTTTACAGATTATGTTCTCAAAGTGCTGTGCAATAACACGCCGTGTGCTAGATCCTTCCATAAAACACCACGAAATTGCCCGAGTGAAACGCTCTTGCTTTAGGTATGCATCCAGCGCGGCTATTTAAGACGGTCCCGCAGTAGAGTAGGTTTGCTGTCCCATTGAAACTTTGCTGTTAAGATTGCAACCTGCCACGACGCGCTGAATTACGAAAGAAAATTTGAAAATGCCATATTGTTTTTCTTTAAGAAAACCTATCGACAACTGATACATTTTTCCTGAATGTGTTTGATAGCTAAATATGGACTCATACGTAAGAATTAACATGTTTGTATAGTTAACGTGTGTTAATAATACATTCATAAGCAAAACAACCATTCAATATGCTCCGTTTTAAGCTTAAGCTTTGCATGATTTCGAAAGATTGCCCATCGTTATTATATTTACACATTATTGAAGTTGTGGTCTAAGAAAAATGTAATTAGGCCGTAAAGGCACGCCAACACATGACCGTGCACGTAAAATTTGGACATATATGATTAGTTAATGAATTATCAGGTTAACTAAGTAGGCTACAGAATAATTGAACTTATTGTGACTCTACGATGTAACTAACTCGAATTACTTTAGTAAAATACATGACCGTTGTTTTTTTTCCAAATAAAATGTAGGTTACTAGCAGTAACTAGCCAAATAAGAGTAGTCAAATGTTGTCAGTCGGTGAAATATGTGGGATTATCGGAGCACGTGTGTGATTAAGTTTAGTTATACTATAATACATTAGGTCTTTGGTATAATGAAATTATACATTATATTGTGTATATTTTAAAATTACGTGCATCTATCTCTCCTTTAACCAATAACTTACGGCACAATACTACCGAGCCACAGAACTTCAGATATTCTGGGTACATGTGATGAGCATTTCTGCTCGTTAAAATCAATGGCAACAGTTCACAGAATAACAGTCTAATGAACCAATAAATACTAATAAAAACAAAACACAAACCTGTCTGGTTACGTGCAAACTACGACTGTCTTTTATTAAAGTGCCCAGGGGTACACTATAACGAAACGGCGGTCAATAGAATAACTACCCAAGTAATAGCAAAGAAAAACAAATACGAAAAGCAATCTGAGACAGAACCTTCTCCTTTAAAAAGCATGGATTCTGCCACACATCCGAGAATTTTGCCATTGTTTTCTATGCGCAGATGGACCAGATGGTTGGCACAGACTTGACGCATTAAACGGAGAAGGATCTCGGCAGAATTTCTCTTTGATCTTTGGCGGCGTGTCTACGACACCAAGCCGTAAAATACCGCAAGTGAAGGGATTTAAAATATTACAGATAGGACAGATTCTGAGCTCCCAGCTCAGACACCTTTTACCCCCTTGCTGCAGCTGCACAAACGCTCGCTCGATGTTCAACAAGTCACACCAGCAGTTTTGGATGAAGATGAAAAGCTGACCAGCTCAATCGAAAGTTAGTGATCTTCAACTGCGTTTTACAGTGGACCATGTCAAATTTAGAATGGAAAATAAACGTTATAGGGTTAGAAACGTATTAGCAGCCTTTAAACTTGCTGCGTGATATCACAAACGTCAAATTCTTTGTACTATACATATTCAGCAGCATCTGAAATACTTAATTTATTAAATGCTATATATTTGTTATATACATTCCCAACATTTTTACTAGCCTCTTTCGCTATGTAACACTGTCACTGCAGACATCACACGTACAGACTTACACTTGCAACAACTACGATTTTACAAAAACAAAGTAGTATGTCCTCAATTCTGTTTATTGGCTCCATACAGCTGAATAACAATTATCCAAGTCCTTTTACTGACACCTTTGTTATTCTGAGATCCTGCCATATTACACGTTTGTTAATCAAAGTATCCCATAAAAGTGAATTAAAATTCTTGCCTGTCCCAGAGCTTGCCAGGTAAAGTTCACGTGGTTGATATTGACAGGAATTGCAGGCATCCTCTGTTGCGCTCTTCTGAAGTCGTGAGTAAATGGGGCCATTTTACCCTCTGACACAATCAAAATATCTTCTTCAAAACCTGGTGAATGAAACAGCCTGCTTCCTTAAGCTGTTCAAACCAGATTTACGGATACAACAAATAACCAAAAGTCGAAAATTGTATACACGACAAAGCTAGTTTTTAGATCACCTTCATCAAATTGAAATACAACGTGCATTGTGCAATATTAAAGTTTCTTTTAAGAAATCATGAAACAAATACCTAGTTGCATTTAGATACATATTTACCAATAAGTATTCTGGCTTGGTTGGCGTCAATCCACATGTACAAACTTCCTTGATCCTGGATAGCATCTGTAATAAAACTCCCCCAAACAAGAAGAAAGCACGTTTTTAAGAGCCAGACAGCAGGTGTGTTGGTGGCCATCATGTGCAATAAACCCAAAGCAATTCCGTCGCAGGGTCTTGCTAGCGTTCGGTTCCGTTAACTCCACTCCGTCGGGTCCCAACCGAGCAGACAGAATGAAACCCCTCAAGTGCGCCGCGCGCTGTTGTACGGGTCTTTGCAGTACGGACACAACCACAGGGTGGCGAAGTGAAACAAATGAATAAATATGTTATGCTGTGACTGATTTTTCAATGAACGAGACAATATATATATGGGGGGGCATCATGGGGGAGTTTATATATATAAACAGATGTAACAATTTAATTGCATATAAAATCATAATTCCTATTTCTTTACCTTTATCTTTTTAAAACAAATGACTTGCAAAACAATTGCGACAAGAAATATTTTATTTATAATAATTTCCTTCGTATATTCACAGGCAATGGAAATGTGGCTGAAATGCAAAAATGCTTTTCTGTGTTGGATTATGTAATTGTTGCCAGACGTGTACGATCATGATATAACTTACAAAATAAATAAACCTAATGAATAATAACAGCCAAGGATAAAACAACAACTCCAGTCATCGTAATATAGGTTGCTACTTTACATGTGTGACCTTCAAAACACAGAATATAAATTTCAATACATGTCTTTATTTTCATATAATCCAGGGATCCGCGGAGCTTTGAGTCTCCCGTGGAGAAATTTTAATGTAATGAGCACCAGGGGAACAGGTCGTAACGCTTTGAAATCAAAATACGTTCCCACCGCGTTTGGATCTCGTCCAGCTTTAGAACAGAAACATCCATGGGTTTTCCCATTGTTCTTTCGAATATCTAAAATCCTTTTAAAAAAACGACCGGGAATAACATAACAACGGGGCAATAACCATGTAGGCGGTCTGTTGCTCTTCTGGAGGATTTTAGAAAGTTCTTACGTTCCTGTGTGAGTCTTTCACGAGCCTCCTTGTGGTGAGTTTAATATTTGCAATACGTGTGCGTTGTTTTCTCGGTTGCACACTTAAATTTTAAAAAATAAACATTAATGATTGGGCGCAAAGAGCACATATTTATTTTTAAGTTTAGATATTTGTTTTAACTATTGGGATTAACTTGCAATTGAAAATACATTTGATGCTGCCATATTGATTTTTGGATAATGGTATTTTTATACTGGGTCAAACTATAGTCACCGTAAATGACAAGGTAACAAATAAAAATTAATAACACAAATGAGTTATAAAAGACTTTATTTTAAAATGCGATCCAGAATAGTTGCATGTGAGGTGCAGAAACAAACTCTTTCAGTCTGAGGAGCTGAAGTGAAGGAGACAAATAGTTCTTCAATAATAAATAAAAATGTTTTAAATGACTGCCCTGGGCTTACAGACCAAATAAGGTTTACAACGAGCTGACCTTAAACTTGGTTGCTGTCTTAATATTCCCATGACCTCCAGAACCCCAGTCACTGAATGTCGTCTTCATACCCTTGGAAACGATTGAGCTCGAACACTCCCAGACGGCCGAGAATCTGGGGACAGACAGGACCTGAGGAGGCTATTCGGCCTTCCTGCCGCAGCCACGTCTCCTGACAGACAAAACCAAGCCTCTGTTTTTCACAGCTACATCAGAGGTGTCAGACCTTTACGCTGCCCATTCTCATCCGCTACACGTCACTCAGCTGAGAGTCAAACACAGCTTTAATACATTATAATGAGCTATTATGTACTATTCCAGTGTTCCTTTAAATTTATAGTCCCCCGCATCTCACAATCCTCTCCAGAGGTAGCATAAAGTATTGCGACAATGAAACTAGGAAACAAAAGTTTACAGTTTTAGGTGCAAGATCATGTTCAGTTGTGGTATATTTGTGGGGGTTATGTTTGTTAAGTCGTATAAACCGTTATATCAATGTTTATTGTATGAACTAGTTAACCTATACTTCCCTACTCCATAAATAAACGAAGTTCACTAACCTCCCTGTCTCAGAGATTCTGGGCGTTTGTTGCTAAGCAAATTATTGTACATTTAATTGCAATCATTTGCATTTGACTATTCTTATATTTAAGTAAATTATTTTCATAATTTTATCATTTGCAAAAGGAGAATGTCTATTTCATTATCTGTATTATTGCTTATTATCTGTATGTACAGAATGTACATAAAACATAACAAAGTCACAGATATTTACTCGTACGGTGAAAAGTTGAGTCAGATTTACGCGAAGACGGGATGATAATTGATCCTGCCTCCCGCAGACAGGTCGGCTGGCCCGCATGACACCAGCGAACAGTCTCATTTTAACGTTGTCTGGCCTCGCGCCTTATACGTCACTTCCCGCTGAGCCCTGCGTGCGAGTCTCGAGCAAAGATGGCGGCGGCGCAGCTAACCGACGAGGAGCTTTTCTCAGAGTTAAAGCGCCTCGGTTTCATCCCAGGTCCGGTGACGGAGAACACTCGGCCCGTGTACCTGAAGAAGCTTAAGAAGCTCCGTGAGGACCAGCAGCAGCGAGGAAGCAGGGCGAGCAAAGGGCGAAACAGCGGCACCACCACCACCAACAACAACAGCGGCGGCGGTGGCGGCAGCGCGGCGGGAGCTTCGGGATCCGGAGCCAGGCCGCCCGGCGGTGACGTCACGCGCCTGGACGCCAGCAAGAGCCCTGGCGGACGCCCGGCCCTGGGCGAAAAGCGCCACGGCGCGCCCGGTAAGGTCGTCCTGGGCTTCAGCTCTGACGAATCGGATGTCGAGATTAGCCAGAAGAAAAGAGGCCTGTACGGCAGCAGGAGGGAACGAGCGTCCGTGCTCCAGCATCAGCAGCCGGGGCCTAACGTAACACCCAGCGTACGCAGGAGTAAAGGGCTCGGCGCGGGCAGCAGCTCCCCTCTCGGGCTGCTGGAGGAAAGGCGGAACACCATGGGGTCCCCTTGGTGGGGAGACCGGGCGAAACTGCACCCGCCCGGCGCGGAAGGAAGGGGTTACGCGGAGTCCGGCAACAGCGATTACCGGAACGATATGGACAGAGAGAGTCGAACCGTGAACGGCAACAGATCTCCGTTCACACCGAGCAGCGGCAAGTTTGCGGGGGGCTACTCCGATTCCGAGGAAGAGGACGACGAGGAGGAAGAGGAGGAGGAGGACCCCTCCGAGGTCGGGAGGTACCGCGATCGCCGACTGAGCTCCAGGCGGAGTCATCCGAAATCGCCGCTGCCGCCGCCTTTCCATGAGGGAGCCAGAGGGGCGGAGAACGACCGGGAGAAGGCGAGAGGTGGCGTAATTAGAGCAGATGACAAGCCCGGCACGGCTGGTCTAGACATAGGGGGAGACCGGGGGGAGGAGGAAGACGAGGCTAGGAAACGGGGCCAAGGGAGCAAGCTGGGGAGCGGATTCTTGAGGAACCGTGGCTTCCCGCTGCATGCGGATCTGGTCTCCGGCATCATGGGGGAGTTTGGCGGCGGCGGCAGCAGCAGCAGCGGTCCCACCTCCTACAACAACAACCACGTAAACTGCGGGTCGGACGACGGCGTCGGGGGCTTCGGTGCGGGGCTGCGATCGCGGTACTCGGCGTACAGCAGCCTCCCAGCCACCTACCGACTCAACCACTCCAACCACGCAGCCCCGAACCACTCTTACGGCCAGACGAGCCGCAAACCCAAGCTCCCGGTCCCGGAAGACGAGCTCCTGCAGCAGTTCAGGAGGGAGGAGGTGTCAGCCAGCGGCGGCTTCAGCGCGCATTACCTGTCTATGATTCTGCTCACGGCCGCCTGCCTGTTCTTCGTGCTGCTCGGCCTCATGTACTTGAGGATGCGGGGCTCCGGTGAAGCCGTTGTCGACGTTGCCAGTAAGTGTGACCCCCTCCCGTGCTTTATTTCTCGCTCTCACAAATATGCGTATTGTCCTAATGTTCATTCAGGTTAAATGGCATGGACTGTTTTTTTATGGAAATACCAACAATACTGTATTAATTCAGTTTGGGAGAATGGATCGTGTGAGTTAGTGTGGACGTTTTTTAAGGTGGTATAGGTAATATGTATATGTAAGTAATACATAGCAGGTTGTTGCTTGGGCCTATAACCTGAAGGTGCTCAGATCCAGGCTTCGCTGTGGCCTTCCTCCTCTACAGTTGGGTATGAGGTCCTGAATTGCTCCACCAAAATGCAGTTATGCAACTGGGTGAAGCTGTAGACTGCTGAGCAACATAATTGTAATAGCTACCATCCCTTTGTCTGTTGTGAATTCGCCTGCTTGAAAGCAGCCTATTGCAGCCTTTGGGGTGTCATGCTGTGGTCTGCTGGTGGGGAGTGATCTGCAGCCATCTGAGCTGTAGTTTCAGTGTTGCTGTAATTGAGGCTTTGTTACAGTGACTGGGGGCCAGAGCAAATGGCGTATGAAGATGTTAATGTTTCTATGCCTCTATAGGTTGAGAGGAACTTTGAGGGGGGCTTTGAAATGTTTTTCTCGTTTGTCACTTTAATTTGGGCATATTTGCGTTTTTGTGATCGGCTGCCTGCACGTGAACCTGCATGTGTGTGTTCAGACTGTAAACTATGTCGTCCCTCATGGTTCCCAGTGCTGCTGTGCACTCAGGACTGTGGCATCTTGCTTCAGTTATTTTCGGGGCAGCTGCAGTGTGTGAGAAAATGTCCAGAATGATACACCAACAAACTGGCCTTTTTAACTGATTCATCAACTGGTAAACATTAAGCTTAAAATGACTTATTTAAAGTAAGGCGTGGGGGGGGGGGGGCAGGGGGCTAGGAGGCTGGCGCCTTTGCAGGGCCTCTGTCGACCTCCTTCCTTCCCCATGGCCTGGGAAGTGGAGAATGGGTGAACGTGTTTGGGGCTGAGAAATTGGAGCTGGGGCCAGACAGGCTGATATTTGCGTATCAGAGTAGGAAGGAAGCCCTTGGAGGCTGCCAGTAAAGTTATCACGGATTCCAGTGGCCCGTCTGCCCTTTAATACGTGACTCAGACTGATGGCGAGTGCCAGACTGTCGGGCTCGTAATGCAGAGGTTGGCTGGAGGAGACGCTGCGGCTCGCGGCCGGGTCATGTGACCCGCGGATCACGGCGCCGTTACTTACTTTCTCAAGGACATTGTTTCCAAGAAGTGCCTCTTGTCCGGGTTTTCATGCTTCCAGGAGTTTGAATGCCCCTCCCTCTTCCATGTGTTAAAAACTGCAACACAGATTGGATCAGTAAGTCTGTGTGTTGAAGTAGAGGAGGTATCGACTTATCAGGCTGAAGGTCAAAGGGGGCAGATTAGTTTGTATCTGGCTCAGCCCTCATGTTTGACACCATGTGGTGGGACTTTGAGCTGTCATGGACCAATGATATAGCGGTGAGTGACGTCTTGTGACCTCCCAAAGCCATGCCGGTGGCTCCCAAAACTGTGTGTGACACACAGCTCATGATGTGGCTGTCAGTTGGTAGCTGTCAGTGCTAGGTTGCTACCATGGAGATGAGAAATGACCAGGTTGACCTGGAGATTCTGAATTGGGAAAATAGATAGATCTGTGTAGGAAGCTGCATCCTGGACTTTAGCTTGCTGCGCGCTCACTTGGGACAGAAAACAATCCTTGAAAACAAGAATGTGGTGATATACCCTGGCCGCCCCTGCATCATGGACAGCACTCGCCATGCTATAACGGCTCTTGGGAGTAAGGGTACACACCACAGTAAAGCTTGGGTTGGGCCGGGGAAAAAAAAAGATTGAGGAAACATGTAATGAAATCTGTCGCATGCCTGAAATTCCCAAGAGCAGCTATGACTACATTCCCCGGCGCAGACAAGCGGGTCACAGACCGGCTGCACTGTCTGCGGGTGTTTGGGATCGCAGGGTGATCGGGGAGAGGGGGGCAGTGCTCCGGTACTGGGGGCTGCCTGACCAGCCTGCTGGGGTTTATCACGCTGTGCAGTGTGAAAGCCTTTAGACGCGTCAGTATCCCCTGTGGGCGACAGGCGGAGTCATCGTCTGCGCGCTGTGGTGCTGGATGACGTCCAACTCAAAGGGGGCACATCGTGTCCAGGCAGTGGCTCAAGGCTGAGACGCCGGTCTGTGGGCCCCGCTTTGCGCTGCAGGAGTTGCGGTGTAAAGGACAGTGCAGTCGCGGTGACACCCCCCACCTGAAGCACATCGTGTGGGGGGCTGTGCATGACGCATTCTCTTTACAGGACTAATGGTCCTGCGTTTTATCTCTCTCTCTCAGCAAAGAACCATCCATTTGGGAATGAGTTTGACGATTCTTATGTGAGTATTCCTTGTTTAATTCCTCAGTAAAATTATATTTGTTTAGTTTTTTTGGTCAAATGATCTTGATTTTCTCTGTGCATAGCAAAGTGAAATTGCAGGGATGCATTTATGTTGCTTGTTAGTGTTGATTGAATTGTTCTCAGGTTACAGCGAGGTTTGTTCATACCACCGATTCTGTGAAGTGTACCCTCACCTCAATCGTGTTGTACCACAGGCTGACGAGCAGAAGGACGTCATTCTCAAATTACTCCTTCATCTGCACGACCATCTGGCCAAGATCGCTGGTAACCTTAAAACGTCTTCAGTTCATGACCACTCTGTACATTTCTAAGTTCAGTGTTGTGTTTCACCTCTGACCTCAGGTGAGATACAGAGGAAGGTGCGTTGTGCTAACCTGGTCTCACTTGCTCTGCTGTTGAATTTCTGCAGGAGAGCACGACTGCGGAGACCATGTGCAGCATTTGAATAGGAACATCTCCTACTCCGAGGCCTTCGAGTATTTAATGGTAGGTTCACCGTTCGTACTGTACTTCACATACGACTAAGCTGTCTCCTCCATTTCTCGACAACTGAGTATTTTTAAGTATCTGGACCTGGAGCTTAACCAGTGGTTGTTTCTGTTTTTCTGTGATCTCCAGGTGCACAATCCCGAATATGAGGACTTCTGGGACACAGCTATGGAGTGGCTGATCAGATCAGGACAGGATGTGGGAATTCGGTAATTACATGGTCAGATTGAGTAGCTCCAGTGTGTGGCCAGTATGCTTAGTTATGTGGAGAAGCTCTCTTCCATTGATAAAAAAACGCCCGATAAATTAGCATCTAACGTAATGTAAATGTACGTGGGGGACTGTGATCCTGGGTCCTGGAGCTCTGATTTACAGCCTTCGTTCCTCAGCCTTCCGTCTGTAGCGAGCTCTCTTGTTTTCATATACTGAAATGAATAGTCTGTAATAAAGCTGTTAAAAACTTAACATGGCCTTGACTTTGTTTGATAGTGCTCAGCAGTGAGTGATTCCTGTGTGTGATTGCGTCCCCTCATTAATAGTCACGGCCACATTGTGCTCTCTCCGGGGTGTCTCTCCCTCTCACCCCGCCCCGGCTTTCCAGGCTGATCGGGAGCCACCCTGAGGAGTCCGTAACCAACGTTTCCCAGATCGTGTGTCTGGAGTCCACTCACCCCCGGATGTCCTTCGTCTGCCGCTTCCGCCGGGCCTTCTTCACCGTCATCTACCGGCTCCTGCTCTTCGTCGCGGGTGAGCCTCGAAGCTGGGGGGATGGCGAGATGCGGGCTGTGGGGGAATGGGGGGTTGAATTTATGTCCAAAGGATCTCAACTACAAATATACTGATTAATCAATATAGGTAAGGCTGCCACTAACGACTATTTCTCTGTAGATTAATTTATCGACAATTTTATCGATTGGTCGATTAATCAAAACGATTAATTTTCCTCCAGAAAATCAACTTGACCGTTTTGTTTTATTTTGACAAGAACAATCTGTATGCCATTGTAGGTCTTTAGATAATGTACGCCGGCTTTTCCGCACTGTTTGAATATTATTTTCGCCCTTAATTTGATAAGCGGATTAGTAGTATGCTTAAAACTATTGAGATGCATATTGAGATGCTGAAAAGTTTGCAATCTGTATACATTTTGCATATCCTTATGCTAATAAAACTCAGTTAGCAGAGCAGGCCAAGTGTGACATAAGCAATAAGTACAATATTGTGATGAAGGTAAGGGACAGACCAGAGGAGCCAGAGAAGATACTGTCGGTAAACAAAGTAGGAAGATGTTTGTGGTGTGGGGTGCTTTTTGCAGATTTTGGTTTCAATTTTAGTTTGCGATAACAATACTGGTCCCGTGCGCATGAACCCATACACAGACAACATCAATCAACCTAGAATAAGCCCAGATTTTAGCCTAAACGTTTTAACAAACACTTATTCGTTGGCGATTCTAATTTAGCAGGCGACAACTTTATGGCTTTAATAATGAGTGTTTTTAGTAGCTACAAGGGCAAAAGATATTAAAAAGCTTTCTGTAGTGATGGTAATTTAATAAACCTGAATGGACAACATAGTGATTTGCCGGTCTAGAATAGCACCTGTGTGAAATTATAACGATAATTTAATTAAAATATATTTTTTAAATGATGCGTCGATTTAAAATTTTGATGTCAACACATTTTCAGCGGCAACATCATCAACTATGTTGACAAATTGCGGCAACTCTACATATATGTACACAATACATGGATGGAATTCATAGAAAGACAGTTCAGTCTGCTGGTATAGTCAGAGTCTAAATGTTATTTATAGTATTTGCAGTGTTGGGCTCGGGTAATCCATACTCAAAAGGGACACAAAATATAAATGAGTAAAGGAGTAGTGTGAAAATTAACCTGTATTTAAATATGACAGAAGATAACATTGTGCTTAGATGCAAATGTATATTAGTACCAGAGGAACTGCAGGTAAAAATACATGCATATAGTTCCGGTACTCGGGCACCAGCGGACGTGGTCTAGCAGTGATGACTCAAACGTTTGTAGGCACATTTCAGCTATCGACGTACGTTATTCTCCTCTTATTCATCCCTGGAGTGAATCAGTGCCCAGCCAGAAATCGGGCACAGCTGGTAAGGATGCATATAATTTGCACGTGTCATAAGGGGGAGTTGGGTTGATTGGCAAAGCCAGCGGGGCCTTCGCAAGCTGCCAGGGTGTTGCATGTCACTGTGGCAGGGTGGGGGGGATGACAAGGGATAGGGAAGAAATTTGCCTTGTCTTGTTTTGGCTAAATGCCACAATAAAGCAAGGTTTTTTTGTCCTAATGAGTCATTTGTCTCTTTCGTGTTTAATATACAAATATAAACATAACTAATACAAATAAGTTGGTAACACTGGATTATTGTCCTAATGATGACGCACTTGCAGTCATGCAGATCTTTTGATGGCCAAAACAGTGGAAGAAGCCCCAGAATTGTTTCATATTTAGATATACTGGGTGTTGTTTTTAAACGTGTGTCCCCCCCCCCCCCCACCAGGTGTGGGTGTCATGTGTGGCGTCCTCTATTACATGAAATACCGCTGGAGGAAAGAGGAGGAGTACACCAGGCAGATGTACGACATGGTGGAGAAGATCATAGGTGAGCCACCTCCTCACAGAAACTCCTGGTTGGCACACGTGACCAGTCAGCTGACTACCTCCTTTCCCTGCTCCTACTCTCCTGCCCAATCAGACGTACTAAGGAGCCACAGTGAGGCATGTCTGGAGAACAAGGACCTGCAGCCGTACCTGCCCATCCCCCACGTGCGCGATTCCCTGATTCAGCCTCAGGACAGGTCTGCGTCGCCTAGTAACGCCCAGCAAGAGCTGCCGGTCGCTTTTACGGTGCCTTCGCGTGGCTCGGATAAACTGTGCATCCGAACAGATGTCCTCTTTGTTCTGGGACCGCTCCAGGAAAAAAATGAAGAAAGTGTGGGAGCTGGCAGTGAAATTCCTGTCCACAAATGAATCCCGCATCCGAACGGAGACACAGAGGATGAAAGGCGAGGACTTCCTGGTCTGGAGGTGGACCCAGCCTTCGCTGAGCTGCGACAAGATGTCTGCCATACCTCCCAAAGTGTGGCAGGGCAAAGGTCAGTGCAGCTTCTGCACCATGTTGGCAGGGACACTTGCCGCCTACCGGTCTTCCAATTTCAAAGAGACAGAATAATAAAAACGAAAGACTGGGAATTCTGGGTATGTGGAAGTAACTTCTCTCCCTCCTCCTCAAGCGTTCCCTCTCGACCGGAGAAACTCGCCGCCAAACAGCTTAACGCCTTGTCTGAAGATCCGAAACATGTTCGACCCAGTAATGTAGGTTGCCTCTCCTTTAGTCAGTGTGATGAATTACTGATTCTGGTTGTTTGTGCTGTAGTGATGCACTGCAGCGGCAATTGCTTGTTCGTGATAAGCTTCTTTATATCGCTGTTTTGGTTTTGGCCCGACATCTGGAGAAACACTGATCTTCTTCGCATCTGTAGTTTTCGAGGTGTTTGTGACCTGGCTCTGATCTCTCCCCAGGGAGGTGGGTGAGAACTGGCACCTGGCCATCCAGGAAGCCATTTTGGAAAAGTGCAGCGACAACGACGGCATCGTCCACATCGCTGTCGACAAGAACTCGCGTGAGGTTAGTGGTCCCCCACCCCCGTCTCCGCTCTGCCGGGAGCCGTCACCGTCCCGCGGCCACAGTAACCTCCCTCGCATTGCTTCCGCAGGGCTGCGTCTATGTGAAGTGTCTGTCCGCCGAGCATTCTGGGAAAGCCTTCAAAGCACTGCATGGCTCCTGGTTTGACGGTGAGTTCCAGACAAGGAACAGGGTTATTTTCTGCCTGCTTGTGGTTCTGGCTCATCGAGATGCAGACGGAGGTTTGCACTGTGAGCTTGACGGAGAGGGAGAGGGCGGATGACGGAGAGGGAGAGGGCGGATGACGGAGAGGGACAGGGCGGATGACGGAGAGGGACAGGGCGGATGACGGAGAGGGACAGGGCGGATGACCTCGAGGACTGTCAGCCTTCCTGTGTGTTTGCAGCCAGTTCGTTCACAAACTCTGCACCTGAGAGTTTTAGCATCTTGTAAATCATGCATAAAACATTTTCATTTCAAACCCATCTCTGCTCTATTCGCGTTGAGCGTCTGTTTCTGTGTGTAACATCAGTATGCGATATATCATACGTTGGCATATGTAGCATCTGTCTGACGGCCTCCTCCAGTAAACAAACTAGGCAGAGGTGAGTCATTGGCTTTGAAAGCGATGAGCTCATCAGTCTGTCTCCTGCCTGCCGTTTTCCTCGCCGTGTGGCCCGTGTGTCATGATGCCGTGACGTGTCCGCAGGCAAGCTGGTGACTGTGAAGTACCTGCGACTGGACCGGTATCACCAGCGATTCCCGCAGGCTCTGGCCTGCAACACGCCGCTGAAGCCGTCCAGCAAGCTCATGAGCACCCTGTCGCACCTGCGACTCCGCTCCAATCCGGCCGGCTCACCTGGCTTCTCCTGAGATGGGGGGGGGGGGGGGGGGCAG
>JABFEB020000001.1:14785636-14796794 GCA_019775895.2 Stomatorhinus ivindoensis
GGACTGGTGTCCTTGTGCCCTGTGAGGGACTGGTGACCCGCGTGCCCAGTGAGGGACTGGTGTCCTTGTGGCCTGTGAAGGACTGGTGACCCGCATGCCCAGTGAGGGACTGGTGTCCTTGTGCCCTGTGAGGGACTGGTGTCCTTGAGCCCAGTGAGGGACTGGTGACCCGTGTGCACTGTGAGGGACTGGTGTCCTTGTGCCCAGTGAGGGACTGGTGACCCGCGTGCCCTGTGAGGGACTGGTGTCCTTGAGTCCAGTGAGGGACTGGTGACCCGCGTGCCCAGTGAGGGACTGGTGTCCTTGTCCCCTGTGAGGGACTGGTGACCCGCGTGCCCAGTGAGGGACTGGTGTCCTTGTGCCCTGTGAGGGACTGGTGACCCACGTGCCCAGTGAAGGACTGGTGTCGTTTTGCCCTGTGAGGGACTGGTGACCCGCGTGCCCTGTGAGGGACTGATGTCCTTGTGCCCAGTGAGCGACTGGTGACCCGCGTGCCCTGTGAGGGACTAGTGTCCTTGTGCCCTGTGAGGGACTGGTGACCCGCGTGCCCTGTGAGGGACTGGTGTCCTTGTGCCCTGTGAGGGACTGGTGTCCTTGTGCCCAGTGAGCGACTGGTGACCCGCGTGCCCTGTGAGGGACTGGTGACCCGCGTGCCCTGTGAGGGACTGGTGACCCGCGTGCCCAGTGAGGGACTGGTGTCCTTGTGCCCAGTGAGCGACTGGTGACCCGCGTGCCCTGTGAGGGACTGGTGTCCTTGTGCCCTGTGAGGGAGTGGTGACCCGCGTGCCCAGTGAGGGACTGGTGACCCGCGTGCCCAGTGAGGGACTGGTGTCCTTGTGCCCTGTGAGCGACTGGTGACCCGCGTGCCCAGTGAGGGACTGGTGTCCTTGTGCCCTGTGAGCGACTGGTGACCCGTGTGTCCTGTGAGGGACTGGTGACCCGTGTGCCCTGTGAGGGACTGGTGACCCGTGTGCCCAGTGAAGGACTTGTGTCGTTTTGCCCCGTGAGAGTCTGGTATCCCGCGTGCCCCATGAGTGACTGGTGTCCTTGTGCCCAGTGAGGGACTGGTGTCCTTGTGCCCAGTGAGCGACTGGTGACCCGTGTGTCCTGTGAGGGACTGGTGACCCGTGTGCCCTGTGAGGGACTGGTGACCCGTGTGCCCAGTGAAGGACTGGTGTCCTTTTGCCCTGTGAGGGTCTGGTCACCCACATGCCAAGTGAGGGACAGGTGACCCACATGCCTTGTGAAGGACTGGTGTCCCCTGCCTTATTCCCTGTGCTTCCTAGGACACACTCCAGGCTTTAAATGACAGTAAGTTAGGGATGTCCCAATCAATTTTTCTGGTACTCGATCCTTATGTACTTAATATATCTAAATATACATACACATTCAGCAGGCACCGCTGCATTCTCTGGCTGAGTAAGCTTCACCATTTTGCAATGTTCTTCCTTATGATGTTTCAGCAAGTGCCTAATTAGATTCTTTATCTTAAATGACGCTCCGTTGCTACCTCCCCTTGAAAAGACGGCTCTGCAAACATTGCAGGTAGCTGAGAGGTCACTGAGTTTCCAATATAAAGACATTCCACATGGCTGACATCTTGATAGTCTGTTGTTTCGAGCCATGGGCTTACTGTAGCGGGTGACAGGACTTTATAGTCTGCCCAAATGATGTAAATTAGGCAGACGCCGGAAATTAAATAGATTGGGCTTTGGATCAGGCTGTGGTAACCGATACCAATCATTTAAAAAATGCCTGGATTAGGTTCGATCTTAGATAGCTGGTTGGGACATCCCTGCAATACGTAGAGCTTCAGTAACACTTAAATTTAAAAAGTAGTTTAACAGATAAAGTAGACAATATGATGGCCTCATTTTTCGCTCACCTTTTGCTTTTCCAGCATCTGAGTTTGATGACCTATTAAAGGAAGGGAACGAGGAAAATGTGGTCACTTTAGATTGGCAGTTCCTTCCAAGTAGGGGTCAGCAGAAATGCCAGCAGAGCGCTCGCCCAATCATGTCATCTGGGGTGATACTCTGTGATATGGTTGCAACTTATAGCAAAGCCTTATCTGAGGTGCTGACGTGACGCTGTTCACGTGACTAGTTCAGTGTGGCGGCATGGCTGAAACCCCGCCCCCCCTTCCCATTGTGAAGTCATATGACAGATGTCACTGCTGATAAGGGGGGGGTGGTGTCTGAGGCAGCAGACAGGACAGATCAGGGATGCGTGTCTGTAGGGGGGCTAATTATCACAAGTCATTGTGGGAAATTGGCTTAATAGTTTTGGGATGAAGCAGGAAAGTGTCATTTCCTCTTTCTTAGATGGAGTACTGAAACTGGTCCTTGGATATGGACCCAAAATATTTGGGGGAAGGGTGATTCCATGCCACACATTTTGTATGGATCCTGACTGTGAGCTTTAGAGTCTTATTAGCATCGTTGATTAGCAACGTGGCTCAGTGGGTTAGGGTTTGACTGCTGCTTCACCCCACCCGTGTTGGAGGTTAGAATCCCGCCTCTGGGGGACTGTATCAGAAAGCCGCGTTTCTGGGTTAGCACGATGCCCCAGTTTAAATGGACTTTAACGTCCTTCACTCACATTTAGCCCAGACGACAAGCTATCTAGCTAACCCAACAAATCTCGATTCGTCATACAGGCCCCTGCTCTGTGTATACAGAGGACGTATGTTCATTCATGTACTCTGGTTTCCAAAAGACGTGCAGCTAAGGCGACCTGGCATCTTCAAATTGCCCTTTGTGTGTACAGACCGGGATTCCTTACGGCCTGATCTTACTGCTCCAGGCTCTCTGTGACCCTCTCCTAGATGATGGGTGTCTTTTGGGATGCTGTCATGTAGGGCGACTTGTATAAAAAGACCAGCTTCATTTTACCAGCATTTACAGTGTTTACCAGGCTTCTGATTGTCCATCAATAACGAGTCCTGGTTCAGACGTGGTGGTGCCACCTAGGGTTAATTTTGAATACCACAGCTGAGATATTTGACGGCTGTTCTTAGCAAGACGGAAGCCGATGAAGCAGACAGAAGTCCTGCACTACGCCCTCATCCCCTCTGGCAGTAGTGGAGCTCGATCTGGACGTTTGCTCCATGATCCTGAGGAGCTCACTGCTGGTCTATGGGGAAGGAGCGGAGGAAGCTGCCGTAGAATGATGCCCGTATTGTATGTGTTTATGTGTGTAAAATATATCCATCCATCCATCTTCCAATCACTTACTCAGTTCAGGGTTTTGGGGTATTGGAAGATAATGTACAGTGGCTGGTTCATTAAATGGCATAATGGTCGTATGGTTTCATGTGCAGTATATGGTCTGTTCCTGTTTAGCTGGTGTACATTGGCTGCGTTCATTGATTAAGGGAACTTCCTGGTCATGTCCCCGTGAGCCCTGCAGGCTGCGTCAGGAAGTGGTGTGGTGGCAACGGGGGCATTTGTAAGAAGGGTGGCATTGCTGGGGCAGCCGAACATGTAATGTGATTTAGCTGATGTATAACCTGCAACGGACTGGCATCCTGTCCTGGGTGCCCCCCTACTGTCTACTAGAGGGTACAGCCCTTGCCCCCTTACATCGTACTGGAAAAGTGGTTGGAGGATGGATGGATGGATAATTTCATCAATGTCTAAAACTGGGAAATTCAAAATACGGGAAATGTTGGTTTAGTAAATATTATGTCTATAACTAACAATATTCTTTATTTTTCATTTTTGTTTGCTATTTAATAGCAAACTTGACCAGGAATGAACTGGATTAAAATTACAAGGTTGCTTGATACAGTCCTGTGGAAAAGATTTCACAGGATTTCCCCTGCGAACTGCAGGAAGGCGGCATTCTGACCTGGCCACAAGGTGGCGCCATTGTCCACATGCACTCGGCCTGTGTTTTGTGATGCTGCATTCTCCACCGCATTGTGTATGCTAAACCCGCACCGCGATGGTCGCACTGGCTCAATGGGGCAGGTGACCCTGAAGCCTCTCCAGTTACTCTGGCTGCTGCTACCTTGTCTCTGTGTGAGTATTGATTTCGCTCTTGCCCCGGCTCTTGTTCCATATGGCCCAGTGGAGAGGACCCAGTCTACTGGTCCACTACCCCCCCCCCCCCCCAACCCACACAGCTGGCTTTGGGGGGGGGGCAGGGAAAAGCATAAAGTCAAGTTAGGCAATTGCAGGCAAAATGTCAGCAACAAGCTCCCTTTGAGGTTAAAGGTTGCCCACCCGCCCAGGAGAAGAAGACCCCCAAAGCGCTGTGCCTTTAAGACAGCAGAGTCAGTTTATGTCTCACCATGACGCCCAGCTAACAAGCCCCGCCCCCTTCTCTGGTGCTTCAGCAGCAGGTGCTGGCGAGGCACTGTGCTTCGCAGGGTCCTGGCGGCCTCAGCGGCCCCGGCGACCTGCGCCGCTTTGGACCACAAAGCTCTCTACCCGAGTGCCGACTCGCGCCGGCTCGCTTTTCACATCAGTGCCCTCACTCCCGTCGGGCGTCTCTCTGCAGGCAACAGCTCGGTAATGTGCAGCCGCGTCAGAAGCCAGCACTGGGTCATGTGACAGCAGCCGTCTGCCCGGACATCAGTTTATCTTCTATTCATCTATCACTTCGCTCATCTTCGGAACCCCGTTCTCCTACAGGCAGAGATGTGTTTCTTTCCGAAGCACGGGTCACAGATGGGCACTGTGTACCGGTACATTTTGTCTTTGCACAGTCAGAACGTGCAGTGAGTGAATGCCCTATGGGCACAGCTCGTCAGAACCTGCAGTGAGTGGATGCCCTATGGGCACAGCTCGTCAGAACCTGCAGTGAGTGGATGCCCAGATACGGGCACAGCTCGTCAGAACGTGCAGTGAGTGGATGCCCAGATACGGGCACAGCTCATCAGAACGTGCAGTGAGTGGATGCCCAGATACAGGGACAGCTCATCAGAGTGTGCAGTGAGTGGATGCCCAGATACGGACACAGCTTGTCAGAACCTGCAGTGAGTGGATGCCCAGATACGGGGACAGCTCATCAGAGCGTGCAGTGAGTGGATGCCCAGATACGGGCACAGCTCATCAGAGCGTGCAGTGAGTGGATGCCCAGATACTGGCACAGCTCTTCAGAGCGTGCAGTGAGTGGATGCCCAGATACGGGCACAGCTCATCAGAGCGTGCAGTGAGTGGATGCCCAGATGCGGGCACAGCTCGTCAGAATGTGCAGTGAATGGATGCCCTATGGGCACAGCTCGTCAGAACGTGCAGTGTGTGGATGCCCAGATACGGGCACAGCTCGTCAGAACGTGCAGTGAGTGGATGCCCAGATACGGGCACAGCTCGTCAGAACGTGCAGTGAGTGGATGCCCAGATACGGGCACAGCTCGTCAAAACGTGCAGTGAGTGGATGCCCAGATATGGGCACAGCTTGTCAGTGCCTTTGGGAGTCAGGATGGAAATCAGTGCCCTGTTAATTTGTGAATAAGTCATGTGATGCCTGGATATTCTGCCCTGGTGAGAAAGCTGAACTTTCTACCCCTGTAAGACTAATTACATTACACCGTTTCTTCCTTCCCTTTGGTTGGGAGGGGGTTGGGGGGGTGGGGCTGTGTTCAGCTTCTGTGGTTGGGTGGAAGCATCTCATTTATCACCGATAATGGCGAAAATGGAGGGAAACTGTCTGTTTCCCGTTTGGGATGGAGATGGATTTCCCCTTGGTAACCCCCTTGCTGCTACTCTTCCCCACTCCTCCCCCCAACCCTCCCTCTCCGTCTCGCACTGCAGGAGTAGGGCGGGGCCTGGATGAAACTGGCCACTGCGGTTGGATGGCCTCGCTGTGACTGGCGGCTCTGCTGACCTATTGTGTTTTTCTCCTTCTCCCTGCCTTGTAGCGTGGGCGGGCCCCCGGCCCCCGGCCAGCAGCCATGTCGGGCTTCAATCTGCTGCACCTGGTGACTAAGAGCCAGCCTGTGGCGCTGCGGGCCTGCGGCCTCCCCTCAGGTCATCTGGGTGCCGGGCGCAGAGTGTGCTGCCTCCCTTACCTCTGACACATGCAATGCAGTGAGAGAGAGAGAGAGAGAGAGAGAGAGAGAGAGGGAGAGAGAGAGAGGGGGAGAGCGTGAGAGAGAGAGGGAGAGAGAGAGAGGGAGAGAGCGTGAGAGAGGGAGAGCGTGAGAGAGAGAGAGCGTGAGAGAGAGAGGGAGAGAGAGAGAGAGAGGGAGAGAGCGTGAGAGGGAGAGTGAGAGAGAGAGCTTGAGAGAGAGAGGGAGAGTGAGAGAGAGAGAGAGCTTGAGAGAGAGAGGGAGGGAGAGGGAGAGAGAGCGTGAGAGAGGGAGAGAGAGAGCGCGAGAGAGAGAGAGAGGGAGGGAGGGAGGAAGAGAGAGAGAGGAGGAATCTGTGTGTTTATGTGTTTGTATTAGTGTGAATGGCTCTTTGAGTGTAAGACAGTGTATATTATATTGAGGGTGCATGATCATTGTTCTGTGTGTGTGTGTGTGTGTGTGAGTGTGGCAGAAGGGACAGAGTCTGCAGCAAACAAAAACCCATTTTGCCTCCCCACCCCAACTGGCGTCCAACGGATTCTGTGAGGTCGTTGCAAGGCGTGCAGGGGGCCACACAGAAACGTTGTGCACATTAAACTTGTCCGGTTCTCAGTGTTTATGTCTGGACTCTCAAAGGAGAGGCGAAGGGTCCCCTAAAGGCAGCTGCGGGCATTCAGGTTAAAAACTGCAGTATGTTTACTGTCTCTTTATGCATTTTTATTAATTATTACAGTGCTGGTTATGAAGCTTTATGAAGTGACTGAGAATTGAAATCTGTGCAAAACTGTATGAAACTAAATGTGTATCAGTTTACATATTTCAAAGAGCTCTTATCTTACAGGCACCGATATGTCTTGCATTCCCCTGACCGGACAAGTTAAACTGTGCAGGTTGTTTTTTCGCTGTAGTAGTAGTTTAGCCCACTAGGGGGAGCTGGCTATTTGTTAGATATGTCTAGAAGGGTGCGCATGGACGCAGGCCTTAGTGGCTCTGAAAGCAGGTGAGATTCCCCTGTGTGTGCAGTGAGGTGGGCTTTTCCGCAGACGCTCTGCCCTGCGGCTCCCATGCCGTTTTCTGCTTGCTGTGTTGTTTTATTTTCATTCCCCTTCAAAGCACCTTTCTGCTGCTCCCTTGATAACGTGACGCTCTGCCTGCCTTGCCCACGCATGCCTGACCCCGATGCAGATTCTGCAGGGTAGTGCTGTCCGTGTTTGAGCTCTGATGGCATTTTGTTTGCATGTCACATGAGCAGAGCCTGGTGCACAGTGCTCCTTACTAACAGCTTTATATCGTAATATATCATTTTTTTTATCCATCATACTACCTCTACACATTTCGTTACGCATATCACGGTAATTATTTGTATGATACCTTAACTACTCTATTTTTTAAATTCAGTTTGTAAATTATTTTGTAGACGTTCATTTGGTATATTGGACTGTTTTTATGCCGCAAAACAGAATCGTGGTAATGTTTAAAACGTTTAGAAAGGCACTCGGATGAAAGGGGAAGAAAGTTAAATAATCAACAACGCGGTGAGACTCCCCAATTAAGGCCTGCAGGACTCTGCGTCAGGAAGACAGTGTGGCCAAACACACTTGAAAGATTTGATTAATTCAGAAGCTATTTGTAGCAAAACTGTCTAACGCAATCTAAACAGAGTAATTTATATAATGCATACATTTCTGAACTGTTAGCTCAACTGACCAGCTTATTAGACAGGAAGGGGACGGGGGGGGGGTGGGTCTTTTTTAAATGGAGCCAAACGTTTGACAAGTTTAAATAAGCATAGAGGAGGGGTTATAAAGAACAAACCTGGCTTACAATTAGGAAACAATATTTATATTTGAGGTTGAAAAGCCAGGATGTTGGAAAAAACATGCTAATTTGGACGCTGACCTCTGGATGCCCCAGAGCAGATAATTAGTGGTGTGTGACGTGCATTCCTGCAGCATGTCTGGTAATACCAGCCCAGTCGCTCTGCGGAGGCATATAATCAACACCGGGGGAGCGGGGTGCAGCCCCCCCTCCTCCTCTTCAGAAATCCATAACGGTATAGCGCTATGCACAGCCAGCCTGCTGGGAGAATGGAACTCACGGGTCCAGTAAAGGGGAACGATCACCTTTGATTCACTACACACGCAACCCCCTTCACCCTGGCCCCTCCCCCCGGTGTCCCCCCAAACGTGTCTAAACGTAACTTTCTACCGATGGGAAAGGGAGAGTCCATCAATGGAGCTCATTCACGGAAGGGCCCTTTAAAGTCCTCATAATTTACCTCATTCACATGGTTTCAATTTTTTCCCTGGGAATTCTCGGCATGCTTGGCGTACGGGGTGACAGCCACGCTGCCCGCCCCTATTTTTTACAGCGACAGAAGGTCGCATCCACGGGGGGGGGGGGGGGTGTGCATTCACTGCAACTATAAAAGGATGGCGTAAAACTGATAAAGTTGAGGAGTGCTGGGCAGGAGTGCTGGGCGGACGAGAGGGCGGCTGCTTACAATGTCAGCGCACTGCAATCCAACACCGCGTAATTTAAAACTGCAGTTGTGTCTCCCTGGGTAAATGACATACAGATGGACATCTGTACTCCTGGTCCTGCCAGCACAATCGGCCTCTTTATGTACCTTTGCACATATATTAAGAGCAACATTTATTTTTCCGAAAAAACTGTTTGCCTGGGATTGTGTATGTTCTGGTTTGGCGGTAGTCGTTAGCGGGGCTGTTATTGGCGACAGCTGGGTCAGCGTGGAGCGCTGTGGGTGCTGATTGCTGGAGAAGTTTGTCCGCTTTTAAGTTCAGCAATAATAAAGTGAATATTTGGCATCTGAAAGAAAATAGACACTGGGCTAATTGGTTTTTTGAAGTGAAGAAAAATGGAGTAAAGTTTTTTTTCTATGGTTATTGGGTTTCTAAGGTATTGGCTGAAGTTCAGCCTTAAGATTAAACTATACTGAAGGTGTTTTACACATAATGCAGAATCTAAGTGTTTTACAGCTGTTTTTTAACGCGTTGTCACCTCTAGTCCTTGGAGTGTCACATCACCAGAGCTGCCCTCGCTCTCCGCACCAGCTTTTCGCTGGGCCTTGACAAATTTCGGAAGGAAGCTCGAATTGAGATTTATGGCCCCGTTAAAACCCCCCATCACTGTTATGGGACGTCTTGCAGTCACAAGCGGCACGCTGATCTGCTGCCCCGAAGGCGCGGGATCCAGCACCTGCCAGCTCGGCTGTGATTCCCAGATTAAATTGAGATTAAATGGAACCTTAAATGTTCAGGAGGATTAGGGGCCCAGTCATTTATTTAGTTGATAGGATGCCAGTTAGTGTAGAATCAGCCTCACTGGAGATTCAACCTTATCTTTGGGGTCAACCTTATAAAAATGTTTTTATCAGACACATTTGTCCAAATCAATTCATGAGTGTGGTGAGGTTTGAGGTAAGAGATCAGGGCAAGCTAGTTTCCTTACACCAGAATGAGCCTTGCTTACAGACCCGATGATATGATCACTTTGCCACCCACAGGATTTGAACCTAAGGCCTTCTGGATATGGGCACAGATTCTAATCCACTGAGCTACACATCCCCTCCCCTGTTTGGTTGCATTTGTTCATTAGCCTTTAACCCGGAACTGTCCAGAACTGTGATTGGTTTAAACTTGGCCCGCCTCAGTAACTGTGTGTTTCTTCATTATTTGACTGGTCACATGACTTTAAGCACGCCATTCGCTTGCACTCTGTACACAGCACTGGAGATGATGGCTCCCCGCCTAACCCAATGTGCCACGCAGCTGAGCCGAGTGACCCATAGATGTGGAGTGTTTGAGTGAGAAGGCCAGATCTGGTGTGGTCTGAGGGGTGGGGCGAGGGCTGTGGTCAGGGCAGCACGTAGGCGTAGCTTCGCAGACTGACTCTTTGCTGCCCCCTATCTCCATCCTTGTGCTCCAGGATCATGCCGGCGTAAAAAGAGCTGGCCTGTGTCGTTCCCCCAGGAGGAGCTAAGGCAACGCCTTACACCCATCCAGTACCATGTGACCCAGGAGAAGGGTACTGAAAGGTAGGTGGGCTCTACCACTGCCCTGCCTCCTCCCATTGGTTCCTGGAGGAACTATGGGAACCAATAGGCCTATCCATTTGTAGTTTTCAGTAGCTGCTTATCTTAAATATTTGGATGCAGTGCAAGATTTTATGGCTACATACCCAATTGATATTCACATGCACTGAGCAGTGGAATCAGAATTTTATTTTGCAAAATACACAGAGGTTCATCAACTTAGCTGCAGTAAACAGCATTTCTGTGGTCTGAAAGGTGAGATTTTATATATGGCTTAGATAAGCAAAATGTACAGAATCAGAGAAGTACACAACTGCTGTCTAGATGGTGCGAAATGCTCCATAGGCACTCCAACAACCAGGCCTGCAAGCCTGACCTAAAATCGCTGTGTGGATCCAGGGCCTGACAGGTTTAGAAAGTATAGTGATGTTCTCCATGTCTCGCCAGTCACTTATTTGTGCAGGGTACCACAGAAGGGACAGTAGTTCCCCTGCAGGGTAATCAGAGACACATCCAGACAGAAAAGCTGCAGGAAACAGAAAATACTACCTCAAAAAAATAACGTCAATTCTGTCACGAATTATGTAAATAAGCGTCAATGCTGGTCAAGTGTACCCTGTGTGTGTGAGCTGGCGGCTGTGGAGTCAGGTAACGAGGTCATTTGTGGGCAGGGTCAGCTGATGAGGTCATTTATAGGCAGAGTAGAGTAATGAGGTAAATTGTGAACAGAGTAATGTTATGGAGTCATTGGTGGGTGTGTTAGGTGGTGAGGTCATTTGCGGGCGGAGTCAGGTGATGAAGCCATTCATGGGTGGAGTCTGGTAATGAGGTCATAAGTCTGCTTTACTTATTCACTTATTATGGTTCCCAAAAGAGGGCCGACTGGCCGATTCTGCATGTCTCTGCAACCCTCTTCCTGACCCAATGCCATGTGTACCTTTGGTTCTCCTCCCCCCATTTCCACTCCAGCACCGCTTCCTCCGTGTCACATGGTTCTGTTTGTTGTCCTCTAGTACCATCATAAGAAGGCTTTGTGTACTTCTGATGGGTTGTGTATATAAATGGCAGCAATGTTCAAAATAGCT
>JABFEB020000001.1:14812969-14828577 GCA_019775895.2 Stomatorhinus ivindoensis
CCCCCCCCCCCCCCCCCCGGATTAAAACGGCCCCTTTAAGGTGAGAATACCTCACTGTTATTTTAAATTCAGCACCAAACCGGTAACTGGGGCCACACAACAGAGGCGAGACCAAGGCTGCCCCAAAATGCGGACAGAGCATCCCCAAGCAGGTGGTGCGTGTTGCCCAGGGGGCCAGGGCAGATCTGAGGTCAGTTTCCAGACTGCTGGACGCAGGCCAGAAGTGATTGGCTGCCCTTACATGGGAGCGGATTAAGGAGATGACGAACAGGAAGGTTTTGTGGCATGGCTTGCTGTGGGGAGGGGGATGTTGAATCGTAGGGGATTGCAAAGTTAAATGTTAAAAAAGTGGGTGATCCAGTTTTTCTCTTAACGTTTTTTTCAGGTCAAAAAAGCAGTGGAGCTCCGCAGGCAGTCGAGAGCTCTGAGCGGCTTCTGAGCGGCTGCCAGCGTCGCTGCTGTTCACTCGCTTCCAATCAGCTCCGCAGACTTTCTTTCTGGCTCCCTTTCAAAACAAACCTTGGACAAGCCACAGAAAGCCCATTCTCCCGGAGCTCTGTAAAACCTCGCCGTGGCACATGGCTCTGTGACCCGCGCGCTCTGCCCGCCCCCCTCACTGGCAGTCTTACAGGTCTTCACTCCAATCTGAGATGCCTTCGGCCAGCACCGGACGGAACGGAGCGTTTTCCTCGCGGTACCAGAACAGAAAGTTAAATAAAAAAGAAAAGAAAAAAGATTAGCTAGGAGTGAGGCAGTCTGGGTCAGTGTTTCCCAGTGTTCCTTTAAATCAGCTTATCGGCCCCACAGGAGGCTGCAGTACATCTGTAAGAATCACAGCTGCTGTAAGAAGAACAGCAGAAAAATAACGAGGAACCCATTTAAGGAAGTAAAAGGGTTCCTGTGTCTTTTTAGCACCGCCTCTTATCTCAAGTCTTCCCCCTTTGAAAACCCCAGAACTCTCTCTGCAAACATGACATTTCTATGCATGCAATCAGTGTATGCATCATTTTTAGGGGTTATAGATTTATTATACTGTAGTGACCCCTCTGGCAGCGCTGGGGTGGCTCCTCCAGAACATCACTCCGGCAGCCTGCTCCGGCCTTTCAGACCTGCAGTGGAGCAACTGTGGAGCGGCCGAGTGGCAGCCAGTTCGTGGCAGTGGCCAGTGTCGGGATCGCAGGCATAGGGATAGGAAGCTCGTGTGCTAATGCTGCGGGGGGGGGGAAGGGGCTCCGAGAATGGTGCTGCCCAGAAGCTCAGACCAGAGCCCCCAACAGAGGATCTCAGAGCTGAGAATTGATGGAGGCACCCGTTCCATCCTTACATAGCGCCCTGGTCCTGCATCTGTCCTGAAGCTGCCCCTGCTAGACTGCCTGGTCCCCCTCCGGAGATGGCACGGGTGAACCAGGGAGGTGGGAGCATCCAGGGACTGGGGGAGGGTCTCAGCTTGCCAGTCATGAGCAGGCATGCCACCTACTAGAGACTCAGCTGGATCCGGAGCACTGCAAACTCAAGAAGAGCCAGTTGGACTGTGAGCGGCCGTAGCTGTAAGTGGCTGTGGGAGGAACAGGCCAGCTGGGAGCACGAGCATGACAGCCAGAAACGGCAAGCTGAGGTAGCGAAAGCAGTGTCACTGGGCTGCGAGAAGGCATGTCGCACCTCGGAGGCCCAGCCGGCCCAGTAGCACTGATAGCTCGACAGCCAGTGGGCAGAGATTGAGCAGGATAACAACCAGCTGTGGGAGGACGTGCAGAAGGGGCAGCACGCTCTGGAGAAGTTGTGGGCAGAGGTGGCTGCGTGCGGCAACTGGGCCCCACCAAGCCACACAAGGCGACAGGCGACACCCACCAACAGCCCTGCGTCTGCCAGCCTCCCGGACTCCTCTAACTGTCCGGCGCTCACGAGCTTGGGAGTTCACGGCTACTCCCCATCACTGCCACCGGACTTCTGGGACTCAAACTTGAGGTGGGAACTGCTTGTGGTGGTCATCGGGACAGTACACTTTTTGGGAGAGCAGTGTAGCACCGGTAAGATGGCCACAAGTAGCGGAGGCTATTTGCTTATCCCAGCATGCTCGGAAGCAGTGTAATTAGCCCCTAAATGTATTTGTTATTGTAAGTATTCATGTGTTTCCGATTGTCCTATGTGCCATTGCCATGTCATATGTGAACTCTCTCCGATCCTCCCCTGTCTTTAGCTATTGTATAAATTACTCACTGTGTGTGCCTTACTATTAGTTGTCCGACCTCTCCGCATTTCCTCGTTATGTGTTGGAGCTACAGTTGCTATTTCTGTGTGGTCTCTTTAAGGGCTAGCGTTAGAGAACATGTTCTCTTTAAACAATTGTGGTTTATTTTGTTCCTGCCGCCATCTGTGGTCTGCCAGCTATTACGATATATTATTGGTCTATTATTAACCTATTTTAGAAAGTGTTCCTACACCTAAATAATACGCAAAAATGATTGAATGATGCAAAGGTGAGGAAATGTGTTTATCAAATTACACAAAATTGATGTTATACTGTCAAGCGCAGCATAACTCAGTTTCAAGTCAATGACAGTGGGTCCATAAGATTAATGGTGCTGAAAAATTACTATCAACTAATGACCTCATTGTGCAAACCTGTACTGGCAGTCGTATAAAAGTATAGTACTTACAGTTATGTACAGTACATAATACTTGATAATGAATCACTATGTTACTGGTTTATGTACTTCATATTTTTGAGTGTACTGTAGCCTAGGTGTGGAGTAGGCTATACCATCTAGGTTTGTGTAAGTACAATCTGTGATGTTCGCACAATGACTAAATCGCCTAAGTGCCCATAACTGTCTCAAAGGGAAATCAAGGGATAGAGTCAGCACAGCCCATGCTGAATGTGCGGCCTGATGCCCGACCGAGATACGGACTGATTCGTAAATGCAGCAACAGTGTCCGAGATGACGTCCAACATTTAGGGAATATGTATAATTCTTATTTAAGTAGATTTTTTAAATTATGAAACAATAACAAAGTAATGGGTTCAACAGAAATTACAGCATGAACACACCGCATAGCAAATATTTCCAAGAACGTTAGAAGTGAGTGCTGGTGTAATAAGGGAAGTGACCATGACACCCAAGTCGAGAAAAGACAAATACTAATCGAACGCTTTCATGTTGCTACTTAAACGTCTTTCATGGATGCATATCGCTGGTATTTCTGTATTTATGGGATTAGTCATCATAGCAAAAAGGGTAACGCTTTACTTGAGGGGCTACAGATAATGTAGTACTATGGTATTACTTATGTATTAATTAACCACAAACGATGGTGGTCTCCAGTGAAGACTGGGCGCTTGTGTAAAAGCACCGGCGATAAAGACACTACTGTCTGACTGAGGAAGCAAGACCACACTCGCTATATTTTGACATTCAGTGCTATTAGCAACACTCAGTTAGGCTGGATTTATTTTGTCGACTTTCCCAAACCACAAACAAGAGCAAAGCAGTTAGTAAGTATTTATGTGTGCATAATGAAAATCCATTGTAAATCTGCGAGGTCATATTGGTACAAAACAATCGTATTTGACATAAATAAAATCAAAATAACAAACATAAAACAGTATCTTCATATAGGCCTATGAATAAAAGAAAACGAACAAATTGATTTGAATGAAAGTAATGAGATATATATTTTCGTGTGGTTAATATTTTTACTTATTTGCTGAAAATATTGGGTTTTAATTGACAACTTTCACCCCCATAGACTTTCAGAATTGACATTCACTTGTAATTTTAGACTGACGTATAGTTCTATGAACAAACATCCAGCAAAGAAAAATTAGCCGACTGAGCTCATGCTATGTGAAAATCCCATTTGGTAACTTTTGCAGTACTGACAGATGACCGGGAACATTCATACTTTCAGTAGACCGATCTGAAACGCCGCCTAAAGCATGTGGATCCATTAAACTCCAAATGAAGCATTCATATGTGAGGTATAAAACAGCAACTTTCATGTGGCTGTAAAGCTTTCAAAAATAATCTATTGCTAGGTTAGTTATCACAACGTTTCATTTACGACTAAAAGAGATAAAATATAAAATTCAAAATCCCGAAGGACAAATTAGATTAGTTAATTTAAAGTTTCCATATCTCAAGTATGCTTTCATCTGAAGTATATAAAAAAAAAAAACGTCCAGACTGAGTTGAAACAATCTCCTCATCTATCTGTCTTCGAAGCATTTGTGTAGTCGACCTGCAGGGTGGGGAGGCGAGGGAGAGGGACTGAGATGTAAGGCATCCTGTTTTCCATGATGGAGGAGAACAGGTGAGAATGCGGGGGCGATTTGAGAATGTGTGCGGGTTCATGGCTATCAGATGCAGTGGGGTTCCTGACAGAGACTGTCAGGTGGGAGGCGTGTGCTGGTTGTAATATTCATATGTCTGCAGTATTAATGCGATTAATTAGCCTGTTATGTCAAGTAGGCCTAAAGGAAAGAAAGGTCATGTTTCTCTTCCGGATGACGTCTCGTGCGTCTGGCTTTTGAACGACATTATTATGGGGTTGCAGTGCACATTTTATACAATAACTAACATATAGACAGTTTAACTGTCATAGGATATGAACAGTTTAAAGACATATAAATCACAAATGCCTGTGCATAACAAAAATGCATAACAAAGAGAACTGAATTTATGAACTTAAACGTAAAAATTCTGGTAATAAAATCCTTCTAGTAAGTAGCATTATACAATTAGTATACTATCGGAACAGTCAGGTCCACCTTGGTAAATCTGCAACTCTACACCGTCTTATCGACAGCTGATACTGAACAACTGATTATTTCATTCCCACCTCTCCGGGAAGTTCCCTGAGTCTTCTGCAAGTTAACGGCGGCTCTCCAGCAACCTGCAATGATGTGCGGTGTCACTGACATTTGTCACCGCAGTAGTAAAATTATCCAGCAGGAAGTTCTATGGCCACAGCCCCGCACCACCCGCTCAGCAAATTTCACCGCCACCCTCTAGCCCTGATGGGCAAATTTCACCGCCACCTTTGAGCCTCGCTCGGAAAATTTTACCACCTGCTCCCATGTTGGGAAATTTTAGGCCTACCGCTGACACCCCGAGACCCCTCCTCTCTCCAGATCACCAGGCTTGGGTGGTATCTCATTTTTAATACTGTCCAAATATTATACCGCAGTATACAGTATTTTACGATTCTTTTAAAAGCAGCACTATTCCAATATCTCCCGACAGAATTTGCTGTAAATTTTTACCTAGACAACAGGCCTCTTACCCACCTCTCTGAAATCAGTAGGCCTAAGGTTCGATGTCTGTTATCACGCCCAAATTATCTGTCACTTCTCGCTTAAGGGGTTAATCAGTATATGTTGGGGTTTAGCTAGAAATTCACGCCCCCCCACCCCATGGCTCCCTACAGTACATTTTCGCCACGGGGGGGTCCCCAGTAGATTTTGGGCCCGCTGTATGATCTGCTAGGGTACCCGTGCTGCTCTGGGGTGCATGTGTTTACGAGCTAGCTCAAGGGTGGGGAGCTCAAGGGCCTTTTTGCTATTTTTAACAGGTCAGTCCAGCCCCCCAGATTTACCGTGAATTTTAGCCTCAATCTCACATTTCATGCTCATCCATTAAAAGAACACATCAGCTGCCATTAACATACTTGAGAATTCAGATGCTCCAGACCCCTGTGACCCTACACTGGAGAAGCAAATAAATGAAATATGCTAACAGAAATGTATAAAAATCTGTTAACAATAAAATGTTTAAAAATGAACTCAAGGATATATATGTATTATAGAATAAACAATAACATTAAGACATATTTTGGGTGGATTTTAAATTTTTGTTATAAATATCAATTAATATTTATATCACAATTGAAAATGATTTTCCTTGCCCTATGGCCCTGAGCTGGATAAACAGATTCTGTGACAAATTCTATTAATCTCATGAACGTCCCTCATATACCTCATACAGCCGCGGAAACAAGGAGACACTGGGAGTGAGCAGAAAGCAGGCAGGTAGGGGGGCAGAAGCCAGTTCGTAATGGCAGAGATGACTGTCAACTTATCCGACAGTTTCTCATGAATTGCAGGATGACCTCAAGTGACCTTCAAAAGGATTGGAAAACATTAAGCTCAGGTTGTGAAGTGCACTGCTAGGACAGGATCGTATCAGGTCCCTAGAAGCAGGACTGAAGTCCCATAAAGCAAGGAAGAAGTCCTTCATTAATGAGAAGCAGGGAAGAACAGGCTGCAGTTTGCAAAAAATGTAGTTTACGCAAATGCATTCTCATAAAATGAGAAATGAGTGAAACAAAAAATTGTGCTGTGCTCTCTTAATTGTTTTTGCGGCTCTATAATCATACAGCCATTCATCTCCACCATTCTCCCGTACTTTGTGATGTCACTGTACTTAAGCGATCAGCATCTGTGATATCACCATGGTGGACCCTACAGAAATGGAGTCATGTTTGGGGCAGGGAGCTGCACGGCTGGAGACATTAAATGAACTAGGTCCTTCATGTCTTTCAGATTATTACAGCCCATGGGTGGATAAACACTTGTGAGATACAGGCTGCTTCTGTGCTCCAGGGTAATCCACACTGGGCCAATCACGTCTCTCCTAACCCCCCCCCCAACAGCCAGTATGGACGAGGGTCTGCTCAGAGACCTGGCTAAACCCTGGCAGATAAGATAATGCCCCCCCCCCCTCGCCACTCCATTAACAGGTGCTATCACTGTGTACTTGTTGTCTGATGTGACCTCAGCACAAAGCTGTGCTGGGGGGGGCGGGTGGTGGCATTCTGGTCATGTTAGGGTCATGTGATAAGAGCATTGTTGCCAAGGGTTACCAAGGGGTTAGGCTGCTATGCAAATAAGGCAGAAATGCAGCACAAATATTTAGTTCTCACCGTGAATCTGGTGTTTCACTGCGCTGCAGACCTGGGGCCACCTCACACTGCACTTCACCTCAGAGCGATTGTGTTTTTTGTAAAATCTTTTAAAGTCTGTTAGCTCAAAAAGATAAAATGCCCCGCGACACCTGTATGGGCTTTCATCGATGACACAACATTGCAGAAGAAAAATGTAAAAAAAAAGAGTAATGGAATAGGAACAGCCTCCACTGAGGCCCCGATAATGTGGGCGGGGTCCTGGCCTACCATTGGCTGGCGACCATGTGACCTTCTGCAGGTAATGCCTGTGATGTGGGACCATTCGATTAACGACCCCCATCAACGGTGCATTAAGTTGTGGGAATAAGACACATGCTCCCCATGACATGCTCAGCTGACAAATTCCGCAGATTGCATAATGTTTTTTGTACTCTCACATGGAGAGTGTCAGGATTGTAACTTCCTGGGGACACCAGTCCCTCCCCCCCCCACAGCAAATCCCCTTTTCTTTCATAAGGTGGCGACCCCACCTCAGTACATCCTCATGTCATCTTGGTGGGAGGGGTCGCACACACAGCGAGTGGGTGTCAGTTCATCACCTGGCCAGCAGGGGCGTCATGGTTAAAGGCATCATGAAAGTTATTGGGTCAATTTTAGCTTCTTATGCTACACAGTTTACATGACCTGAAGAATAAAATAAAATAACACATAACATATCATTGTTATGAATTTCATGTTTCTGAATAACATTTTCCATAGCGTTCTACTGTATGTATGCACCATTCTGTCAAATTAAGGAATATAATTTTAAAGAGTATTAATCTTATTCTGTAACTGATTGCTGGACAGTTTTCATTTTACTTTTTAGTTCTTTTTTGCTTTTAAGCATGACAAAAAAAAAACGGTAAGGAGGATTTGATTTGAGGGATGTTTGCTTTTTCGTAGATTACTAAGAATAAAGATTCCCTCAGGTTTCATAAACAGTATTTTCAGAGAAGATATAGATAATCGGTTTTTTAAGACAAGGAAAAAACATCAAAGGTTGTAAATTGTTTGAATTAAGAGTGCATTAGTCCCTGTGAGTGCTCAGGACCGCCAGTTCCGTATAAACTAGACAAGCAGGGCGGCTGCGCTTGAAGATGTGAGTTATGGGGTCTGCAGGTAAATGGCCGCTGACTTGTAGAGACCCTTAATTCCTGACATTCTCCGAATTCCTGTAGCAAGACGACCCCTCAAGCCTCCCCAGCACCAGGAGAGTGTGAGCAAGTTTGGCCTTTTACTCCCCTGAGACGACAGAAAACAGCCCAAACCCCAGCAGTAAGTCCATGACGAACTCCACACCAAAGACTGTAGGCGCGAGTCCCGCGGGTGGGCTTCAATGCTGCGGCCTTATTGGTTTAACCTTTAACAAAAAACAAATACTCTGCAGTTTGAGCTGAAATATAAAAATGTAATTTGACGATCCCGTGTGCCGTTTCCCAGGCATACCGTATCTTCTATTGCCTCGTAATACGTACAGTTACGTCTGACCGCAGAAATCAGGTTCACCTCCCTGTTAAATCCATTACGTCACCTACCTGCAGTAAAACGTCCCTGCAGTGTGATAATCCAATTCAGATTTTTCTTTATTAGCAGTTCCGATCTCCCTTTGCAGTCCTACGTTCATAGAAAACAGCAGGTGATTATTTGCGATGTTTTACAATATCAGGATGCGAGTATGATTGTAAGTCTATTATTTAAAAAATCAGATTTAACCACAAGGAGACGGTTAAGGCATATAAACCATGAGCGGAACATTTTTTTTAAAATGTCAATTAATATTGACAGATTATACATTTAATATGGGTAGAGATTTCACCTCGAGTTTTAAACAGGTTTTTAGAAGTTTTTTTGTAAACCTAAACACATCTAAGGATTATAAATTAATGGGGTGACTTGGTAACTAGGCTAATTCATTTTTTTCTATATGTACAGAATTTAGACAGCAGGCTAATGCCTTTTCATGGCATTCTCTGTTGGTTGTTGCACGTATCGCTTTATCCTGGAGAAGGTTTTTATCCATTTATTTAGCGCACAATTAGAAAGCACATACTTGCTAAAGGAATGATTCAGAGAATATCTGTTGCAAAGTCAGAATAGCTAAGCATTATACAACCATACAACAAAAACATACCAAAGAATGGTTGCCCTACTAGTTAAACACTATTAGTAAGTGCTAATAGGCTAAAAGAATAGCGTAAAGTATTCACAAAGTACAAGCACAGAATTATTTTATTAAATAAATGGTTATCACATTCATTTGCTGTAAGAATGTAACAGAGTAACATCGTTACTAAATATTAATATACAGATGGCGTTAGTCACTGTTAGAAAGCATTAATACAGAATAAAGTTTCATCTGAGTTTGTGGGAAGTTGGATGGTTACTTATTCAGGAGCATGCTAGCGTATATACCTGAGGGATAGATACCACGGGCTGACGCGGTTTGCTGTCAACCAGTTATTGTTATTTGGCCTGATCGCGAAGGAAATACATCAAGGCCACTTCATAGCGTTCAGGTCCTGGATAAGAGTGTTTACATGTCTTGTGTACTTTCAAGCCGGAGGGATGGACTGGCGGCAGGCCCAATATTCAGTTTGCACTAAACATCGTCTGAAACGTCAACCTAAATGAACACTAGAGTTTGGGGAGCTCTAGGGAGTATGTGTTTTAAAAACGCATTTTAGTTTATTATTATTATCCATCCATCCATCCATTTTCTGTAGCCGCTTATCCTACTGGGTCGCGGGGGGTCCGGAGCCTATCCCGGAAGCAATGGGCACGAGGCAGAGAACAACCCTGGACAGGGGGCCAGCCCATCGCAGATTATTATTATTATTAGTAGTAGTAGTAGTAGTAGTATTTTAGTTTAGAACATTTTCATAGTTATTTAGTATTTACACAGCAGTAGGATCTCGAGTCAGTTATTTTGGTCATAAATCTGGGTTAAGTTACGTGTTTATTGACTAACGGTGTGACAGCAGAGTTTGTTTATTTTGATTCATATTATCTTTCTTTTAAATATCACTCTATTCAGTTGATTTTGTTTCTATTATCACTCTGTTTTATGGTGTTTATTGAAGAATGAATTGCGACCAGTTTTAACATTTCGAGTTATGGGAGTACTCGCATTTTTAAAATTAGCAGTTTGTAATTTGTATTTCAGTTCATTGCCCATAAACATACAAGCATATTCTCAATCTCGTGCATTGAGCAGAACCCATTTCCAGTTATGGTTTCCTTGCACGTGCAGGCATTTATTTCCCATTCAATCTTGACCACAAACAGGACGGAAAGTCAGTCTGGTGCCTCTAACCGCTCCATGCACCCGCACCCTAAGCAGAGGGGCAGCATATTCGCCAGTTAGGACCGGAAACACTCATGGGATTGGGCTGGTACATACGAGGGATAAAAGCAGCGATTGACTTTCCCAGAATGTCGCTGTCAACTCTAATAGAGCTCCATTCTTGAGCCACACCATTACACCCGCAGAACAAAAGGACAGCGCTCGGTTTCAGAAAATCAAAAAACGCTCGCAAATATTATGGCTACGAGGAGTGAGTCATTTGACCGGGAGCTCTGCAAGAAGTATTTTTGTGTATAATTTATACTACGTCAAGGTCTTTTTGGACTCGGAGTCTGTCTCATAGCGGTTTCCCTTACAGTAGAGAGCTGGTTTCTTCAACATTCATTGGTTAACTAAAAGCAGGAATCCGCACCTGAGGTCACCACGGCCCTAAGCATTGCTACTGCGGGATGTAATGACGTGATATGGTAAAACCGTGATACATGTTTTCACCGGGTTTATGACATTCACGTATAAAGTGAGATCCTGCCATTTCCACCTGCGTGGGAATGTTTTGCGCGGTGATTTTGCTGCGCGGAATGATTACAACCGCCCGCTAAAATACACTCCCGTTTCCAATGCTCCTTCGTAGTATATATTGAACTGACCTCTACTGGCAGAACTGGGAACAAAATATTATTATCTCTGTAGAATAGACAACAATGAGTTAAGGTTTATACAAAAAATACAAAGGGTGAATAAATAATTCTAAGTGAAGTTATTTAAATACTGGGGATATAGTTGGAAAAAAGAAGAAAACTATTAAAGCCTTTTTCTAGTTTACATTTTCCAGCCTCCACAATGTCAACTTTATTAGTTAATTAAAATCTGTACATGCAAGGGCATAGGACCTGGGGGGGACAGGTACCCCTCAGTATTTAATTTGGCTTCATTTGTGCCAGTCAGTAAATAGACCTCCGCATGTAAATTATTAGGATGCGGCTGCCCAATACTGAACTCTCTCCTATGCGGTTGTGTACAGGGTAAGTTTACTTAAGTTGCAGATCATAATGAAAGTAGTATTTCATTGTATTTACAGTGTCATCAGTGAATGAATACCTTTCATTCGATTTTAAGCCCTGAAACAGAACATAATCTGTGATATGTCTGTGTTTCCCAACCCAGTCCTCAGGGAAGGCCAGACAGTCCACGTTTTTGCTTCCTCCCAGCTCCCAGCACCTGTTCCAGGTATTTGGTGATCCTGATTGGCTGGGAGCTGGGAAGGAGCAGAAATGTGGACGTCCGGGGTTTCCCGAGGACTGAGTAAGTTATACGTGTGTCTGATATATGAACCTTAATGTCAGGTGCAGAAAATAATTTATAATTATTATAGGATTTTGAATACTCCAACAAAATGACTACTTTCATAAATAATTCCAAAAACGAGTCTGTTCTTTGAGAAGCATCATCCAGTTTCCCCACCATGACTCCCTGGTGCACACAGACACTCCTTCTCTTCCTGCCCACCCAACATTTCACCTCCATCCTTCTGCTCCCAGACTTGAGATGTTTCAGGGGCAGCACGGAATTCACAGCAGCCCGGCCTGCTTCTCCGAGGGCTTCCTGCCTGGGTGGCAGAATCGAGGGACTGGACAATCCTTCAGGGGCCAAGGCTGCAGTGGTGGCAGTGAGGAAGAAAGACCCAGGAAGCTCTTTCCTTACCTATGGTTGCTGCCCCTGAAACAGCCCCTTTCGGCTCATAGCACTGAGAATGATTGTTAAATCATAGCAGCAATTTAATTATGAAAAATAACTTACTTTAAAATTATATTACTGAACAGCGCTTTCACCCAAAGTGACATATATCTCTGTGAAAGAGGGTCAGCCAATTCCTGGAGCCAACTGGGAGTCATGGACCTTGCTCCAGTGCCTAACTTCAGGGTTTGAACCAGCAACCTTCCAAGCAAAGATACACTTTCCCAACCTGCTGCACTACACACAGTATATGACATGTCTCACTAATGTTAATTTAAAAGAGTGTTATGTCTCAAATTCTGTAAAACTTACTTTTTTTTGCTTTAATAAGTATTGTTAACTGCAGAGTCAATCAAAACGCAATGGTAAAGTTTGGAGTGAAATTTTTTAATTAGAAGCTTGACCCCTGTTCCCTGCATGGGACTGTGATCATGGGTGTCTTCTTTACAGCCCAGAATTCCTGCCATGATGCATAATACATTCCATCCATCCATCCAGCTTTTTACAGGAAGCACGTAGGGTGATACAGAGGATACCTTCGATGGGATGCAAGTCAATTGTAGGCTTTGGATTTGGGTGAATTGAAAGAGATATATAAAACATATATGTCATAAACAGAGTGAGAAAGAATGGCCATCCATGAGCTTAACTGTGCTTAACTGTGCCAGTGACCGCGGAGACGCCTCTGTCGACAGAGAAGGCCCACACTGTGCCACTGCTACCTGCTGCTGTCACGTCGCCACGTCACTGTCTCTTTCCTGCCCTCTCAGAGTGAACGGCTGTGCCATTTGTTTGTGCCCCTAAACGCGGAGCTGCTGAACGCCGGGGCAGTGCGTGTGTGTGTGTGGGGGGTCTCCTTTAAAGTTTTTCTCTGGGGGGGTTTCTCTTGTGCCGGTTCCAAGAGAAAGGAAACAAAAACAGCTGTCCCTGGGCTGCGTTCGGGGGAACCCTGTTCCCGAGAGGGACGACCCTGGGATTCCTCGGTTACGAAAGCGGAGGCTGCAGCACATGCGTCCCTTTGAGTGGACAGGAACCTTCCCTAAGCTGAGATATTTCTTTGCCAACACGAACTTGTATCCAAGAGCAGGACGGCCTCTGTATTGTCCTGGAACGATCCAGAAATACTTTGGCTCTTCGATCTTTCACGGACAAAACAATTACACATGCAAGACAGAGAGATGCTTACAAATCCCGATTAGCCACTGTCTCATTAAACCTGGGATTCAGAGTCCCATTGCGCTGAATTGCCAGCATGTACCTAGGTGATACATGTCGTCATGGTGATGGCTAGTCAGAGGCAGAGGATGGAATATAGAGGTCAGAGTGCAGTATAGCTTCGCTGTTTAGGTTGACAACAGACAGACAGCCTTCCTTAATGTGCTTTGGGGATTTACTAGTATGGGGTGATGAAGGCATCTTAAACAGCTGATTTGGGATGGAAGGAACTGGACTTGGTGGCTTGTCTCTCTCTCTCTCTCTTCACCATAATAGGACGAATTCCACAGCAGTGCCTGGGATAAGGCACTGGTCCGGGGTCCCGTGGCATCATGGGTAAGGAGAGACACACACAGTGATTGTAAATCCACCCTTGCGTGGCCAGAAATGGAAATCCTGGCGACTGAACTAGAGAGTGAGGTCTGTATTGAGAGGAAATGCTGCCATTTAGTTGGACGACTTTGTCCACCATGACAGGAAGATCTAAACCCCCATACAGAGCTGCAGTACCACCAAGAGCTGCTTGGAGACCACAGACACACGCAAGAACATACATGCATCTATTGAGGTAATGGAGGCTTCTAATGTATGACTGATACCACAGAGACACTATTGGGAGTCTGTGGAGTTGTTCATTCTATCTAACCCTATTATTATTAGGTACCTTCAAGTCTTAATGCAAATGTTACCCATATAAATAACATTCCTCTGGAACATTCTGTGTTCTGTATGGACCTTCAGGTTAATAGACTATTAATGAATAATCTCTATTTAAAAAATCTTTGCTAAATGACCCACAAGTTATAATTGTTTCAAGTAATTCCGTGACCAGAGCCCAAGAAAACCTATGTAGTCATCAGAACCTTCCGGGCTGCGGTGATGGTAGGAGAGGATGAGCGAAACCGATTTAAGTTCTGCGAGAGCGAGAGCGAGAGGGGCTGCACACTGAGCACGGCCCTGCGGCTCGGGTTACATGGGGTCAGCGTGGCATTTCCTCACTCACGTGTGACCTCTGACCCCAGCATGGCGGTTGAATTCCTTCTAGGGCCCTTTGGAGCTCTCCAGGGACAGGACTGAGTGAAAGTCACCTTTATGGGGACTGAGGGGAGGGGGTCGCTTCCTTAAAGCTCTACCAACAGGAAGCAAACCGTTGAGATGTGACAACAGTAGTAGTCTCACGCACTTTGCTTTAAGGGTGCAGCGTTAAGGAATTACCCCGTTTGATGAATATTAAACTCTGACATGTAACCCTTCATACAACATATCAGCTAGTGCTGCATTTAGCGGACTAGGACAAACACTCGTGTGTTGGAAACACTTTTAAGAGTACTCTTCTAACATTTTAAATGATACATGCCCCCCCCCCCTTACTTCTTCACACACAAAAGTCTTTCCATTGGTGCTCTGTCTGGCGGGGGGGCAGCTATGTGGGCAGCTGTAGGCCTCCGCCTGACACTTAACCTTCGGCGGGGTCAGAGGTCACCGCGTGATTATTATATGCTGCCTCTGCACTGTCAGAAAACGTGCTGTTTTATTAAAGTAAATTAGAACAAGGTGAGGGCAGAGACTTGGGTGGCTGGCTGAATGCAATTAAAACTAATGGGAGACCACATGGATATAAAAAGGGTCTGTAGACAAAATCTGGGAAAAGGGAGCGGCAGGTCTATAGGATCGTTCCAGGCATATATTATTCCCAGAACAGAGGGGGGAGCCTGGACCGGAGGCGAGGGTGTCATGAGGCATACACGGGGAGATCCCCGTCTCCGTGGGACTGGAGATGGCTCTGCTCCCTGGAGAATCTGGACCACCTTACGGCATGCCATCAGACTATCAGCAAGTTGGGACTCCCCTGTGAATGATGTTGCCTCGTTGGCGCCCTCTGTGGCAGGATGCTATACTTTCGGGTGAGACAGACAATGGGTGCTTAGGTTTACTGTCCTTGAGTGCTGGTTGTAGCATAAGAGCATCTTATTCGGGATGACCATCAGTAGTCCAGCTGTTCACGTGCCCCTGAATGTGATTAGCGTTTTCTTGCTTGTTTGTTTTCTGGCAGGAAATCTGAAAATTGAGGTCTTTCTCATTGAGGTGTAGTCTGCAAGAAGCCGATGCGCTTCATGAGGGGTAGCTAGTCACGGACGACGCTGTTTCACTCTAAAGCATAGCCTCTTCCCCATTGTGCGGCGAGCTGTACTGTCACATGACCCTCTCTGGAATGTCGGATGCGTGCATGTGTAGGATTATGATTTCGGGGGCTCCTCAAGGTGGCATATGCTGACGGATGTTCACGTTCCTGCCCCAGGTTCAAACAGAGGTCGTCCGTCTCCTAAGTCTACGGTTCAAAGATTCTAACACGGCAGCTCAGAAGAACAAGGTAAAGCAGGAGACACTGGGAATGACCAGGAACTAGACA
>JABFEB020000001.1:14830315-14842892 GCA_019775895.2 Stomatorhinus ivindoensis
GGTGGGGGTGGGCAAGGGGGGTAAGTGGTACCCCCCAACTTGCAGCGTGAACAGATAAAAAAAATACAGATGCAATTCCGAATAATTCCCGAACGCTGCTTTCAGTGGAGTTTAAATGCGAGAGAATTTAAAGCAACTGAATTGTTCATCAGCCTGTGATGGTTTGTTATCGGTGTATCGTACAAGTAATGAAAGAGGACTCGCTCGATATGCATCAGATAAAAGTGACGTTTTTATTGACACCAGCGCATATCAGACTTTTACAGCCTATGGCCTATACCCTGGTTAAAAATAAGCCGAATCGTGCAGTTTATTATATAGCTTGTAAACATTTTAAATAAATAGGCAGTTTAAGACTTATATTAAAAACTTAGCAATATGAAAGGAAAAGAAGGATGTAGCCTACACTTGATGGGAACAAGTAGACTAATTGGTATAACTAGTCGAATTCCAAACAATAAATATACGGAATCTGCTTTTCACTGTAGGGTTATACCGTGACAAATATATGTATGTTTGCGTATGTGCACACACACACCACTGGTAGTTTACAGTGTGCTGGTACATGTTCGCAGCGTTTACTACTTCACTGTGTGCGCTAATAATAAAACAACCTTCTGCCCTAAACTTTATTCATTAAAGAATCTAAGTCCATCTTATTTCGAATTTCTCATTAGCAAACACGTCTTATGTTGGGGAGACTGCCCTCGGACTGAAAATGATAGCATATTTCTTTTACAAGCGGCTGAAAGCGCGCCTCTCCCTCTGTCTCTTTAAACGCGTTGGAAGGCCGCCAGTGGCATGAATGGCTCTGGACACGTGAGTTTGTCTCAATGTGGTCTCTCCTCTTAGCGCCGCAGAATTTCTCATGTTTTCTCTGGCATCAGTCCATCCCCCAGCGTTTTTTTCCTTTTTTTCTTTCGCGGTGCCTCCTCTGACTTGTATTTTTCACAACTCCCTCCTATGTTATCCACCCACGGGAAAGGTGTGTTTTTTATCACATCCCCATTCAGTGCGTGGACTGGTTTCGTGTGGGCAGTTTAGATATATTTAAATGCCTGTTTTTTTCCTCCTAACCAACCGCTGCAAAACTGTTTCCCCCGTAAGTCTTAAAACCCAGCACTTGTGATTTGTAAGATCATTTTTAAAAGCCGCGCATGGTGTGACAGCGCACTGTCACTCTTCAGTTTAAAATGCCTCGCACTCATTCTTGCCAATGAGACAGAAATCCCAATCGATCACTGGCGTATTTTATTGTAAGTAAAAACCACCCCCACCCCTTCAGAAAGAAGCATTTTTAAGTTCACTATAGCGATTAGATCGTGGTAATACACCCGTTTACTACCGTGAATTTTTATTTTTATATTTTATTTTTTTACTGGGAAGCGGTCTGATTATCAAACGACTCTTTTATCTTTGTGTGGAAATCGCCGATTTCTGCGTTACAAGAGAAGATCCCCTCGTCTCGTATTCCGCACCAGGACGTCCGGTGTGCCGATTCAGACCGTGTTTTAGAGCTGAAGGTGCAGGAGATTACAATTTGGTACAAGTCACCATGAGTACACGGGGTGAAGAAGCCGGCGAGCCGTCAGGGTCCCAGGAGCAACCAGCTACAGCACAGACTCCCAAGCGAGGACCGGGCAGACCTCGGAAGCCGCAGCAAGTCAGTATTTTTTTCCCCTCAAATCTTTACAATCTAATAAAAATATGCTATTGTCATTTGGTCACCAGTTGCATCTTGGTAATATTGGTAGCAGGGTCGCTCCGCCGTAACTGAGGCTGATGGCTCAGCGTTTATTCCTTTACCTAGAGAGGGAAATATGATTATGTGGACACATCGCTAATGATCCGGAAGATGTTGGTTTAAAGAGAGCGTTTCACTAAAACGATTAAATTATTATTTAGGAAGTTAGCCAGATATATTCAGATATATGCCACTGCTTTTGTTCAGCGATACTGCCTAAGGATGTGAAACTAGTATGTTTGGGTTTTTTTTTTTTTTGAGTGTAAGCAGTTTAATGCTGTTATACTGAATATATGTCTTGATTTGAAAATGCGCTGGATTTTATATATCTTGTGTTACACTGTACACGCGATGATCTCGTTTTTAATTTGCATGAAAAATAAGCAAAATAATTTATCAGCGTAATTAATAGACCACAGTTCTACTCATCAGCTAAAGAATTGCATTTGGGCTAGTATTATTGTTTTCTTAGTTTTCGGCAATTGATACTATATCAAAAGCTATATCTGCAGTTACATTTCCATGTGGAAAATGACTATTGAAGACATTTATTTCCCTCCTAGATTATCGAACCATTTTGATTTAGACTGTGCATCATTCAGGAGGCATGCATAATATTGATGGCGGAGATGGGATGTGAACGTTTAATTGCACTGGAATCACACAAATATGCTGAAAAATAAAGCGGCGTGATGATTCGCATGGTTTAGTCATCTACCACATCCTGTATTATGCATGTTACTTTATGTTTTTATAATACACATGTTTATAGTTTATAAGATGATTCATTGGTAAGATAAATCGCCTGTGAATCATACTTTAAATCACATGTTAAATTTGTATATGAACATATTGTAAAAAATAGTTTGGCTCCAAGTGTTAAAGTCTGTGTGTGTATTTATTTATTTATTTATTTATTTGGCGATGAAACAAGTATGTTAAAATATGTCTCGTCAACCATAACATTGACTAAATTCTGTTAATTCTATAGATTTACAAAACCAGTCATTTGGTAGGCATAGGCAACACAAATCAGACGCTTTTACTTAGCGTACTCGAAAATCTATTTTGCATTCTTGACAGAGCTGATATTTTGGGGTAACTACGATTATGTTATTTCTGGAAGATTATTAAGACATAATTATGCACTGACGGTTTTAATGGACATATCACCATGTTTTCAATAAGCGACACGACACGTTTTTTTTTACCACCATCCACATTTAGCAATTCTTACCAATATGAAAAAAAAACTGATAAGATCCCCCACTCCGTATCAAATAATTAATTTCAGCTTCATTTAAAATACCACAAATAACGTAAATATGCTTATATCGGTGTGTTTGGAGCCCAAATATGTTTACAAAGATGATTGTCGTGTATATTTATATTTATTTGAAATAATTTAGCTAAAAATAAGACTACGCTAATAATGAATAAAAACCGAACTGAAAACGACTCCAGCTGTATACTTATATTGTAAAATTTTAGCTACTTATATATATATATATATATATATATATATATATAATACTGATTTAAATAATTAAAAAGTTTCTTGTTTCTTTGTTTCTGTGTCTATCTGCACATTTGTTTTGGGATGGTGCCTCTCTCTCTTATCCTCTCTTTCTTACAGTCAAACACACACACACACACACACACACACACACACACACTCCTGGTCCTTATATGTAGGGTCCCAAACCGGCCGAGCACCTTTACATTATTATGTCACCCTTTTTCAATGCTGGCTTTGTTCCATTCTGGACAATTGCTTAGTGGTCAATGACCAGGATTTTTATTTTTCTGTTTTGTTCCTAGGAGCCCGCCGGAGAGCCCGCCCCAAAAAGACCAAGGGGGCGACCCAAAGGCAGCAAGAACAAGGGTCCCTCAAAAGCAGCACAGAAGGTGAGCGCATCCCAACACCCCCAGCAGTCAGCCCGCTTCAGTGGGACACTATTCCCGATGGGAGACATGCACGCACGCACACGCACACGCATGTACTCACACATGCATATACGCCCACACAGACGCAGCTACTCGTCTCACTTTGTCAGGTATTCATGCATATGAGGAATGGCCTGATTCAAATAGTGGGGGCTCAGATTTCTCAGTGAGTAAGTGATGTCATCAAAGAACATTTGAATGATCACAGAAGAACCAGGGACATGTTTACGTGTAACTGGGGAAAAAAAAATATATATGTATGTGTGTGTGTGTGTATATATATATATATATATAATTTAATTTATAGAGTTTAAAAGACAGAAATTTAGGATATACCCACATATGAAGCTGGATTCGTTTTCCTTTACAGTTCGGTCTGGGTGGGTTTTTTTGAGAGCGCCCCAGCGGCTAACCCCATGACGCTAACATGCTACCTTAATCACCACTCTGTCTCCACCCAGCCATTATAAACCCCTGCATGCATGTGTTTAATATTAAAGCACAGACATGGTCGTTTCAGTGTTATGAATGCGGTGAGTGGATGACCAGCCTACCCTTACCAGGCAGACCCCTGTAGCATTCTGTGCATTCCATATAGTAAAAGCTTAGTTACCACATTCAAAACCAGAGTAAAATGACTTTGTCGTGGTGGTCTTTAAAGATTGTGTAGCCTCTGAACAGGGGCTGCATAACATTGACTGGAAAAAAAACTGTCCAGATGTGTTTCATTCATATTTTTTCATTCATTATTGGTGGAGTCTTGGTAGGGCTTATTTTTGGTAACAGGTTTGTCAGAGGGCAGAGGGCTTTGGTGCTGGGGGTTCCATGCATGTTGTGCCCTCCATGTACACAGAGGAATGTTAAGGGGAGGGTATGGCGCGGAGTTTTCAAAGCGTACCACTGCACGTCTTAATGGAGAGGCATGTTTTGCTTTGGAGTAGACTTGGGGGGGAAGGGACTAAACCATTGCATGCTGGGGTAGGTGGTCAGTATTGATGCTTAATTGAAGAACAGACCCTCAATGCATGTGGAAGTTATGGACCTCAGGGCTGCGTAGTGATCAGATACTTTGGGTGACACACAGGTATTGAGTGGATAGTGAAATTACTTCCTGTGGACTATGGCTTGCTGACATGGCAGTATACAATATGGACTGTGACGTGTTTGATGCTGGGTTTACCGATTATCATGAAGTATCAAGATATATTACATGAAGGATTTATTTTTAAAAATACCATTAGCGCCTACCGGTCTGGAGCTGTAGAGATAGCGAAGTAAATTGTACCTTGATTCCAAATCTATTTGATCATTGTAATAAACAAAACGCTTTGTTTTTAATAAGAGCACAGTCTCGGGGAACCCAGTGAACTGATCACACAAGGCTTTCTTTGCGGAGTGTGGGGATGCCAGTCAGTTGTGCTGTGTGATTGTGCGAAAGGGGGATTTAAAATTGTTTTGTTATGGCATACAGTTTCTGTGCTGTGAGACTTGCCGGTTAAAACCTGGAAGATCTGCCCTCCACGGCCGAAGCTCCGGCACAGGCTCGTGGTGCAGCATCAGAAACGTGGGGCAGTATGAACCAGCTCCTCCCAGCTGCTTGTTTTGGGAGGATGTTTTGTTTTGATTTAAGATGAACCGGCATTTTCCCTTTTCCACTTTTATAAGGAGATAAGCGTCAGTCTGACGAAAACATACGAGTCGATAGCCATAAGTTGATAGCCATAAGTCGATAGCCTGCAATTTCAAGTTTCCTGCCACCGTCTGACTGCATGTATGAAGCTCTGAGGTGTGGCATGTTTGCAGAAGGTCTAACTGAAATGTTTTGAGCTAATGAATGCATAACCTAAGACGTCCTCCATCTTCTGCTTTCACATGTCAGTCTTCAAAGCTTATTGGCCTTTGATGTTGTTTCTGTGCCCTGGGAGGGTGATGATCTAGCCATGTTAAGGGTCTGGTGACATTAGGGTGTTTTCGACACTGTCAGGGGGCACCGCTAGTGTAAAGTTTACTTTGAAACGTAAAAAGGTTAAAGGCACCGAGCAAGTGATGCATCGTCATGATTTACTGTCCTACAAAACTCTTAATTTTGCGAAACGTGCTTCTCTGACGGCACAGGCTCCAGATCATATGCAGGATTAAACTCTTGCAGTGTTCACAGAACAAGTGTCCTCCCCTTCGAACACGAAGGGATGTGTACGGAGCTGTTCGATGAGACGCCATGGTGATTCAGCCTGTAGCCTAGTTACAGCTGTCCTACCACCCAGAATCAGGACCACTCCCTCTAAAGACCTACATGTATGAACATGTCACGTTGAATAGGAGCATCATCTGCTGTGAGGCTTCCTGTGGTTCAGATGTGCATGGACCGGTTTATTTTATATCGAGCTGCGATTTAATAACTTTAACCATTTGCATTTTTTCATATATGAACAGAAGGCACGATTGTGATCACAACATTTTTAAATAGATATTCTATTTTTAGAAATTAAGAAACCCACAACGTTCCGTGGTCTGGTGGAATGCTGGCCGCAGACTGATACCTGTCCATGGACCAGGGGTTGGGTAACCCAAATCTACCTGAAGCTCTTTTAGATTCAGAGGCAAATAGCTTATGACTAGACAAAATAGCTATAGAGACTTCAGATTTATCATCCCATTTTCCATAAGCACTCATGAAACCCAATGCTTGCAGCCTTTCCAAGGCATGTATGTTTAGGTTTAAAAGGTCGAGGTTTCATTACAGCCCTAACATGCAAAAATCCCATGCAGCAAATTTGTCAAAATCAAGACGCAAATTAACGTAACACTAAACTTGCCTGGTATTTTGTTAATATTCGTGATGGATTTAAAACAAAGTACACTTGAACATTTGGAAAGAATGGCTGTTCATTTAAATCAATTTAATCCTGTCGACCTAAATTAACTAACGCGCTAAAACAGGCTGCCACTTATTAATCTCTAAAATTGTTCAAAATTACTTTTGATAGAGTTTCATTTTTATTGCAAAAATGTGCCTCAGGTTGAAGTACAAATATATAGACATAATGGGTTCTTATAATTGGTTCATGGATTAGCAATATACTTAAAAACACTTCCTAAAATGACACACTGCAGGACTCAATCAGGACTAACAAATCAACCGTTTAATAACTTGATTATTCATTAAAATATTTTCCAACCAGACTATGGGAACCGGATAAAAACGACCCCTCTGTTTGCTCATTTGAAGTCCTCTTCCCATAGCTCAGCTTGCAGCGTGTTCGTATCAGTGGCATTACAGGTGTGTGTGTGAGAAAGAGAGCGAGAGAGGGTAAAAGAGGGAGAGAGAGAGGGAGAGAGCGTGGTGTGTGGCCGGCCGCCCGTCCACCTCAGTGTCTGGAATGCGCGCTGCCGCTGGCGATGTGCGGAGTTGCTTGAACTCAGTCCGGGGCCAGGCAGCCGACATTGAAACACGCTGATGATTAATTGAACGGGGTGTACGCTTACCGACCATTAAATCCCCTGATTAAAAATGCAACGTCTAAAAAAGAGGGCCCAGATGAAGATACACAGATTGGCCGGGTTAGGGGGTGATTTTAAAGAGGCTTTATTTCTGTAAAATTCATAAATGTAGTGGTACCTGTCTAAGTTTATAGGAAGTGCCGAGATACATCTAATTGCGTTTGCAATTAATTGAGACTAATAAATTGTTGTTTTATCCGTTTCTTAATAATAATAATAAAGGAACTGACCTTCTGAAAATTACCATGGGATGATGGAACAATAAATATTAACGTCAGAACCATTAGTTTCGATCAATCCACCATGAGACACGCAGCCACATACGCCTAAAACAACCATCCCGTCATACCGGTAACACTTCTACTGATTTCTTTTCAGAACAGCTTGTTCTTCATCGATAATCACCGAAAAACGTAATTTCTAGATTGTTTTGCTTTTGTTTTAACCAACTGTACCTTTTCTTCCCACTAAAAGTACAGTTTTAGTATTTTATATGATTAGGATGTAACAAATCGAGTCCCTCGTGTTATAAGTTATAAGAGATGCACATCTTGTGATTGATTCTGCGGTAGGTTAAAGGTGAAGTTCCCAAAAGCCGCTGACAACACTGCGTCGTTCCAGCAAGTCCGAGGACGGACAGACAGCTCTAGAAGAGTCGCAGGGCAACGGAGTGTATGTGCGCGAATCGCCGGGGATTCTGGAACACTTTGACGACCGTCTGCGGATCCCACGGTTCCGCGGTACGCTGTTTTTCAGCCCTATGGGACTTCGCAAGGTCTCTGTAAATTGTCCTTGGGGCATGGAAAACAAACTGCGCCTGTTAGCGCGGTAATGCGAAACCCGACAATGCGTGAGCGCTCGCCGAGGGCAGACTACTTAACGGGGGTAAACAACCCCTCGGCTGACATTCAGGACCCTCTCCGGTAGGGCAGCTCCAACGGGCTCCTCCGCCTCGTGCACCCGCGACGGGCGTGATCGGGAGGCGCGCAACACGTGCGCCTCCGCGTCCTTTCGTAACTAATATTGGTATCGCTTTTCGGAAGATGGTGCCGCCCTCTGATTGGTCGCCGCCCCGGATTACGTCCTATCAGCTGTCTGATTGTTGAACAGCCAGTGCGCGGAGAGGAGCTGTCGATTATTTAACGTTCAGTATAATGTCTGCCGCTTTGCAGGCGTTTGTTTGGCTTGTTTAAAACTACTTGCCGCCCTTCGAAGTTGACCGTCAAGTAAGTTTGAACTGTTTGAGACGGGCTTGACCAGTACGGTACCCTTGATACCTGCCCTTCACAAATCACCTTGCAAAATTTATTGAGGGCTGGCAATTTGGGTTGAGTTACATTCAGGTCCCAGTCCGACAAAGCCCATAGCCGGAGGAGCACTTTACATCCCATTAATGTTTAAAACGCGTCTTGTCTTGTTAATTGTCTTCGACTGTACGGCTTCGGTTCCTCTACGTGGCCGAACAGAACAACCCTCGGAGTCAACCGGTCCGACGGACCCAATTATACAGGTTCGATAACGGAGGGCCCAGGGAGCCTCATTAACACGAATGGGGGCAGTGGTGGCTTAATGGTTAGGGAAGCGCACCTGTAGTTGAAAGATTGCTGGTTCGAATCCCCGACCAGCAAGGCACCACTGAGGTCCGCTGAGCAAGGTACCGCCCCCAAGCACTGCTCCCCGGGCGCTGTATTAGCTGCCCTCTGCTGGGTCACAACGTCACATATGGGTTAAATGCAGAGCACACATTTTGTTGTCGTGCACTGTGTGCTGTGGTGTGTCAACACTGGTCACTAAATTCTAATTTTAAACAGTACGAGCACGCCGTGGACTGAAACGCCATGCGCATGTGCAGCGCAAACTGCTGTCAATGCCTTAAACCAGCAAAAGCTGAATTGACAAATGATCACGAAACAGAAGTATCAAAGCTGGCAATGTATTTTTTTTTCTATAATAAACATATATCAGAAATTACTTTCCTTAGTAAGCTGAACCAAATTTCTCACTTCGAACATCAACAAAAATACTCAACAACATTCCGGACCACTTACACGTTTTGTTATACCACCACTGCAAAAACAATTTTTTAAACCTTATCTTGAACAATAACATGCTTTGATTTTGTGAGTGCTTCTAATGAAAAGTACCCAAAGAGCCCACAATATCATGTGTTTACAAGATGCAGGTTGAGCAGGCAGTGAGGTTATGCATTAAGCTGCAGGACCCTTCATGGGACGCGTCTTCGGCAGGTTCCTTAGCATTCGACGAGCTTTGCTGCTCACGTGGGGTTTATCGGTATCTCACTATCTGTTGGTCTTCTTGGGCAGGGCCCTGGACACACATCAGACCTTCTATAAACGTTAACAGAGTTATTTCTTTTGCAGAAAGCAGAGGCCACTGGCGAGAGGAGGCCGAGGGGTCGACCCAGAAAATGGGTATGTTGTCTGCATGTTTCCAGTTCAACTATGCAATTCAGTTCATTCGAGCTCGCGTTTATGTAGCGCCGTTTAGGGCATGGTTATGCCGCGGCGCTAAACAACTGGTCTTACCTGAATTTGCACAAATTGGCATCAGATTGACATCTCATGTTCTTGTGCACGTGCACAATTGAAATTATGTTGACTCTGATATTCATTTGAATGTTGTGGCATCTTCTGACTATGTATTGTCTATGTAATGTAATGTATCTGCCCATTCTTAATGTTCTCCATACTAAACCCGAAACGGCATTAGGTCATTACATGTTTGGGGCTTACTGTGTTTTGTTTTTTCAGTTTGTGAGCCAAAAAAACAAAAGTCTCTTTCGATTTCAGTCTGACTTTGTGTACCGTGCATATCTGTTGAGACAAAGTATTAATGCAGACTTCCTTTAAAGCTGCAGTGCTGGCTTTCTGCTGGCGTGTTTAAGGAGGCTACTCGAATGTGTATGTTATCAGGTAAAGAAAATGTTTATACTTTGGGCTTACCACAGAAACACTTAAATAATTCCTCAGGCAGCTTGAAGTTCTCAGTGTTTATCAGCTCGTAAGTGTCGTCCCTGATTGATGGCCTGGGGGGAGAGACCAGGGCGGTGAAGAATGCCACCCAGGAAAACTACAGAGAGATAGAGGGGAATGGGAGATACACATGTCAAGCCTACTTACAAGAAGCCTGCCTGATGTTTTCTTTTTTCCCAGAGGTAGAAAACACTAAAACTTGTTAGTGGTGACTTGAAATGCATAAATGGCAGCAGCCTGTGTGGGTCAGAGATTTATACACTTGTTTGCTTGCGTGATACGGATTCATTAAACCGCTAAAAAATGAAATGATGAAAAAACAGAGGGAATGAAATGTGTACTTATAGGGGGTTAGATAAAAGAGCAAGAGTTCAGGTTGTTTTCATAGGTTTTTGTTGGTTAACCTATAGCAGTGTGACCGGGGGGGAGGTGTGGGGGGAGTGTGTGGATGTTAGCTAATTATCTTCTGGCCGTGGATTTTTTTTATCTTGTACTGAGGAATGTGTGAGGGGAGAGGAAGCTGGTGAAGCCTTCCGATGGGTAACAGCGACCCAGCATGTCTTCTGGGGGGGGGGGGCTTCCTGACCTCGCACCAGGCAGGCGTGTGGCCCTTTTTCGAAATCCCAGCCTATCCCCCTTCCACAAGATGTTCTCCGAAACGTGTCTCATCTCGTCTCGTCTGCTGGTGTCCGAGAGCAGCTTCCTTATTTACTACATAGAGGCACTTTTAGTCAGCGTGGGGAGTCGCGTTCCCATTGTCTGGCTGTTGGGATCTTATCCCTTGTCTATCCGGCTCTGCTTTCTGATTTCCCGGCGTGTCCGGGGTTGCTGTGGCAGAAAGTAAAGGCAGCCAGGGGTCAGGGATCAGCAGCGAGCAGATGAGGCCTCCTTATCTCGGACGGACAGCCGTTATCCCGTGGCCCTTTCCTGTAGCTACAGACTCCGCCAGATCAAGGCCTGGCTGTTAAACTCCTCGGGAATTGATTACATCTCACCCTGTCCACCGCGGAACCCCTCCCCTTGTTGACAGAACACAAACACTTCTTTCCTGCTTGTTTAAGGTTGGCACACCTGGGGGAGTGAGGGGAGGGGGGTTAGTCAGCCGGCTGGCCTTGGACCCCCTCCGTAGGGGCTTGTGTTTTATCTCCCGTAACTGCATTCCTCTGCTGTTGTGTCTTCTGGGTATAGATGTTAAAATTAAACAGCCAGGTTGCCATTTTAGTCCATTTCTAATGTTCTTACTGGTTCTAAGTGCACTTGAGTCTACTTGTGTTTGACTGCACCTGGAAGGGGGTCACGCTGGGAAGGTGCGCTGGAGTCGAATGGGCTTCCCAGGGGAGAAACACCCGCATTTATTAACTTGCTAAATGGATGTAAAAGCAGGAGAGACTTGAGGAAGTAGGCCAGCTTTAGTCTTGATACTAATCCGGGGGAGGGCTGGACAGCTGTACCGAGAGCCTGGCTGGTAAAGCTGTTTCCCAGAACCACACGGACTTGAGAGCCCTTTTACCCAGAAGCCCTTTGGACATGCCGTATGGCCCAAGGCAGCCGACAGACCTTTGGACCGCGGCTGGAACTGATAGAGCAGTTAAAGGTGGCCAGCCTTGCCTCTCTAGCCACACCTCTCCCACGCGGCTCCTTTTGATGATGCCGCAGCTATGACGCTTTGGCGATGGGGGCGGTCGATACCTGCCTTTCACCCTGTTTGCGGAGCGGGAGAGGTACACACTGCTCCACATCACGCCCACGCGCCAGACGCCGGCTTAACGTAGGGCAAACACTGGGGCAGGCGGTGACCAGCCAGACAGGGCAGACATGCTCAAGCCAGAGCTGCCAGCTGGGTGGCATTCAAAGGTATTTGTCTGGAAATCAGGATGTCAGCCTGCACACCACAACCAGAATACCTGCCTGTGCTTTGCTAAGACAGATTGTCTTTTTGCTTCATTGGCTGAGCTGTATTTTTCTGTCTGTGATAAGCAGGGAGTTTGGGGTCCTCTGAAGTTATGAAATGTGATTGACTGGAAAGAAACGGTCACAGAAAAGCACAAACGATCACTCGCTTCAGTATGTTTAATTGGTAAATAAGCTAAACATGACACGCATTGATTATAACACAAAGCACGTGGTAACAGGGGAGTGACACACACTGCACCCGGGCCGCTGTCGGGTTTGGGGGCTTTATTTATGGGCTGGGCGAAGCTGTTGCCCCCAGTAGCAAAAGAAAGCGTGTGGGTGGGGGGGGGGACTCATCACCAGGGGGGGACTCATCACCAGGTCCTCTGAAGTTATGAAATGTGATTGACTGGAAAGAAACTGTCACAGAAAAGCACAAACGATCACTCGCTTCAGTATGTTTAATTGGTAAATAAGCTAAACATGACACGCATTGATT
>JABFEB020000001.1:14860888-14882576 GCA_019775895.2 Stomatorhinus ivindoensis
TAACAGCGGCAGCACTGACAGGTGTAGCGGTGCTAACAGCGGCAGCACTGACAGGTGTAACGGTGCTAACAGCGGCAGCACTGACAGGTGTAGCGGTGCTAACAGCGGCAGCACTGACAGGTGTAACGGTGCTAACAGCGGCATCACTGACAGGTGTAGCGGTGCTAACAGCGGCAGCACTGACAGGTGTAACAGTGCTAACAGTGGAAGCACTGACAGGTGTAGCGGTGCTAACAGTGGCAGCACTGACAGGTGTAGCAGTGCTAACAGCGGCAGCACCGACAGGTGTAACAGTGCTAATAGCGGCAGCACTGACAGGTGTAACAGTGCTAACAGCGGCAGCACTGACAGGTGTAGCAGTGCTAACATCGGCAGCTCTGACAGTGCTAACGTTTGCAGCCATGAACTTGCTAGTGGTATCAGCTCTGACAGCTCTAACAGCGGCTATTCTGACATCTCTAACAGCGGCAGCTCTGAGGCTGCTAACAGTGGCAGCCCTAACAGTGCTAATGGTATCAGCTCTAACAGTGGCAGCCCTAAGAGTGCTAACAGTTTCAGCTGTAACAGCGCTAACAGTATCAGCTATAACAGCGGTAACAGCGGCAGCTCTGATGCTGCTAATGGTATCAGCTCTGACAGCTCTAACAGTCGCAGTGCTTACAGCTCTAACAGTGACAGCTCTAACAGCAGTAACAGCAGCAGTGCTAATAGCAGCAACTTTAACATGTCTATCATTGGCTGCACAAGCAGCGTTGACCAAAGGCCAAAGGCTGAGCTTTCAGGTGGTTATATGGAGCAAAAGCTCCAAATCCTTTATAAACACTCCACTTGCTCTTTCGTGATCTGAGGGCTGAGTTATCCACAAGTGGCAACGTCCTGTATGATGCAGGACCCTCAAAAATGTCTGCATAATCAATCGGATTTAGTGTCATATTTAACAGCGGCGTGTTTTCTGTATCCTGTTTGAATTCTGTTTCAAAAAATGTACTTTTACTGTGGTCACATCCACAGCCTGGCTAATGTATGGAGACATTAATATGACTAAGCCTGGTAATTAGAAGCCTTATATATGCCTGGAAGCAGTGCGGTGCGGAGTGGGGCCCCGGGGGGGGGGCCCTGGGGGAGGGGCCGCATGTGCTGCCCTCCCATCCTGCTGGGTGGCAGGAATTCCCGCGCGTCCCCCTGTTCAGTAGTGCAGATTGTTTCGGTGTGAATGCATAACTGCGGCCTCATTGCTGCTTTTGTGCAGCGGGGCAGGAATGGGGGGGAGCGCGGTGACGGGTAAGGGCTTTGAGCAGCTCACCACTCTGAGACCTGGGAGGGTGGTGATGGGTGGGTCGAGTGGGGGGGCTTTTCTATAAAGTGTCCCCTAAGCACCCTTGCTTTGATGGACTCGGGCTGCCCCCCCCCCCGCCCCCCCTTCCCCAGTTGCCTTCCATCCTAACCTTTCTCTTCGTGTTGGGTGAAAGCTTGGGGATTGTGGGAGGGCTGTTTGACCCGGAAACAGCAGCCGTGGTCCTAATGAGATCGGCTCTGCCACTCATTACTGTTTGAGCCCCCCCTCCACGTTAACTTCAAAGTCAGTGGGAAAGGTGCTCCAGAAGAGCATGTTTTGCGGCCACCCCCCCCCAGCACTGGGTGTGGGAGTGCACCGCTGTCACGCATCTCCCCTCAGCATCTCGCCCATGGTGTCCCATCACCGCCGGGAGGGACGCCTGCTTCGCTCAGACGGGCAGATTAATGGCCGAGGCCCCCCTGCCGTTTCTTAATATGGGACAGGAAGTGAAAGTGGCATCTCGGCCCGACACGCCGGCAGGGGCACGGAGCGCTGACTCCATCCCAGCCCCGGGTACACCACCCCCACACATACGGGGGGGTTGGGGAACCTGTGAGGGCCAGCTTCATTAATGCAGCCGTTCAGCCTGTCCAAATCAGCACGGGACTTTTCCACGGTTTAGCCCTGGCACTTGTTTTTAGGGCTTCCTGTGAGTTGATGGAAAACCTTTTCAAAGGGGAGGGGTCAGGCTGAGGGGAGGTAACCCGCCCCCCCCCCCCCATGATTAAAGCGTTCTTACTCCCCCAGCCTCCCTGTTCCCGCTTGCCCATGTCACACATGGTAACGTTTAGCCCGCTCTTCACAGCTGAAGTGTCTGCCACACTAATGAACGGAGGTTTGGCTATATAATGCAGACAAGCTTCGGGATGCCTGGAAAAGGAAGAGGGTTATAAATTTTGTCAGTTAGCCTCCCTGAATAAAATGAAGCCATGTGGAAAATGAAGTCTTTTTCATTTTGGGGAGTGGATTCCTTTTTGTTTTTCTCTTCCTGCCGGCGGCCATCGCCAAGGTGTTCACGGTAGCTCTCCTGAGGGTCCTCGTGTCCTCTGATTACTGTACGCGACACAGGCATTCAGCTCTTTGCCTGAAGTGCATGAATGATGATGATCTAACATTATGACGTATAACAATAACCCACAAGCATCTGAAGTTCCTACCCCTGAAAGGCGACTGATTTATCGCTGCTAAATTTCCCTGTTAGATTTCCCCGTGTCGTCTTAATCCATCAACGTAAATCAGCAGAACAATTCTTGGCTTGTCCGTTACATAGTTCTACAGAAATACCCAGGCTTCTCACGATATAAAGTTAAATAGATTCATGGTTAGGCAACTGAGTGCCATCTGACAAAGACATTGGGATGTTAAGATTATGGGAAATGGTTATTGGGCTTAAATTGGGCTAAAAATAGAAAGTTTATGGAAAGTAATGATGGATCAAAACAAACTGGGACAAAAGCCGTGGGCTGAGCATGGGGGCTCTGCAGGTTTGATGGGGGTGGGTGTGAACAAAAAGCGCATGAACAGGGAACAGGTGAACTAAACATGCACTATCCTGACGCTCTCGTGGCCCCTTCCCCCCTTCTGAGAAGGCCACGCTTCTCACTGGGACATGGAGATGCAGACAGATTCCTATGGATCGGGCTAAACGGAGCAGAATTCAATCCACGGGCATTTGATAGCAGGCATAATACGGCACAGCAATGCTGTGCGCTTGTGATGGCAGCCAAATGGTTAGGCAAGCATGCTTGTAATTGAAAGGTTGCTGGTTCAAATGCCCAACCAGCATTGTACCACTGAGGTACCCTGAGCAAGGTACCTCCCCCAGCACTGCTCTTCAGGTGCTAAATTAGCCGCTCGCTGCTATGGCACGATGTAGCATGTAGGTTAAATATCGAGGACATTGTAAGGAATCCACTAGCAGTCTTATGCTGCTTTCCATTTGCCTCAGGATCGGAATTTCGGATTCCGATATTATGTCACATCCGCTAAAAACTCGGGGAAACCGAGTCGGATGCGTTCCATCGGCCACAGAAGTAGCTATACCGTGGATCCATATGAAAAAGCAAGATTTTTTGATTAGCCGGACAACTTGTCGGATTTAAGGTACCTCAGTTTAAATGGCCTTTATCGTCGTTCACTTACAATTAGCCCGAACTACCTTAAATCTGACAAATAATCCAACTAGTCATGAAATCCAGTTCCAGACCGGTTAATTGGTTGCCATTGTTAGCAATATCACTTGATAACACATTACGCGCCGTGCTTCACGGATAAAACTCCGTAACAACCCGTCCACAGATAAGTTGGACGGTATAGTATGTGCGACCGATTTAATGAACCACAAATGAGAAGTAGCTTAAACAGGATAAAACTACGACTTTCCCTTCTGTTGATAAAGGGGGCAGCCATCTTGGATCCAGAACTCAGGATCCTCTGTGCTGTCCGAGATATTTCTCGGATCTCCGAGAAACTGAAGCGCGCATGTCGTTGCTTCCAGCTTCAAAACTCAGAATCCGACTCAGAATCCGAGTTCCGAGGTTCAAATGGAATGCAGCATTATTTCAGCAAAACAATGGTTTATTGAAAAGCAAAATGATATAATGTAATACAGTGTAGACATATATCAGGCATTGAAATGCAGTTCAAATACAAATTAAGGACAGTTCTTCAGCCCCCTTTGTACCCCAGAAGGCCCTCCCCAACAAGGTGCTGAGACAGGACAGGGCAGAGACTCCCCGCGAGAGCCAGTGGTAACTCAGTCTGGCCACTGTAAATCCAGTTACTTCCTTATCACCCAAGTGGTGCTGACCTGAACCCCCATTCTCTCCCTGACTTTCCCCGCCATCGTAGTTTGATTTTTCCTTACAACAAATTTCATCTTTGTTTGCTGTGTTGTGTTAATAATGGGAATTAATCAGTTTCACATACAGAGGCATTGTCAGTGCGGGGACAGTTATTCTAAAACAATGAAATGATGACCCCCCCCTCCCCCTTTTTTATCTGCCAGGAAGAAGAGGAACAGGGTGAAGAATCACCAGAGGAGGAAGATTAACTGACCAGGGCAATTTATTTCTACCTCATTCATCTGTGTGGTCTTTCGTAAGGAAACAGACACTGCCTTTACCACTCCCCTTTTCGACGTTTTTTTGGTCTTTCCATTTTTATTTTATCATTATTTCTTTTTTTCCATTTTTAAATTTCATTGTATTGTTTTTTTGTAATCTGGGAAAAACACACACATATAACCTCAGAACATCAACTGCTCAGGTGAGAACAAGCAGGCGCCCACTTTTGCTTAGCAATGCACCCAAACTGCTGTAGGCACAGAGGGTGCCACCTCAGGCTGCCACGCCCCATTGCAAGTGAGCGATTGGCCCGCTCCCTTTGCTCGTGAGCTGCGATTGGCCCGCTCCCTTTGCTCGTGAGCTGCGATTGGCCCGCTCCCTTTGCTCGTGAGCTGCGATTGGACAGACTGACTTCCAGCATCTAGCCACCAAAGACACAGCAACTACCAGGTTTCATATCTTTTTTTTGAAACCCTAAAGGGTAAAATCATCCAGGTTAAATACAGATGGGCCTCGAACATGACTGAATTTACCTGTCGAGATATACAGTTAGTAAATATCGTGCATGAGCGGTCTTTTTAAAAGAAAGGTGGTGGTGTTTTCAGATCCCAAATGACAGAGCCCAGCCGTAAGTCAGCTGCTGTCGGGCTGGTCACCCTGATGGGGGCAAATTGAAGCCCCTTCTCGCTCAGGTGGCGTGTCTCACTTACCTTTGGAACCCGAGTCACTATTCGGAAGTCACATGGGGGGAGGGCGTGGCATGGGGGCTGTTTTCCGGTCCCTCTGGTCGCCGCATGTCTTTGGTGGATGAGAAAAGCACAGCCAAGCGATGTACGGGAAAGCAGCTATTAAGAAAACACTACTGTTGGTTAAAGGGAATAGCGATTCACCTCATTCTTGCAAGATCAAACTACACTTTACCTCAGGACACACTTAACACCTAAATTTGCAAAGAAATAAATAAAAAACACAGACATAGGACACCTTCGCCTCAGACCATTTCGCCAGCAATGCAAAACCCACTGTGTTTCAAACAGCCCTACGTTCCGCCGGCACTTTCTGCAGCTGATGCAATATGTCCTCACCATTACAAGCTACCTCTGATTTCTGCGACCAGCGGGTCAGCTCAGCGATGGCGCCCCCTGCGCCCATGGCTCGAGAATACTGTGGGCTGAAACCTGAGGACTGTTTATACGTGTGTGTCTCGTGAGCAGCTAAGGGAACAAGTAACTGTTTATCGTGTTTTTACTATTAACTTTCAGTGCGTTAGCATCACCGAACCGAATTAACCGTGACCTTGCCTTCCATTCTGCAGACTGACTCGTGTATGACATATTGTTAACTTGAATATATTTTTGTACTGATTTACTCTATTATCTTAAGGATCAATGCTTGTATGACCCTACACGGTATAATTTTAACTTTTGTTTTGTTTTCATAATTATTTACTGTCAGCTTTAGTACCTCAAAACAAGCTGTTTTAAAATGGACTAAAAATCAGTCGTCAAAGACCTACCTCCAGTCTTGAAACGGAATGAACCTGCCTTTATAATTTCATCATTACTTTTCATAATGTTGTATTAAAACAACAAAAAAAATATTTTTAGGACTGCAGATAAACCCTATTCAAAGTATTTTTGTAACAGAAAACGTATAAAACATTTTAATTCATGGTGGGGAAGAATTGACCTTCAAAGAAACTTGAAACTTTGCAGGTTTTGGAAAAGATATTTTTGATTTTGTATATTACATTCATGAATATGTTATAAAAAATTAGTAGATATTGAAATATACTTGATTAGTGATTCTGTGTATTTTACACAACTGTGATTCTTATATGTTATATGGTTCAACCAGTTGTATTTTGAAATGCTTTTTACATAGTGACTGATTCCATTTCCTGCCAGCCAATCACAGGCTCTCTCTCTAAATGTTTAACTCTTGAGAATGACACTCCCACAGACTCTAAATGTCACTGCATTTACTTCATTGATTCTTCACAGCTTCTGCCTCTGTAGAGCGTGGCCATCAAAACACGTCCGATGGCTCCCATATCGTTTACAGTCCGGATGGCCTGCTCAACGGCCACACAGACCAAATCCGACTTTTTGACTTCACCATTACGTTTGGCGTATGTGGGGGTGTGCTCTTCTACTCTGTTTGTTAGTTTAGCCCTCTAGGGGGGCCGATGTATTTTGTTCGCATCATACTAGCTAATCATGCAGTGTGCATGTCGATGCCTACTCAATAAACCTCTTAACTGTTAACGTCACCAGCAGGGAGCGGTAGTGCCTCACGTTGAGCTAAGAAAACCACCAGGACATCCTTCTCCTCGATCGTGCGGCCATACTGCGAAAGCGTTAGCCGCACCCGCGTCCAGCAGACGCATCACATCTGACCAAAGCCGAAGGAGGTCTTCGTAACGGCCCATAACCTTACACTGGGCCTGGTTCAGGATTTTTTTTTTTCCTTTTGTACTGTGATCACGACTGGTAAAATATGTTTTTATCACAAAAGCTAAAAGCGCCTAGCTAAATGGGCTGCACGTTAGCGTTAGCATAGCCGTGCGCTCAGAGACGAAGGCATGTCTGGGCTCTCAAAGTTAAGCTTTCCATGGCTTGCCAGTCCCTCCCAGGGGCTGCAACAGAAACTCGCTTAAGCCTTCCACCGACACCTGAGGGTGGGTGGAACAGTGGGGGTGGGGAATGCAAATGCCTGCTCTCCATCCTAGGATGCACGAGACTGACATCGTTGAGGTAACGGCGTTCCCATTACAGGTCGTCGGCAGCTTTTATCTCTCTTAAACCTGTACTTGAGTTTAAAACAAAAAGATTGATCTCAAGAATTTTTTTTACCTCATTGTTGGCTTGAATGAATATCTAGGGACGCCAATGTCGGAAGCTCTGGGAGTCGTAATGTTGTCGACCTTGTATTTTCTGATGTGTTCTAGTACAATCAAATACACATTACTACCTCTGCAAAGGCCTACTGTTACCTCATTCTCAATCAGTATAACTGTAATAACACTAAAGGCTGGACGAACAGGGAGAGTATATTTGTGTAATATCACCCACACAGTGAGTTTATAGGGAGATTCAAGGCATTTCTCCCTGGTTCTTGGCTTGGCCATTGTTAGCTAAGACTGGACAATACTATTCCGACATGTATGCAATGTTTTGTAGTTAAATTAGCAGGAGAGAGTTCTAGAAAAGCTAAATCACTGTTTCTTGCTCTGTGTCTCGCCCTCCTCCTTCTGCCCCAGATCAGCGCTTTCTAATTCCCTTTGGCTTCATGCTGTTCACCTAGACTTGTGGGCTTTCATTATGCTTTCAATCGCTTGCTTGTTACGAACATCTTGTCCTATCACATCATTGTTCAGCACAATAAATGTATAGCGTATGTGACCTCTGTGGTCTGTCGTCTCCTTGTGTTTTTTTTCTCTCTCAGTCGTGTGCCACACCCTTGGCCATAACTAGAAATTCTGGGCTGTCTGACAAATTTTACCTTGCCCTCTGCCCCACCCCAGGCCCTCTAAATCTACCAGGGCATCCATTCCCCTACCGTACCCTTAAACATACACTCGTACGTGGGAGCATAACTGGGAGGTTGTAATCCGAAAGCAGTAATCAGCTTCAAATGATCTGGAACCGGTGTGATTCTGCTCCCACGAAGTGTGTGAGATCTGCCTTTTGGGCATGTGTTTGATTCACACTGACGCTGCAGTTGCATGGTTAGCAAAGGGTAGTGTGTCTCAAGCAGGTCCATGTGGACGGTCTGGCAGGGAGCCAAGAGGGGACAAAAACGTGGGCTGTCTGGGCGTCCCCAGGGACCGGGTTGAGACTGGCGTAACCGAGCGTAAAGCAGCAGTGTCAGTTAGCACTACGGGTGTACATTTGGCGTCCTGTACACACATCCCAGATACTGATGTGTAATGGCAGGAGCACTGTATCAGAGGGGGCGTGTAATCCCCGCTCCTTGCATTTTTAAGCAAAATCTGGGTGTGCTGCAGACTTAGCTCAACAAAAGCGAACCAGCCCAGACAAGACCACACGCATGCGGCAGGAGTCCGCTGGTGGACCTGAAAGGTGGGGGGGGTGACAATGTGTCAGGAGAATAATATATGGTATGAAGGGACCTGAAACTGGCCTCTCACCGCCAAGGAAGGAGGACATCCTCGTGCCGGTGTCCCATAAACGGGGCAGCTCCGCCAACCTTTAAGTCTGTCACTGATGTTTTGTTTTGCATGCATGGGTCTGACATGAAGCCTTCACTGGTCAGCACTAAGTTGCATCTGCAGCTCTGCATTCATTATGGCTTATTACACCCAACGGCAGCATTTGCCGTAAATCCAACGCAACCTGTACGGATTCATAGTCTGACTCAAGAAGGACACAACATGGGGAAATTCTGTCTGTAACCTTCTGCGTGTTGACAGGCAGGGCAACATTACGGGAAGGGGATCTGCGTTCATGGTTCCGGATTCAACCGCAGAGAAACCGTAAGCAGTGACAGGAACGCTGGGTATTTGAGGTACGGCGTGCAGTGAATGACAGGGTGGGTATCTGCCGGTGTGTCTTTAAGGTACGGCGTGCAGTGAATGACAGTGGGGTGAGTAACAGAACCAGCAACAGTTTCCAGGAAGATTAATAGGAGAGAACAATGATGATGATGATGTCTGACAATGATGGCAACTGAGTGTATAGGCAAAATGGTGGAGACATTTTTAAATTTTCCACAAGTTCCACTGAAGGCTGCACACTTATAAGCAAACTTTTTAGAGACTGTGAAGCCTTGATAGAGCTAAGAAGAGTGCTATTCCCACAGGACAGTCAGCCTGTTTATCTAGCCTTGACCGATTTCCCTCCATGGAGATGAGAGGTGGAGTTCTTCCTTAAGCAAAATACCTTCTCGAGTGAAAGCACTGGCAGTTATTTTCACACTGGGATCTGAAGTGGATGTTAGCCTTCACCGGACGGGAAGGAGAGCAGCCGATAGTGGGGGGAGACGCCGCAAAGCAAAGTACGAATGAGGGAGCAGTAACCGAGAAGAAAGAATAAACCTGGAAGTTGGGGGTTTGTCAGAAGAAGGCGCCAAAAATCTCCCTTTAATGAGATTAGAGAAGGAGCAAGAAAGCCGCTTGCACAGTGCATGATGATTCTGAGGAATAAGATGTTTCCCTGATCTGTCTGCAAAGGGGGGACTGTGGGGTGGGGAGGGGTCAGGCTCGATGGCTCTCGACCTGCGACCCTAGTCGGGGCTGGGACCTGGACAGCAGGGGACATTAAAGCCAGTCACCCCCTCTCCTCCACGACAAGCAGCGTCATTACGGATGGAACTGGCCGTAAAAAAGTCTAAGTGTAATCCCTCCCTGGTTGGCCGGCAAAACTGGCATTCAAATGGGGGGGGGGGGCTCTCACCCAGCCTCGTTTCACGTCCCCTTCATGGATTCTGCATGTCACGTCCGTGAGGGTCCCCACAGTCTTATAGTTATCTCTTCCCCCCAGAATGTAATTTCTGAGATTGCAGATGCTTGATTAGATAGATAGATAGATAGATAGATACATGCATACATACATACTTTAATAATGCCAAAGGAAATTCTGGCTTTACAGTACATGAATACATACATTTACTCAGTAAAAATGCAATAAATCATAGACAACAATAAACAGTAACAGTGCAAGGAATGTCAGGGAAAGTATTGCACAGAATTCCGTAATAGCTCAGAAATTAATACTATTGCCCAGTGAACGAATCAATGTTCTGTGAATGTGACTATTAGAAAGGAAAAGACCACAGTACAGAGTGCATAGATTAATCGCAACTGAACTAAAATGAACTAAAACCTGCACTGAGATACCTAAATGTGCATCACGTCTTGTAAATAGCAGCTGAGAAGGTAATTAGTGCAGCGTCAGCCAGATCACTTTAGCAGGTTGCCCTGCACCGCTGTCAGTCCAGCTTCTGTCCTTCAGCTGTGATTATTAGTGCTTCATTAGATGCTTCCTATGTCTTTCCGCTGCAGATGATGCTCGTGCTGCAGGGTGCAGCGTTAAAGGGTCTTTCCAGTGCTCGGGCTTTTCTGAGCCGTATCCCGATTCTGTGGACGGCCTGCAGCAGAAATCTCTCATAATATCATGGTTAGGAATCTGGCAGAGATTCCCATACGGCATGCGGTGCTCCAGAGGGGGTAGGGGGATAGAAATATGTGGCATGACAATCGCTAGAACATTCTGCAGCCGCGGTGCGGGCCGGCCAAGGCGGTGGGTCATTCTCCGGGGCCTCCGTGGAGGGGGTTATGTCACACTGGAAACATCTCAAACAGCCACTTCAAAGGCGCGCCGGCCCATGCGGTACCTAAATGGGAAGGCCAGGCCGTCTGCGGGGGAGGGGTGCCGCGCATTCCCGGTTGCACGCTTTCTCTCACAAGAAAATAACTCATTCGTCATCCTTTCTGCATTTTTAGGGCCCCCACAGAAGGATTCCCCGCCTTTGCCAGCAGTGTCTCCCCATCACGTACGTTTACGGAACAGGGAGGCCGGAATAAATCTCAAATATATTCTAAACTGCACCCCCCCAACCCCCCTGCCCAACCAATCCCACCCCTAGTCATTTGCACCGACTCTGGGATCGGGAATGTCGTGGCACTGAACGGTTCCAGTTGTGGGGGTGGGCTGGGGGGTGGTCCATTGCTTAGGAAAAACAAGATCCAGGTCCTTGGGCACAAGGGGGTGGGGGGAGGGCATAAGTCAGGGCAATGCTGACAGCACAGGGGGTAGGGGGGTAGTTAGGGGCCGGGACAGGGTGTGTGGGGGGTGTGGAGACCTGCTGTATGCTGTGTAATGTATAATAGCCTTCTGGGGTAGGGGATCTGTAATGTGTAACACATCCTTAGCAGTGGGCAATATAGATACTAGATCTACTTGTCCTAAGCAGGACTCCAGACCATAATATAAAATTCAAATGATAGGAAAATGAGAAAAAGTCGTGAATAAGCTGTCAATAAGGAAGACTGATTAATAGCACATATCAGCCTGTCACATGGCCCTGCTGCCTGCGGCTGCTTTGGTGTCGTCTTACACGAGATAAGCACTCCCTGAGAGAACGCTCAGCGTCGGGGGGAAAGGGACAGCTCAGCAGGCACGGCGTCTTTAAAAAGGGGGTGTTGTGGATAAACAAGGTAAAGAGACAAGGTAGTCCGGCAATGTGAAGTCTGACATGCAACAGGCTGGTGTTCCGTACTGTTAACTCTCCAAAAAAACTCGTGCCAACTGAAACTGGAAATACTGACAACTTATTTCACCGCCTGAAGCACTGGCATCCAGCAGCACATAGAGAATGCAAGCGTTTACAGTCGGAGACACAACTAGGGATCCCATTTTCAATCTGGAGTGGGACAAATCACATCCTGCATTGGCTCAAAACCGGACACAATTTTATTTTTGGGTAGCTACTCTCCCGGCAACGTCAAAGCCGAGCCCTGTAACCTGCAGTCGGGAGAAATGCTCAGAGGCAAACTGCACCGTCAGCATGTCCGGGCAACTCATCATGGCAAAAAGGTCATTTTGTCTGGTTTATTTATAACAGTTATTATATAAATATTTCTAATTGCATTCCATTCAATTTGTGGTCGAGTTCTGAATCTGCATGAGGGGAATCCTAAATTCTGAATTTTAAGCAAAAACAGCACCTTGAAACGTAATAACATTGCGAGAAACATTGTGAAAGTCTGCTAAATTCACCTTTCAAAAAAATCTTAAACATGACTGGACATTTTCAAACACTTTATATACTATAATATATAATACTTCTAAAATTTAGCTTTACAATTGTAAATGCAAGAAAGAAAAAGAAAGAGTAGCCTAAATCGTGTGTGATATCAGTACCTAATCGTACTATTATCGCTTTGGTGATACAAAATTATATAACACAGCCGCTCTTTTCAGGCTGTGGAGGTCGGACCTTGATCTGGGGCGGTGACGGTCCCCCCCAGTGGTACAGGTGTGTGTTTCCTTCCTGCTTCTCTTCCGAATGTCTGGCTTTTGGTCACCATGCAAGGGCAGGACTCGCCTGCTGGCTGGGCTCTGCCTCTGGCAGGATTAGAGGTCACAGTTCAGTTCCCCTGTGATGCATGAACACGTATGGGCTTCTGTCACGTGACCCCATGGCACAAGACCCTCACAGTGTAGACATTTAACAAAAGCATTAATGGGGCACCTTATGCTAACAGGTCATTTCATGACTGCCGCCGTCTTCCTCTGTCCATCGGTGACAGTGCCTCCCTTCCTTCCTGTAAACACGGTCCCTCACACACGGCCCCGTGCTGCTCACACGTGTCACCTGAAGGGTAGGGACCACGGCCAGAGTATAAGGGACACGCCTGTTGGATCAGGCACTGACCTGCGTGATCACTGACAGCCAGAGTGAGTTTTTACAATACTTGCTTGTGATCACGGTTGATAGGACCTGTGTGAATCCTACTCAATCCCTAGTAAGGCACTGACTTTGCACCATAAATCAGACTCAGTCAGGCTCAAACCCTTCTTACTGTCATTGTCAGGGTACCGTGTGAGCACCGGCAGTCCATAATATATTGCCCAGGAGAACTGATGCCTTTAATACTGGAGCAGAGGGATAAACTAGCAGATCTGGGCCCCAGATCCTAATTAGAGGTTGAGTGCTAGCCAGTCGCGGTCTGACAAACAGATAGGGCAGCTTGTTACAGTGCCTGTGGACAGGTCGCGGGGGCGGGGGTGGGGGTGGGGCAGTCCTGTACTGCCTGCACCAGCACGACCCGCCTCCATCTATCGGGTTCCCCAGAGCCACCCAGGGAACTCGACACCAGCAGAGTGTCCCTGACACCGTCGAGCCCCAGACCGTCATGAACTGCAGCACTGTGGATACTGCTATGTGGTGAAACAGCTTCCTAAAACACCCCCAGAGGGGGGGGGACACCTGGATGCGGGGTGGTGGCACTTTAATCACCCCCGTCAATATTCTCCCATATGCAAACTGTAAAGAGGAGAGTCCATTCACCGTTATGACTTTGTCATCCGACGCCGCTACGGCTACTCCCGCTAGCGTTTGGCGGAATGAGTCATGTGACAGCAGTGTCATGTGACAATAGACACCGCCAGTGGCCGGCAGACATTAGCGTCTCGGGTATCCACCCACAGATGCCCCCCCCCCCCCCCCCCCCCAGCCCTCGCCGCAGCTGCTCCCTGCTGTTGAGCAGGAGGGTTTGGAGCAGGACTGTGGGTGGGGCTCAAGCAGGGAGGGGGTGGGGCAGCTGGTGGTTAGCAGACAGCCACTGTTTACATGGTGACAGTCAGGATGCTGAGTAACGGCTCTCTGACACCGTGGTGCATGGGTGCGGGGGCGGGGGCGGGGGCTCAGCTGTGACTCACGGCTCAGTCACCGGGGCTGTGGAACACAGTCATGGGTATGAGATTTCCTTTTCTCTTGCTCTGACTCACTCCACTCCGGTACCCGCCCCCCTTTTCTCTTGCTCTGACTCACTCCAGTTTCGGTACCCACCCCCCAAGCCTCACTGATGACCTCATTTTAATGGGCCGCAGATACAGTCGGAATGCCAGGCTGCGCCGGCAGCGATCGCCCTCTCTCTTTCCGCGGCATCCGAACAAGCATCTCAGGCTCACGTGCCAAAAAGCGTCCGGAGTGACGTTTGCTTCCACGCCACAGTTACAGAGGCCCCAGCCAGTGGGCTAATGGGCCAACAAGCTAACAGGCTAGCGGGCTAATGAGCCAGTGGGCTAACAGGCTGTCAGGCATCACAGGCCAAAGGGCTAGTGAGCTAATAAGTCAGCAGGCTAACGGGCCAACAAGCTAAAAAGCCAAACGGCTAGCAGGCTAGTGGGCTAATGAGCTAGTGGACTAATGAGCCAACAAGCTAACAGGCCAGTGGGGTAGCGAGCTAGCGGGCTAATGAGCTAGTGGACTAATGAGCCAGCAAGTTAACAGGCCAGTGGGGTAGCGAGCTAGCGGGCTAACAGACCAGCAGGTTCCCCATCCACCGGCCGTGAGAGCACAGGAGAGCCTGCCTCCACCGTCAGCACGGGTATGAAGCAGCTCAGAGTGGTGGCCAGTCGGCACGCGACTCGGGGGCCTCACACGGCAGGTCTCTGCCCTACTCCCCTTGGCGGAAGCATTTCAGCCCCAGTGATGCTCATTTATTGGGGGTCCTGCTGGTCACATGCTCCTGGGGGACACAGGGAGAGTGACGCACCGTGGATACAGAGTCCCCAACCTCCAGTGTTGCTGCTTCCCGGGAAATGGGCTCTCCTCCGCGACCTCCAGCCCAGTGGGCACACATTCAGCAGGGGCCCCTCACCTGCCCCTGCCCTGGTCCTCTCACCCCCGACATGAATCACTTCCTGCCCTGGATGTGACTCAGCTCTCTGGGCTGCCTGGGGACCCGGATCTCCATTTCCGAATGGCTCGACGACCGCACACTTGCAGGTAGCCTGTAGACTCCTTGAATGAGTCACCCCGCATCACCCTCCCATCTGGCTCCTCGTCAGAACCTAGGGTACGAGCCCCGATCTGAGCAGGCCTGCCGGCTTAGACCTCCACGGCTGGGGTTTGAATCCTGAGCCAGTGGGCTAACGGGCCAACAAGCTAACAGACCAATGGGCTATCAGGCTAGTGGGCTAATGTGTGTGGAGTTTGCATGTTCTCCAGATTCCTCTGGGTGCTCTGGCTGCTTCCTGCAGTCCAAAGGCATGCAGTTTGGATAATTGGTGTCTCTAATTTGCCATGATTGTGTCTCTATGCATGTGTGTGGGTCTGTGTGCCTGCCCTTCGAGACTGTTATGAGCCTCGTGCTGGATAAACAGTTGGGGAAAACAAATTTATGTCCTACAGCACAGCTGCAGAAGACACAGGGAAGATTTGCAGAAGGACGACAGCTGTATGTTTCTTCTAAGCTCCAGGCCAACCTGTCCAGGTCCCCGTGCCACTTGCCCATTCTTTAAGCATTCACAGATGCCATTTTCCATTCCATCCATTTACACAGTGACATTTGGCTGCCAGCGGATATGTGAGTGTCCTGTGATTGGCCGTGCCCTTTCCCTTGACATCTTAGTCATCACTATGATTGGATACACCGTTACTTACAATGAACCAATGAGTGCATAAGGTCTAGCCAGATCAGATCACCCCTACCTTAAAGACAGCAGCTAAGAATCTGCAGCTTTTTCCTTCGGAATTCATGCATGGGATGGCAAACTCCCTTCGAGATCCGAGACTTATCCTTAAGGTTTTTTGGGTGCTTGTGGGAAGGGGGGGCGGGCTTTTTTTCCATCACCATCGCATTTTACCTTGGCAGACGAAGCGGACCGGCTTCCTCGACATGTTGGTCTTGTTCGGGACTCATATTAAAACGGAATGACTCATACCAAATGCCAAATTCAGACCATATGGGGGGGAGGCATAGTCCAAAATTAGAAAGCAAAAGAAATCCTCTGGAGAAGCTTTTAAGTGGAAAAGGACTGCGTGGTATACATTCTTCCAGGGGTGGGTTTTTTTTAAATAAAGACTTCCCTCAAGCAGTAGTACAAACTTCTACTTTGAGAGCAGCTCTAGCCTTCAGAGCTGATTTATAACCACGGCCAACATTATCTTCATCATTTTTCCTTTTATTATTACTGTCGCTGCCGTTTCCCGCGACCCTGACCAAGATAAGCGGCTGTAAGATGTATGGATGGATATTGCCGGGAGACTTTGCCATGCCTGAAGCAGCCCCATGCTATGACTACAACACCCTCACTTTCCGCTCAGAAAAACACATCGTAGTCTCGTGAACTTATTTACAAGTCGTTCAGTCCGACTGATCTTTGCACAAACTGTCTAACCAGTAACACTTGCTAGATAGGGAAAATAAAGGGGGTATTAAACTAAACTTCGTTCTACAGCTAAGAAACTTATGTTCCTTTTGGGACCTTAAACTCATGGTTGGAAAGTTGTTCTCGCCACCGCATAGTAACTAGACACAGCCGAGCGTTTACCGACTAATAGCCCAGAAACCAATTCAAATACAAGAAACGTTCACAATTGAATGGGCTTAAAATTAACTAGTGTATTGCGTGCTGCGCAAGAGCCTATGACTGTTTATTAAAACTTGCATCCATGTATAAATAAGAAGATGAGGTAATAGTATGCATTGATATATAAGGTGACCGGATACATCAAACACCACAAATCAATAGCTTGAGAAAATTAGTCCAACGCGTGGGTTACATCTCCACCTAGTGGAGAGTGATGTGTACTCTACACGAATTTACCCAATTAAATTGTTTTGAATTATATTGGGATTACGTATTCGTTTCACACCATATATAAATTAAACCCTTGATCCTATTTTCGTTTTCTTTTACAAAAATGAGTTTATATAGAGCCAATTAATGTTCAAAGCAAATAAGTACAACAATATGAAATCCGGGACAGCTGAAAAATCTTGTGGAAAAAAACCTAACCACTAATTTTATGTTTTTAAACTTCGCATCCGGCCTGAAATTTATGCCTCTACATCGGGAAAACCTGACTCTGTGTCTGAGTATGCCAAGAGTCACTGATGGTTCTGAAACTCGCCTCCATCTATGGTTAGTATAAATTAAATCTATACTTCACATGACACACTGATCACTTGAAAAAATCTATTGCAATACAAAAATATTTCTTTAAAAATGAAATGTCACGTGGACTGAAGTCGAGAAAGATCAAAATATGCGTTAAATCTTTCAACAAGAAAGTTGTTTCAACAAACTGCAAAAAGGCGAGTAGCTAGGTTCCATTATTTAGCCCTCGTGAACACTGCCTTTCTCACTGATTTCCAGACAATTTCATGATAGCGTGTCGTCATATACTTGTTCCTGTATGCCAGTTTGCCTAGACATTTTTTTTCATTAACACGAGACTTTTTACAGTTAGATATTATACCTATTTTTGGATACTTAAGTGTGTGAGGTATCGCAGACTGAAAGAAATACTTTGTACAAAATCACCGCCTGCTTTCCATCTCTCTTTCATATTCAATCAAAATAAACCACCATAATTTCAAGAGGGGAAAGTAAGGTTTTTATACAATTTTATAGATTTGAACCCAGACTATAACTCCTGCGAATATATGGTTTTCATAATATTATGCAGGGTGTCCATGGCAACAGGGATACTAGTGGAATGCCTTGGCAGAAACATCAACTCCCAGTCCGCAATTGTCTCTGAATGGGCTCTATGGTATGCAAAAAAACACATTAAACTTTCCAGGGCCAGATCACAAATCAGGGCAAACGACACATCCACACGGCGATATCATCATAAGTCCGGTGCAATCCCAGTATTACGAGTGAAAACAGACCGTCGGTGCTGTAACGGGAAACTATGTTGTGGTTTCAGACGCGGGGTTTTCATCGCTGGAATGAGATCACAAGAGAGAGCGAGAAAGAGGGAGCCCAGGACTCCCGTGGGTGACGTCATTGCTCTGCATAGTTTAATCTGGAGAAATGTCTCCCAGACTTCCAGCAGTCAAATGGCTCATCCGTAGTCTTTTCACTTTTTCGGGCAACTCGAAAAACACAGATAACGCGAATTATGTACATTTTCGGATCCCTCACAGTGCAAAATCAGCACGCATTGTCCAAGACTTTTCCATGAACGAAAAACTTGATTCATGAAGTATTTCTGCGAATATTTGAATACTCTTTTATTACTGTGCATGTAGAGGGATACAGCCTTTCTGATATTATTACTGCACAGACAAATTCATGGATTTATTTGATGGATACTTGTTTATTTGTTGCTCACTTATGTTAACTATAGGCCTATGTTTTGTTTCTTAACCGTCAATATGGTTTCACGTACGTCATTTCGTGTCACTTTTAAATTTTTCAATCCATCTTTCCTCCAACTCACTATCAAGTACAGCGTCACAGAGATGCAATTATACATCACATTTCGTACACTGTTCACTCATTGACTACAGCACGTCTTTCCAGAGAAGCCTGTCTTTGATTATACTATTTAATATTGCCTTTACATAGATGCTTCAAAATACTTATTCATGCAAGAAATATCATCATTTCATATTTTAATTTAACGACACTGGTATAAGAGTACAATTAGTTCTAAGTATGTGACCAGCGCATGACATTTATCAAGTTTAATTGCCATAATATTACCGATTTTTATAGTATAAGCACAAGTGGAGTATATAAGACACCACTGCACTACACTTTATCTGCATCTTATCCATGCTTCTTTACTGTGGTCCATTTGCCACACTGCATATTTATTACTTTTTTAATACTCATTCCTATATTACACTGTTTTGTCTTGCATTGCAGTGCTGTTCGTCCTGTCCCCAATAACCTGCACTGTAACTGTCACACAGGAATTTCACTGTGCTCCTCGGAACACGTGACAATACACCTTGAAACTTGAACTTCATCAATAACAGAGCTTTCGCTGTGCCACCAGAAGGTTACAGACATGGTAATGGGATCGTAATAAAGAGACCACGGGGCATCCGTTTGATCTGTCCGGGAAGGTCCTGTGGGAGGGGTGGTCTTCGTTTATCTTATGTTAACAACTGAAATTTCTCAAGGAAAACATCCAGACGCCAGATCATTGCAGATCATTTGCAGACGAATTCCGTGCCATATCAATTACACATAATTCTGGATAAGCCCCATAGACACACGCACTGCCCTTTCTTGGAAGTTAAAGCTCGGTTGTAAGATTTGACAGTCGTTGTTATGCTCGTCACGTGACAATAGCGACGGGCTCCTGCGGCGTAAAAACGAGCTACGCCGCGATTGGCTGCATGAATGGGGCGGACATCGCCGTGGTGACGTCACGGCCCGGAAGCGGTTCCGTGCTAGGAATGAGACGTGAAAACAGGCGACTTTTTAAAGTCGGTGCTACATTTCTTCACAATGCCTGCAAGAAATCCAGGAATTGGTTTAGGTAAGGGACAATACGTTGCAGTACGGCTCAGAGCAATCGAAGATTGATTGCGTAAATTCTTTTAATAGATTTTTATTAGTTAAGCATGCTGTGTATGAGTGCTTCATCTCCGTCTCCGTGCTCTGTTTGTTTTTAGTGTATAAATTTCGAAATAAAGTTGTTGTTTTTAATTGCAGTGAATGACAGCCACACTGTCGACCATGTGCATAATCAGCCAGGGTCACTGCGTGTGTCGGCGATAAAGTCGGTTCCTTTTCTCATGGCCAGTTAATACGCCGCACATGATCTGCCCTTGGGTCGCAATCGGCTAAGCCGTGATTTCCAGTATCGAAGCGAGTAAGCATCATCACTTCAGTTAGCTTAATCTGTGATCGTTTTTAATTGGAGTGTTTTTGTTGTACAGCGAATTTGCAAAACGCTCCATGAAATGTCCGATGGCTTTCAATGCAGTGGTTATAGGCGTTTATATGTTCTTTGAATGTACTCCGCTTGTCAGACCTTGAGTGGGTGTCCAAGGTCCGTGTAAACCAGCAGGCAGTGCTGAGACGCGCGCAGCAGATCCAGGCGCGCAAGCAGGGCAGGAAGCAGTGGCAGGTAAGGGGATATGACGATGTTTTATCTCATCAGGTGGCAGGCTATTCCCTGGGCTTTCAGCTTGGCATTGCACCTCATGTTACTACCAATCTTTGTGTGTGCAGCTCCTTGTATGTGCTTGTGACTTTTATGATGTCACTTGCTATTAAAGTAATAATTTCTTCTGTTTTTTTGATGGCTGATGCTTAATCAGGACCATCATTCCACTGCTGCATGCTCTGACCTCCCATCACTAGGGGGCACTTCATCTTAGTATGCGCCTCATCCCGCTGCAGGCTGCTTGGCTTCTCAAGGCGGTGACGTGCATTGACCTGACCACGCTGGCCGGTGACGACACGCCCTCAAATGTGCACCGGCTGTGCATGAAGGCGCTCCAGCCAATCCGGCATGACCTGCTGGAGAATATGGACATGAATGACAAAGGCAAGTCCCGCCCCCAGATCGGGCCTGAAGGTTTATAAGGAGCATTCAAAATTGCATGCTTACACGATGCATGCTGAATTCCATTAAAAACCTACTTCTTGTCCGCTATTGCAGTATGTACTTTATGAATGCATGACAACAGTATACTTCCACTTTGATGGCAGTGTATAAGATCCCTTAAGGACCCCTTCGACTCCCGCCATGACTCGCGTGACGGCCGGTCACACTGTAACATCTATTTGCTAGCCGTCTGCCGAACGAACACTCCATATCTTTCTGTTATTAAAGTGGTGCTTCTTACTTTAGATTGGTGCTATAGGTAGTCAGAATCACCCATTTTGTTGCAGAAAATTACACGTTTGATCTACACATTTCAAATCTCTCAGACTGAAGAAAGATCACACATTTGATTTGGGAAAAGATATTATAAATCCAGTGAGAGCCACGATTGGATGGGGTGGGTTCTGCATTACTGCAGGCTATCTAGTTTTTAAAGAGCTCTCAATATCTGTAATGGTAATCTCTCTGTGAAATTTCTGTAAGCAAAACCCTTAAACCTTAGTGTAACGTGTTTGCTTAATGCTTTGGTCTGGTACTTTGGTGTCTTGCCTAAGTGGACCACACAGCTGAGCTGGTTCTGGTTCTGAGGTCACCTGTCTGGAGACAGTTTGGTAACTTTGCGTAATGTGGAAATAATGTATTTTCAGGTATCACCACGGCTGCAGTGTGCGTCTACCCAGCCCGGGTGGCAGATGCCGTGAAATCGCTGAAAGCTGCTAATTCCAGCATCCCCGTGGCGTCCGGTAAGGGGAGGGGCATGGTGGGGGACACCCTGTGTGGTTCTACAGCAGACATGGGGTATATTTACAGTAAATGAACAGCACAGGTATTGTATACTTACAGAACACTGAAGTGCACTTCATTAAGATGGCAGCACATTTACTGCACAGATGCAGTGTAAAACCAAACAGTAAGTCCATCCATCCATCTTCCATAACCCCTCCAGCACAGGTCTGTCAGCCTGGACCGGCTACAGGACATGTACAATCACGCACACTCTGTCACACACTACACGGCAGTCTGCTTTTTCGGCTGTGAAACCCAGGGAACGTGCAGATGCCCGACAAAAAGAGCAGTGTTGGGGGCTCATCCCTGGGGGTGTGAGGTAGCAGCGCCCGTCCTTGCTGCAGAGCTGCCCACATCTGTAACATTTGTGGTGTGAACTTGAGTCACACCCACAGCCCTGCTCTCGGTGTCTGTCTGCAGTGCTGCGTGCCCCCTGTGACCC
>JABFEB020000001.1:14898720-14920189 GCA_019775895.2 Stomatorhinus ivindoensis
GGCTGGGTAGGGGTTAAGGTCGTCATAGTTACTCATGGTTAAGGTTAAGGCTGGGTAGGGGTTAAGGTCGTCATAGTTACTCATGGTTATGGTTAAGGCTGGGTAGGGGTTAAGGTCGTCGTGTTGGGATCAGAGTATTTCCCATAGAAATGAGTGGAGGGTCCCCACAAAGATATGATTACAAACCTGTGTGTGTGTGTGAGTGTATGAACATCCTCAGACGTTCTCATTGCTCTTTATTTGCTCTGCCACAGAATGGTTCTGTGATTAGGCCTGCAAACCTCTTTGAATTCTTTTGGACTTAAATAGTACGCACTTTACCCTTTTATTTATACATTGAAAATGATTTCAGCCATTTAAAAATCCCATGGACCCAAGACAGAGCTGATGAAGGAACCACCAAAAGAGATTTAATTTACAAGGAATTAGTGTAGTAGTATATGGCGGGGTGGGTAGGGGGGTTAAAGGCTCACAGATTCCTGCCAAAGCGAGTTTCTAAGAATGTCCTCATAAGTGCTTCTCAGAAATGCGGGCTAGGCTGTTAGCGTCAGGAAGGGGCGATTAAATATAGAATGGTAATTATAACCATTAATAGCGCTCTTTGATAGGGACCTATAAAAAATAGATAAGAAGAGCGTACTGTGAGAGTGTTGGTGCGGGGACACAGATCGGACCCCTCCAGGGAGAAAGTGATAGGTTCATTTGCCATATGTGATCGACAAGAAATGCTGTCGGAATATGATCGATGTTCTGATGGAGTAATTCAGCAAAGACAATCACCCTGACGGTCATAGTCTATAATATAAATCAAGTCAAATCACTCAAACTGGTGTGATATTGGCTGTCTTAGTAGAAGGAGGCTTTGGCCTGACACTGACCTCCATACAGTACTTTCATGTGATCTAAACCCAAATTTTTAAACCTTTTTAAAGTTATATTAGAAATGAACATAGTAGCTATGTGAGAGGCCTCTAGCTGCCGAGCCCCAAAACATCACCACCCAGACCACGAGCCCCAAAACATCACCACCCAGACCACGAGCCCCAAAACATCACCACCCAGACCTCGAGCCCCAAAACATCACCACCCAGACCACGAGCCCCAAAACATCACCACCCAGACCACGAGCCCCAAAACATCACCACCCAGACCTCGAGCCCCAAAACATCACCACCCAGACCACGAGCCCCAAAACATCACCACCCAGACCTCGAGCCCCAAAACATCATTCCGTAAGACGCGATTTTATGGAATGCTAGATGGGTCAAAACAGGTATAAAAAAAGGGTATAAAACGCATTGCATTTTTTTGCACTAACAAGCTGCAAATTGACATACTGCCGTGAAGACTCTGCTCCTGTTAACACATGCAAAATGTGCACGTTAGCATGACAGTTTTGAGCTTGTTAACGTGAAAAAAGTGAACGTGTTTTACTGCTTTTGATACAGGAAGTCCTGTGTTTCCGAACAAAAGAGAGACCCGGAGGCTACACTGGACCCCGTGTGACACTTAGTGACACTTATTTACTAGTCAGTTAGTTTAGAAGAGGGTGATCATACCGTGAAATAATAAATAAAAGGAGGACTCTGCAGATGGACGGAATTGTTTAATATCAGACCTTTTTATGTTGCCTATAGCCACTCACACACATACTTTACAGGTAAGACATGTTGTCTGTACTTAGGAGAGCTATCTGACACACGCACATTATTAAGATAGACCTCGGACATGTGGGAATGACTGGCACAGTAGCGAAAGGTAAACAATGGATCCCGGCGTAGCGTCTTTACATCTTTGGGAATGATGTTGCGGGGCTTGAGAGTGAAACGCGCGAGTCGGCTCGTGGAATATGTAGTCATTTATGTATTAGTGTTATTGTGGTATGTGGTGTGGACAGTAGGGGGCGCTCTTACAGGCAGGTGTGACCAGAGCCTCGGCGACCCCCAGCAAGATATACTGGGGTGCCAGCTGGAAGCAGGCCATGGAGGAGACGTGCAGCACCTTGCCCAGGAGCGCCTGCTCCACCAGGGGGTGGCCCTTCCTGCCGAGCTCTGAGAGACCCGCCACCAGCACCGACACGGCAGCACATGCGTGTCCGGCCACTGCAGGGGGGGGAAGAGGGGCGGGGCCTGAGGGTCACATGACCATTTCCATCATCATCTGCAACAAAACGGCAGAATACAGCAATGCATCCACCCCCAACAAGCAAACACAAGAGCTGGGGTGCAGAAATAAGGGGGGGGCCCAGTTACCCCTCCATTAAAGAAAATCTTTATATCTTTAACAGAAGCTTTTATCCAAAGTGATGTATAATGGAGTCAGCCAGTACCTAATGGTGACATCACTCGGAGTACCCTAGGATTTGAACCAACAACTTTCCGATCATAAGCACAGTATCCTAATGCACTGAGCCACACGCCTCCTATAATTTTCATTGCACCCCCATGGCTGTTCTTACATTCCCCCAAGGGACACTTTCAAAAATCCTTTCTACATCCATGTAGCGGGTGCAGAAACAACACCATGCACAGTTAAAAAAAAATAACCCGCAAAAACATCTGCGCTGTATAGGTGTCTGTAACTAACCCAGACCCTCAGCACACCCAAATCCAAGTTTTGAGAGAAAGAAAATGTTCCCCTGGACACAGCGACTGGTTAGAGGAAAAAAACACTTTCAACAGAATTAATTAAATGAAATAAGTTGCATGTCCTGACACTAGTATCTTCCTGGAATCCCAATCTCATTAATTTCCTGGGACTCTGAATCAGAATAACGAGGCGACTATGACCACAGTGTCACCTGTTCTCATGAATGGCAGCAATTTGTCTGGCTGTGGTGTTGACGAGACTCAGGGATAAAAACAGTGATGGCATCTCTGGAGCTCTGCGACCGATGGGTCGCCTGACCCCCGTCTCCGTGAGTAAACAGCTCCTGTTCCGGCGGCCTAACAGAGCCTTGGGCGCCACCGTGCTCCTGCGAGATCTGCAAAGCCGGGAAAGGAAACGCGGAGGGCAGCCCCGCCATGACGAGACGCCTTCCTGGGTTTGTAACTACCTAAAAGGACCAGGGATGTCTCTGAGGCTGCCTGCAGCGGAGGAATTTGATTATTATCCTACAGCGTGTTGAGTCACTCTTTGGGGTGAGCTGGGTGAGGGAAAACTTTTCACACCTACACAGCTATGTCGGTCATTATCTGTGAACCTTAAGCAACTTAAAACATACATGCTTTACGCCTGTTGCGGTATTGTTAGTCAACACCTCAGTGGTGAGATCGCACAAAAATCAGAGATCGGAAACCCCTGTGTTTTTAGCTGTGTAAAATTTTATTGCACATCTTCTTCACCATTCCTCTAAGCCCCTAGACACACTGCCATCCAGATTTTTTCTTGACATTACCCGGAGAAGCTATATGCGCGTATGCAAATGTCCAAATCTACTGGATATTAAACTGATTTTACCCTGCTAACTGCCTCGCACAAAATCCGGGTAATTAACAATTGAGCCCCATATGTGAATGGAGCAGAAAATTGTCCAGATGATTGGCAAGCAAGTGAACATCTTGACAGTGTTTCCGTCGTGCGACTGGCGTGAAAATAGAAGGATACAAACATCAGAGGGTGAAAAAGAAGGATCATTTACAAAAGAAGATCCCAACGCGCGTGGCTAACGGGAGAAACGACGAGAACGGGAACTTCTGTCAGTAACTTTGACGTGCTGCGAACAAAACAGCAGGCTTTGCACATCAGGTCAGACCACCGGGATGCTCTGCCCAAGCATCACCCCTCACCTAGACCGACCGGAGTATTTCTAGCAGGTGTGAAAGGGCAACTCTGGACAATGTCGCCTGGAGTGCATGCGTGAAAACGATTCTAGACTCTTCCCTATTTCTATACGATGTGCCGTGCTACTCTATGCTATGCTATACTATGCTACGACATACTGTACAGTGATATGCCATTCCGCAAATTGCTAATTTCACCATCAGTCTCCCAGCTGAGATGGCTGATGTCCCATCTCTGCCCCTCCCCAGGACACCCGAGGTTCACCTATGAGTGTGGTGGCGGCCGGAGGGGGCCTCCCGCGCAGCGACAGGGAGCAGGCGGCGACGCACTCCAGCATGGGTGTCAGCACCAACACGGCCGCCATGCCCGCAGCGTTCAGGGCCGCGATGGGCAGCAGGTCGCCCTTCAGGTTCAGGTTGGAGTTCATGGTCTGGATGTAGTAACTAGAAGGGATCTGAGGAAGAAGGACTCGGGTGAGACCTTCCTATGGGGGGGGGGACTACTTAGCATAGTCTGGCGGCTAGCCAAACGAGCTAATGAATCACGAGCCGTAAGTAGGCACTTTTTCTAAGAGCTCCCCCTACAGGATGACGGAGCATCAGGTAAATACCAATAAATAAACCAATAATCATCCAGGGAGAGAAAGCTTGTTAAGTTACAGACTGTGTCACACTCCTTAAATTCGGGTTCGTCAATAACCCAGGAAACACACAGCCGGCCCCTTCACCTTTACAGCTTCAGGTTTAAACGTCAAATTAAAATGATTGCACAGTACAGTTTTACAGCTGCAGCAGTACGTGGCCATAAAAGCCCCGCTCCTCATGTCACTACGCCAATGAGATGCATATAAAACGGGCTTCTGTGGGCTGTGCAGTTTAGCAGGGGAGCTGATTAGCGGCCAGGCGCCCTCAGCGTTCTATTGGGCGGCGCTCACTGCGTTAAGCCCCCCCCCCCCCTGCCTGGGATACAGCTGTTAAAACAGGCCATGTGGTGCTGATGAAGGCTGGTGTGCGACAGCCTCACACTGACCTTTACAAACATTTTTGTAAAGTTTCAGGCTCGGGGGGGGGGGCGTGGGGGGGAGGGCTGCCTTAAAAATCACTTATATCACTGACTGCTTGTAAGGACCTGCCCTCAAGCTCCGATCCATGTCTAGATAGCGAATCAAGAAAAATAAGAATGTGAGGTAGCGGGGGGGGGGGGTCACCCTGGGAGAGTGACTTTGCGTTTTTTTTGCCAGGGCAGGTGATTCAGCCAGAATGTCATCGGACAGGTGGCGGGCACTTGCCTGGGTGACACAGGCACGGTACAGCAGCTGCAGGCCGAACAGCGGGAAAAGCCGCACCAGGACCTTGACGCTCTCCACGTGCGCCTCACTGTAGCGCCCCCCGTTGTTCTCCTTGGCGCGGTCCAGCCAGTCTGCCACATCGCCGCCCAGGTGCCGGTAGCGCAGGCAGCACATCTTCAGCGAGTTGAGGAACACACCCGCCGTGGGCACCAGGGAGCCACCTGTGCGCCGACAGATACGGTGAGATCACAGCATCAGCGGGCCTAAGTGGAACAGTCCAGCTGACCCCTCCACCTGTCAGTGGTACAGTCCAGCTGACCCCTCCACCTGTCAGTGGTACAGTCCACAGAATCGGCTAACATCACACCTCAGTTAACAGTCCTCACGATCAGCTAATACCTCCAAGTATCAAGGATACTATCTATAAATATGGAATATATAATTATAAATATATTAAGCTGACATAAACATGCACTTCACGCTAAGCGCATTGAGGAATTCTACAATACCGTTTTTAGGGCAGAAGGTGAGGTTGTTGCGCGCCATGTGAATGGCGATGAGGGCTAGTAGGATGGAGGTGAATGGGATGAGGAAGCCCAGGTTCTTCGCGATGGACTGCTGGATGTAAGCGATCCCCAGAAACACCACGGTGGAGTTCAGGTTCACCCACCAGTAGAACCTGAGAGGAATGAGAAGAACGCATCTTTTCAACCTGGACACCATTAACGTGCTGCTACGTCAAGCAGGAAATGCCAGTCACATTATTATTATATATTACATATTAATATGAGAAGCAGCAACATGCTAAGCTAGTGGACAAAGTGGCCTTTAATGCTATCCCACAAGCATGGTACTGAACCTAAACTACCATGGTAAAATATGTATTGTTTCAATACATATGAAATACATAAATATATTACCATACGCAAGTACACACTTCGTGTGTTTTATCCTATAGACCTGCTAAACACACAAAGATGAAGTGTTTATTGGCCTATTCATCACATGCTTGTTAAATCAACACCCCTCAGATCCTCCAGGGGGCGCTAACCAGTTGAAGAAGGAGCGTAGCTGGTGTTGGTCGCTGCCCTGCAGGTTGTAGGTGCCCAGCGGGCAGAGGATGGCACGGATGCCCCCCAGGCCCAACGCGGCGGCCAGCAGCGCCGTGTAGAAGAGGATGAGTTGGTGTCGGCGACCCAGAGCGTGCGTGACGTGGTGGGTGTCCACGTAGAAGTCCTCGAAGGGAAAGGCCACCACAGGCAGCATGGCAGTGCCTGTAACGGGGGGGTGAGACACAGAGCCTTCAGCTGAAAAAGTGCTGGGCTTGGATCCTTCGACCCATTCGGGTGAACCAGAACCTCACATTACCACAAATTAAAACAGATCTCTGCATAGCGATGTGTTCTGGTTATGGGGCTGATTCTATGATTTCTTGAACGTGGGCCTGGGTGCGCACATAATGCATTCAGTGGAGCCTACCTTATTATTAGCCAATGATATGTTTTGAATTGCTGAGTGACAGGGAGACGCTAGGGGACCCACTTGGAGACTTCGCACGCTGACCCCAGAGTTGCGAGGCAGCCGTTCCAACAAATGCACCGCCCCTACCACGTAAACGTCTGCTTTTAGAAAACAACAGAATAGTGTGTGCTGATGTGGTATTTATAGATAAATAACTGAAAATGCTACACTGCACGCGGAAGATAGCCAGAAACAAGTCCCAAATACTGCATTCCTTGAAAAACTCTTAACTACTAATAGGGGCTTTACAAATTCACAGGCAGGTGATAATAATACGCAACCCCGAAAAAAAAAAAAAACTAAAGAGCACATTAAATGCCGATAGCAAGCGGATCCTAGACAAAAACGGCGCCTTTCGCGAAGAGGAGCGAGCAGGATACGGGAGAGGAGGATCACAGGCGAGGACGAGCCGTGAAAAGAACATGAAACGAGAGCGAGAAAAACCCACTTCGGGATGAACGAAGAAAGCGTCAACCGAAAACGATTAAACAAATTCTATGTGGTAAATACATCGGGGGGGGGAAATAATGAAAGCTTTCATCAATCAGGAATCTGGCAGATTGTCACAGGCTCTTTGAAGTCTGATACTGCCACTGAGGAGCCCAAACGAGTAAATAAAACATTACTCTTTACTCCAGCTTTTCTGGTTAACAGGGCATCCCCGCTGATCAAAAGAACATTAGCTTTGATTAATCAATCAATACCCCGGTGGCCAAATCCTGTCCACTGATCTTTCCGGCAGCGTAGACACGGTGTGGAGGTCAGTTTCTCAGCACGCGAAACGCTTGCGGGATTTAAAGTAAACGGTGTAAATGTCACCGTTTCGTTACCATACTGCGAGGACTGGCGCAGGCAGGGACGGCAGGCAAAGCCACATGATGCCGGGATGTTGATGCAGAACCAGACATGTGCGATAAACTTTTCTCCATTCTGGGGTTTGCCGTGTCAAGTTGGGCTTCTTGTACGACTGAACTATTAAAAGGGCGGGCATTTATATTGGGGGAGGAATTAAAAGACACTAGAACAAACATGTTGTGTTAACAGGGTTTCCCGGAATAGTAACGGATACAGATCAGAGAAAAGCTCATCACTTCATAGCGTACTCCATTTGTGATGGACAGGTGCGGTACATTAATATGGATACTGTTAGATACCTGCCCCCCTCCCCGCCCGTTTGTCCCACAAAGACTGTCCTTGTATTGTTTCATTAAGCATGCAATAGCTTCCATTTAATTAAACTTGTTGCTTATTAATGTTTACACTGTGTTTTTTATTTGTGCATGTGACACTATACCAGCCTAAAGGGTAAATGTGGTTAGTCAAATCACCGCGGTACTGAACCAGGATTTTAATTATAAAGCCAGAGGCCCGAACAACGAGCGAATACCAAAGACTGCAGATAGGCCTACTCTACGGTCCATTACTAGGCGTGGAAAATGAGCTTAAACTGTGGCTCTTAAGAAGCCAAGACCATCTGACATTGCTGGAAGAAACCTCACTCGGAACGCCACGGGTAATCACAGAAAACTGCAGGACACCGAGGACCCAAATGCACTGCAGGAACTCGGCACCACTCTGCACACTGAATGAACGAGGATTCAGTGCAGGCATCTCCGCAACCTGCCCTACGAAGTGCACTAAGGAGGACGAACAGAAGTGCACTAGATTTTACAGGGCTGGAGGACTGTCCTGTTTCGGGATGCAGAGGCTGAGCATAAACACACTGGTTTGGTTAGAAACGACACGGAAGCCTACCACGTGTGCTTGTAACACTAAAAAAGTACAGAAAGTTCCCTTTGCTCAGTTTTTAGTCGCGAAAAATGCCACAACTGAGCCAGACATATATAATAGATAGGTCTGGCATGATTCTTGTATTCCGTTTTCACCTCCTTTTAGCCCCGTAGTGCTACTGTACCAGTATTGTGACAGTTTTAAAAAGTCACCTGAATAAAGGGGGTACAGAATACCCAGAATGTAAAGCGGCAGGTTTTGTCACCCCGGATGAGGGCGCCTACCGAGCATGTAAATGACGCGCTCTGCGCACACTGGCACCTCTCAGCGCTTTAATGTCATCTCTAGTTATCCTCCATGTGGTCGCATTCATCCTGCAAATGCAAATCAACGTTATCTCACATGACGGGGAAAGTAAACTTTGCAAGTGGAGCTCGGCGGGTTCCCAGTGGAGGAAGTGGCAGCAAAAGGCGTGCTCTAATTCTGTCATTGTCTCACACGCACATTTCAAAGTTTGACTTAAGCAATTCTTCAGTCGCCTTTGTTCAATGACACTAACCATTACGGGTTTCCGGATTCGTTCCTCTGCGTTTTTAAAGAAATAAAGAAAGGAGAGAAAAACACAGCTATTCCTAAAAGGAAACTTTGGCGTTAGTTATGCTAAGTACCGTTACACCCTTAGAGTGATTGCATTTGTAGTTTTCTGTCTTTCCTTGAAATTCGCTGGTGTGCTTTACCTTTGGCATTTCGTGGAGTAACGGTATCTCTAGACTAATTTAATTCGCGTTTAATATTAAAATAAATAAATAAATAAATAAAATACTAAGGCGAGCAGTGAGGCTTCATAAGCTAAATGATCAAAGCAAACTGTCTCATTGCCACTGGGGCATGTGCTGATTTCGGCGTTTTGTCTTTGGGTTCCACTCATGTCTTACTAATATAGATTTGGCGGAATATGAAAGAAATCGCGCGACGCATGCGCTGGATACAGGCAAAGAACGAGAACCCCCCAAAAGTCCCGTATCTGTATCACCTATGGTTAATTTTATTGGCTCCGCAATATTAATTAGCCTATAGTCATTAGGCTACTAGATTACTGTCTAGATTACAGGAAACTGAAGTATCCATTTCTTTGTCCCTCGTTTACTGAACATCGCATTCAAAACCTAGTGTAGAGAAAGTTTCGGCAGTTTCTACTCCCCGCTTCCGAACCAGAAACATTTAAAAATCCTGCAGATAAAAACTCCGCCAGAACTTCTTAATTACAACGGCGCCTCTGACTGACAAGCTCCATTATACTGGAAATTATCCTGGTAATTATCTTCCTGAAAGGAGATTTATATTCCTATAAATTAAATGATCTCGGCGTATGCTATTCTTCAGCACGCGAGCGGTTTGTCAAAAAATAAAAAGAAATAAATAATACTGTAATCGGATGAAGGCTTGATCTATGGAGAAAGTCCTGAGCCCGTCTCCCCTAAGAGCCGACTCTCGTTGAAATGCAGGTTAGTGAGTGCAGTCCGAGCCGGTCCCATCGAGACACTTAAACAGCTGCGCTCTCTAATTATCCCTATTTTGTGTGATGTTTCTCGGTCGCGTCAATACTTTCCAGACAAGATTTATGATGCTGACAGCCTCCGGTGACCCAGCGGCTGTGCTTGTAACGGTGGGGTATCATTCAGAAAGTGAGCACGCCCAGCACTCTGAAAGCAATTCCCCTTTCACGTATAACGTCTTTGAAAGATGGCTGAATGTCACATTTACACATATTTTGTCTTAATATGATATTCGGAATATATCGCATGCTCCAGTTTTGTCCGTTCTTGTTATTTAACTCAATTGATTATTTTAACAATTCGGCATTATTTCAAAATGAAAGCAAACGTTGGCTATAAAATCGCATATTTATCGGCATGTTAATGAATGTTATCTGTAAAGTTTCACAATTAGCATATAACACAGTAACTCACATTTAGAAACTAAAAGGCAGTTTTTAACTGTCTGGGTCTGTCGGGTAAAGGAGCGGAGCTTGGAGACGAATTACTAAGAGCTTTGTTTGAGTAATTTTGATTTTCTTTTCTTTTTAAATCTGCCTTTTAATAAACTATGCCCCGGCAATCTTATCAATATATATTTTAACTATACATTATATTCACGGAGAATTTCAATCATCGTCGTATTAAATAATAAAAAGACCACCGGCGTGTTTGGACTGCCTTGAGACGTTATGTTAAATTATGCCCACTATTAAATTGCCTTCATTACAATATTTTACTACAGAATATTATTTTCTTCTGTATGTTATCTCCACAAGCCTTTCCAGGAATCAAGGCAAACGTCGGGAACTAAAATGCAAACTGTTACCAATTGGCAGCATTCATTGCGGGTATCTGCCTCCCAGTCCGTAGCTGCCGAGAAAGTCCTACTTGTGACCTCACAATGTAAACACATTGACCTCAGCCCCCCCTACATCGATGAAAAGCGAAACACGACAAGGTTTAAGCAGCAGCTGAGAAAGCCGGAGAAGAGAATTTTCTCGGTACTCGAATTAATTTTGAGTTCGAGCAGTCAGCATGGGATTGAAAGAAACACGGCCGAACGATCGCTGATTTGCCTCTAGGAGATGTACCGTGCAGGTTATGATTTCTGACATGAAATCGGCAGGCCATGCAGTAACAGAACACAATTAACAGTCCTTATAGTTTTTGGCTGGCTGGCCAATGCAAAGAGCATGTGTGCAGATATATACGAAGACCTTACCAATGAAATGCAGGAGAGCACACAGGTACAGGACTTTGTTCCTCCCAAGGCAAGTCTCAGCAAACCAGCCCAGGAAGACCGGCGTCAGGGTGCTGCCGCCCACAAATGCCAGGTTCATGGTGGCCGCCTGGTAGTTGTCGTAACCCAGCTTGATGGTGCAGAAGAGGATCATGTTGCAGACGATGCCGAAGAAGGTAAACCTCTCGCACAGCTCGGCCAGGAGGACACACACCATCACCTGCAGCTTCTTGCGGGACTGGCGGGGCCCTTGTCTGGCTCTGCTCCCGCCTGGGGGGCCAGGCTTGTGGAGTCGCCGCAGGTCTATCTCAGTAGCCTGCAAGTCTATGAAGGCCGTGCTAGACTTTGCCATGTGACTCACGCTGAGGGCTGAGAGGGTGAATGTGGAGGCCTGAGTTCTCCTGACCATCTAAGACCTAAGGCCAGAATTCCACACCCAACTGTGAGCTCCCCTCCCCCCAAACCCCCACTATTTTATATGATAGCACGACTGATTGAAACAAGGGCAGGTGTGTGTATGACTCTGTTTCCACACATCTTCACCTGGACTTTGTTTCAGACTCTCGCTTCCATTATCTGACCTGTCAACTCCAAGACTCCTTCTGAAGCTGGAACCGACTTATTATGTTTTAGAAATCCCCAGCTTGTTTGCCTGTTTGTCCTTTCATATTATTAAAAGGACCCCCCCTAATAATTCAGGGAATTTCTCACACTGGGGAGCAGGCTGAACGCTGAGTGCTTTAATCATAATTAAATCAGGTGCTCACCAGACTATTAACTAGCTGTTTTGTATAATTTACTTTTTCTTCAAAAGAGCACAACTTATCCCAATTAATGAACTGGAATTGTTTTTCACCTCATGTTCCAGTGGAGTGATTTGTGTGTTTTTCCCCCCTGCATAAAACAGAGTACTTCAAGCCTTTTAGCCTTGATATAGTACTTATCCTTTTCAAATTTTGCAGGCAAAGAGAATGGATTTTTTTCGCAAGTAGTCCAATTTGAAAAATCAAAAACAAATAGGTGGTGAATATTCTTTCTGAAGATCTACACCTCTGCCTGAAGCACTAAGGCTGTATTTATTGTTTTTTTCTATCGAGGCAGCACTGCTAACAACGTAGCTATTCAGATACTTCAGGTGAAGGACCAGAACACCATGGTCATCGTCTCATCAGGACACACATAGGTGTATTAGCAAGTGTTGTTTATGGTCGGGGGCACCGGGAAAAATATTAAAGTAATTAGGCCTAGTTAAATAATACAAATCTTCCAGCGTTACTAGTTGAGCTATGATAGAACAAACCACGTGAAGACCAGATTAATCGAAGTAAGTGTTTTTAAAAATGTTATAATCAGTCTTTAAAGTTTATTTACATTGTTGCCAAAGCAGCCCGCTTGACTCGATTATTTCAGTGGGATGTGTGGATCTGGCTTAAATATCAGGATATAATGGTATGCACTCGAAGATCAGAACCATTTTTTTTCTCGAGAAAACTGTACCATTGGGGTACGCATAAGGGGTGAGAAAACATCATGCCAGTGTACGACGTACTTATGCGATTATTGGAAACGGTTAACGGCATATACACTGAATCGTCCCTGCATGAAAAGCGACTGAACCTGGCGAATTATTAGGCATCTTTCAGCGTCGGACACTTACGTGGTGGTTTGAGGCGGAACCTAACATATTCCAATCGTCCTACACAAACAGCTCCGACTAAGCCAGTCTCCATTAGGGAGAGACTGCCACGATCACACGAAATATGTCCCACTACGCCGTGAAAACGGTGTACCAAAGCGGTGGCTGTAATTAGGCTAGCCGTGCGAAGTGTGGGACCTCGGATTCACGGAGAGCCGCTTCCCTGAGACTCCTTTTCTGAGGAATGGCAAGGAGGTGGTTAGAGTCTTTGTTGACCGAAAGAACCATGTTTACGTGTTTCTCGGCGCGTTAAATCGCTTGATTCACATTTCATATTAATTAACATCAAGCTGCCACTTTACCGGAGTAAAGCCTCGATTTTGGATGTACACAACAAGAACCAAGCGTTAATGCTTTTGCAGGTTAGTCTACTGCATGAGAAGTTAAAGAGATGTTTAGACAATATGCCCCACTATTTATTTTTACACTGTGCAACTACGCTAACACCTCTTTCTCGTGATTACAACAAAGCCAAGTCGAAGTTTGGGTTTTCCCTGGCGGTAGATCTAAACCTGACAAGGAGCCCGTCGATATCCGAATTTAATTCGTGAGCCTTCATCTTAATTTTACATTCGTTCAATTTCATTAACCTCTGAACTACGATTCTACAGTGTGTGGATTGCTGTGGTGTGAATGTATGTTTGCAATTAATGTGTGCAAAGGACCACCCTGCCCCGCTCCTACAAGCAATCCACACCGCATGATTAGGATAGTGTAGCCTACTGTACACTTTTGATTTCTTGCCTCAAGAAAACAGTGTAGACGTTGGTGTCAATCAATAAAAAACGTATGGTGCCTGGAACATGTTCAGGAGGATTTCAGTAAAGGAATCAATACCAGCCTTCGGGTTCTGGCATCACGATCATTGGGAAGGCAGTAATTTAGTCAATGCAGCCTTACATCCAGGGTATAAGCCGACTGCCATTTAAAATCAATAAGAGGGTGTTGCATCCAGCATCCCAATTACTGGCAAAATGGTCGAGAAATCGATGCAAGTGTTTGCCATCACAGTTCCTGGTGGGAGAGCACGCCGCAGTTAATATGATTTCATCTTCCTTCTGTTTTTGTCTTTTCCCCCCAGAAGCACACGGAGTGAAGTGATAGATTTTGGCAAAAGTCTGATTAAGTGGAGGAACGGTTTCCCACCGAGAATTTACCAGTGGTGGACGGAGCCGCGTGAGTTAATTTCTAAACAGCTGAGGTGTCTTTTGAGCATCACGCACAAGCGCGGAGCTCCCAGCTCGTAACCTGCGGCCTACTGAATGCTCCCATGCACGTGTCATATGGGGGGGACGCCCTTCTTGTTAAATCCTGGGGAGGGCGTCTCCTGGGCAGCCCACCGCAGATTACCGTAGTGATGCGGTTCTACCCCTCGAGGTGCCATCGATGTGGCGCATGATTAGGAGCTCGTATGTATTGTGTTATTACACCTCGCTGTAATATTTAAAAAAATATATTATTTAAAATGAGGTATCACAGTAAGACATATTTTTGTAAAATTATTCTAATTTTAAATTCTGGAGTCCGTGATGATGGGCGAAATTTCATTGGTGGCTGAATTAAATTACACCTTTACCCTTTAAAAAAAATTACAGTCCTGTGTATGTCTTCTTAAATTTTACTTGATATTTGTCTATTTTATATCTTTAATTAAAACATCCGACCGTGAAATAAGCGGAACACGCATTCCGCTAATGTAAATAAATCAGCCAATAGAGTGACTAAAGGGGAACTCTCCCTGCTGAAAATTCAGTCCCCGTTGGAGCTCTGGAGAGTAGTATATAAAGTGACGAGATTTTCCTGTCCACCTGACATAGCTGACATTCTTTCAAATGAGCTGAACACACGCACTCGGTACTGATGCTTTTATTTCCCAACCACAGGCAGAGTTACCATGTCCGCGGTTTCCCCACCCAATTGGCTTAATTTAAAAATACAATTGCGGGTAAATATTAGTAAGTTGCGGTTTTTATGGCTAATTTCATAATGTTCCGCGGCAGCGGACTGTAAGTGGAAAAAGAAATGTAGCCTACTATTATAAATGCAGGCGGTTTATAATGCTGAGTCATCCTGACTCGCAAGTCACCGAAAGTCGGTGACCGATGTACACGGAAAGCAGGATTGCCAAATTTCAAATGCATCTGGCGTGACACTCAAGTTTTCAAACTCTCACGCAAGAGATAAATATAACATTATAAACCTAAATTAGCGATTGGGTAGTTTGCAAACTTTTTACACTATTTACAAGGTAATAAAACTGCTACATAACATGTACAGTCGTGTGTAATCTGCAGGTCTCGAATTGAAACTCTCACTCCAACCAGTTCACCAAAGTTGGCAAACCTGGGAAAGGAGAGTTCGTCCGTCTGTGAGACGTCATGGTGTACTGTGGTTTTAAAACGTTAAAACATTTGAATGTGATCAGCATGCAAAATACCGGTTGAATTCTTTGAGATAGAGTATACTGGGATTTCAGATATTGGGCTAGTTTCAACTTCTGTTGGGCGGATGATTTTAAGCAGACCTTGGACAGGCGATTTTTGCTGGACCGGGCAGCACTGCCCTTAGGCTTATATAACCGAGGCCGGATGTCATCCTCCGGACCTGGTGTGCCAAGGCACAGACGCAAAGCGCGACCTTACGCCTGTCTTCCCCGCTTGTGTGAGAGAGTAACTGCAAAACAAACTTCTGAAAGGTGCGCTTTTGCGGCTCTCCTGTCAGCCGCATCACGCCTTAAACACGCTGTCATATCGAATAGCTCTTCCCGGGCCGGCATGCGGGATCCAGACCTGCCAGCGTCACCGCTCACTCTCAGACAGACGCGACTCCCGACTCCCCCTGACAAGATGCCACTTATACTCGACGTGACACCAGGCGATTTCAAGTGGAATAAAAATATATTAGTCAATGAATAAAATATGCACATCTAATAAAATGTTGAGTGCCCCCCACCCCCCAAAAATACTACAGGTGTCATTCTGTACACAAAAATATAGGATTAATTCATTTAATTCTTGAAGGAATAACTACATTTATAAATTATAAACAGGGGATATAAACATGGTACAGTGACGACATGAACGGTTAATTTTCAAAGTTAGGTCGTAACTATTGTGGCCTATTGCGTAAGAAAGCAAAGCGCTTATCCAATCCCGTAATTCGACGTTTGCCTTATATGTGCTGCAGTTTCATTTTAGGCGTTTGTCTTGCCCTTGCTGCTGTCCCGAGAGGAAGCTGCGTACCAGTACGAGGTAAAGCGATATTAAGTTTCGGCGCACTGTAGTCATATGGCTGCAGTTGTTTTTATAATCAGAATTTGTCTATTTCTGGCTGAAGAGAAGCTCAAGTATATATGCACAAGTTCTGCGTTACAGAAGCAAAACGCACAACTGTACTTAAAGTTGTCTGCCTTGGTTTTAGTGTGTATTTTAGTCACTGTAATTCACACACTCTGTTTTCTTCAAAACTGAGCACAGATGAACTAAGATATTTTGTCACGAGATATAAAAACTTACGAGACCCGATTTGGGTCATAACTCAGATTTGATTAAACATCCAGTTACTATGTTCTGGGCAGTATATTGTACTGAATCATTAAAGTTTCAAATGCACATTTAAACGGAAGTCTCACTCTCAATAACAGACCTAGCTATATAACTTTTGCTTTATGTATTTATTTATTTATAATCGTTTATATGCATACATTCCAAAATATAAACAAATATGATACTTGTAGCAATCTTTTACGTTTTGGTGCAATGTATTTATTTTAAACTTTCTATGTATTTTCTGCCAGGCTTACTTTAAATTTATCTATTACATTTATTTCCGCATTCCCGTCTCTTTTAAATGTCAAAGTTCTGTAAGACAGGTATTTACCACCATAAACTATACGGCGCAGCGCTGAACAGTTCAGTTTAGGTTAGATATAGGTTAATGGGCAAGTGTTAAAGAGCTCTCGTTGTTTAGGATTATTGTGTAAACTAAACACCCTTTAAACTAAAAACCAAACTGGCAGAGGATAGAGACTAATTACATTACTGTGGCGGGATTTCCCCAAATATCCGTAAAGCTGAAAGTAGAAGTAGTGAGCCCTTTGCTGTTTGTTGTTGACACGTCCTGCTTACTTTACATTCGGGTCAGTCTGGATTGAGGGGAAAGGCGGGAATATGAACCGTTGCAAAGAATGAATAGCTTTGTTCTAGCGGCTTATAGATGCAGAATAACTTTATTTACCCCAGTCGTAAGCGCATTTGGCCCAAGTCCATCGAAAAGAACCCTTACGGTAGCCTGGAAGATAACGCAGCAACTGGCATTTTTGATTAAGTTTTGCGGACGCCTTTTTAAACGAAACTCTGGTCCCTCACTAGACATTTTTGTATTAGTAACTGATTCAAACGTAGTTGAGAGAGCAGCTAAAAATATTAACCATGACAGTTTCTCATCTTTAGGTAAATGACCAGTATGCAGAAGGTATTAACCTGGATAGTTGCTTGCTCTCTCATGCATCCAGGCTGACATAACGAGCCGGAAATGGCATTCGAAGTCAACACCGAGGTCTTCCGGGCCTTCTCCACCTACGCCACCGTCGTCATCCTCAAGATGATGTTTGTGTCCATGCTGACTGTTTACTACCGCGTGACACGAAAGGTATGTGACGTGGTGGCTCGGCTCAGTCTGATCGTGCCCTGCACTGGAGCCTTGGGGTTACCTGCCCCCAGAAGCAAAATCACACGCTGAGTCAGACACACCCAACCAGGCATCCAGCTGGGGTCTGTAGGCCAAAGCTGGCTTTCTTGCTTAGCTGGATAACTTGGCAGATTTTAAGGTACCTGAGTTGGGATGGATTTTCTCTCCACTTACATTTAACCTAGACTACCTTAAATCTGATTTCTGGCAAAGCAAGACATCCTGCTTTCTGATACAGGTGTTTGAATTGTTCCCATGAAGTGTTCCTTCAAGAGAAGGCAGCAAAGAAAACTAACAGTATTTTTGTCAGTTTGTATTGAAAAGCATTGCAGAGATCCATCCATCCATCCATCCATTCATTATTTATTCAGTGCAGGCTTATGGGTGGAGCTGTAGCACATGGTCCACAAAGCATGGTACCAGACAGCACTGGGAATAAAGCAAGGGACATTATAGGACACTGACACACAGACCTGTGCTCACTTTTTTGCGGGGACTCTCCATTCATTTTAATTGGCAAAACCTTCACCCCTACCTAACCCTAACTGTAACCCTATGTAAACAACCAAAATACAAGGCATTTTACATTTTTAGTTTTGTGATTGCAGTCATAGATTTTTATAACATTAAATTTCCCCTTGTGGGGACTGAAAAATGGTCCCCACAATTCCAGAATAACAGGTTTTATCAGCAAATGTCCCCACAATGTAATGTATACCTGGACTGCATGCACACACACACACACTTTTTATTTTCTAATTGAAAAACTTTTGATTTGATTGAAATGCTAATCGAATTCGTGTTTGCATGTCCCAGCCTTGTTCCCTCTGCTGTCTGGATGAGGCTCCGCCTCTCCAGGACCCTGTACCAGGGGGATGTATAAGAGGATATTATCCTGTGACATTAGGTAGTGTTACTCTGAAGTGATGTTTTAAGTTGGCGTGACCTTTTTCCCATTGATGAGAGCTTGCTTTCAGACGACAGGGTCAGCCGGTCTTCCTGGAGCACGTTCCTCTTGTTGTGGTTGCAGTAACAGCATGCATGTCCAAATGCTGAGCAGATATCCTGCCACTCTTGAAGGCTTTTGACAACCCGGAGGACGTCAAGTCCGGGAGGACCATAGAGGAGAAGAAGAAGATGCTCCGCACAGACGCTGACGTCGAGCGGACCCGGAGGTATGACCAGGAAGGACGGTGACCTCCAGTGGCTCAGCAGCCTGTAGCCTCTTCACAGTCTCACTCCTGATTACAGATCAGATGTGACATTTTCTACCCCCCCCCCATTTTGCACAGAGGGCATGTCTGCATTACACGATACCATGGTAACAACAGGACGTTCATAATTATCTACTGACCAAATCTAGTTGTTAGTTAGCTGTTGCCTGCCCTTGTAAAAGCTTCCATTGAAACCAGAACAATTTAACTTTAGGCCTCAACTGCGTGTGCTGCAAAATCAGTAGATAGCACTGTTAAGGTTACAGTTTCAGTCCCTAATGTAGACTAATGGACCAGTTCAGCTGTCCAAAAACCCATTTCACACCAACTGAAACTTCTACTCCAACTGGAAACTACTGAAATTTTCACAAACGTTGTATGACCAACTAAGAAACTGTAACCTGAATTTACAGTCGATTTAAGCAAATGTCTCGAGGCAAACGAATGCAGCTGCCGGTATCTTTTACAGCTTTTCCCTGCTGGTGCAACCAGCTGTTGTGCTCAAAATGCCAGAGCATTAATGATCCGTCAGCATCCAGTCTCATATTTCTGTAACCACTGAAAGAGATTTCGAATCTTAGCATGAATTTTAGCAGCTAACCGAGTAAATAGAGAATATGTGCCTGAGAAGATATCAAGCTGAGTGACGATGTATTGTGCCAGTTTGACAACCATGAAGCTGTTGACGTGGTGACAGGAGACTAAGGTATTGACGGCCGCCATAGGGAGACAGAGTGAGTAAATGGGAAATATACAGAAAGTTGTTCATATAGACGTTAATGGACCACTTACACCGTCACTGACCATGACTGAGGGAGATCGTTAAGCCCCAATATGAGAACCATGTCTGTATGTTTGCCTTCCACCTATGGTAAACATGGTAAATATGGTAAAATGGTAGCGTTTCTTCATAGAGACATTCTGCTTGCATTGCTCTTTCCTGTTTGAGCATCTGCTGTCTTCAGTCAGTGATAAGACTGAAGTAAAGATGACTTTTATCTTCCAGAGATAAAAAGCAAAGCTGAGAATAATGACAGATATACTCTAAAGGACCGTGTCTCCTCTTCGAAGGTGCCACCAAAACGACCTGGAGAACGTCGTTCCCTTCGTGGTGATCGGACTGCTGTATTCCCTGACGGAGACCAATCTCTCCTCGGCCCTCCTTCACTTCCGGATCTTTGTGGGCTTCCGGTTCTTCTACATGCTGGCCTATCTGATCCCGCTACCCAGTCCCAGCAGGGGGTTGTGCTGGATAGTAGGGATGTGCGTCACCTTCTCTATGGCGTACAACGTCCTTACCAGAGCCATGTTCCATTAAGTTGGCTGCCTGCGTCTATCTTCCCAGTAAGCCAGCATTGAGAAATGTAAACTGCACTCACTATTAACTATTAAACAATGAGAATGATAAGCTCTTACGATAAGCTATGGTGATTTCATTTACGCTAATGTCAGACAGACCTATTTATGTGCTGCCATATCAGCCTTTGTCTATTGTCTGGACATCCACACTATAGATGCACCAGAAAGCCCCCCTCGTCCCCGCATACATTTTGAGGAGACCGTCACACCAGGACGTGTCACCACCTCGTTGGGAGCTAATCAGGGTCGGCAGGATGGCCGTCCAATTACCAGGTGCACATCGATTTTTCGATAAACCGCCGGTGTCAGTGACTTCTCCTACCCCCTGCCGCTTAGCGGCTGCCAGGCGGCTCGTTAACGTCCATGTTTAATTAGGGACGAAAGTGGCGGCAGAAAACAAATGTTTTGAGGGTAGCCTCCGTTCACCCGTCGCTCATGTCCTCTGGCCTGAAGAGTGGAGGCGCTAATTGGGTTATTGTTAATTGCATGGAGACTCCTGCTCCTCGCTGAGGGCCGAGTCCGTGCTCTCAATCGTGCCACCATCACTTCTCCCTCACTGCCACCATGAATGACTCTTTTTGTCTCTGGGTGCTTGTAATGACTCAATAGTAAATAGTAAAGTAATAGTAAATCATACTTCTGCCAATGTAATACTGGCTAGGTGACTTTCCGGTGCTGTTTTTCATCAACCATGTTCATTTCACTGTCAAACGTATATTATATCTGCTAAGAACAGTAAGACTCACTGGTTTATCTTGTAACACTTTCCAGTGTGTGTTTGTGTGATAAAATTAACACTGGCCTCCACTACTCCTTGTAGGAATAAGATAGCTTTAAGGGTGTTTGTTTTTTTCTGGAAATGTTCACTGTCTGTCGGCTTGTCTAAAAAAATGCTGTAATGGTGTATGCTACTAAGTGCTGTAAGCTGTCAGCTTTTAAAGTGTTTTTACAGGTGTGGGGATCGTGTAGGACCACGTCTCTCTTTCCATGGTCTTTTTAAATATATCTTCTATCACATTTGTGTTGTCATTCCAGTGTTTCACACTGTCTTGAAGGCAGATGTTGGGTCTAATGTAAAATATATATATTTAAAATTTATTGCGGCACACCCAATAGCGCTATCTTATTAATGTGTATTTGGCCAAATGAGAATATGTCCAGTAGGGGGAGACATATTAAAACGCAAAATAAGAACTTAATAGTGTCCTGGAATTATTATATTTACACACAGTCTGAGTGAATCATACTGTAATTTGTGGATTTTAAAATGTGTTTAACTATTGGTATCACATTGAAGCTTAAGTGGGATGGCAAAGCAAAATCTAAGATTAGGATTTCAGCATTAGTTCAAATACAAGAACTCGTGGCCATAGGTGGAAATTAGCGGGAGAACACTTCAAACTGGATTTA
>JABFEB020000001.1:15103786-15114275 GCA_019775895.2 Stomatorhinus ivindoensis
AGGGCACCTTGTGTCTTCATTTATAGCTTACAGGATGACTAACTTTCAGACCCATTCCCTCCCCCCAAGGAGGAGAAAAAAAAATCATCTTGCTCACTAAATGATGTCATTTGCCGCGATAGTCGGTCTGTCTGCCAGGTGCAGTGACTGTGAGGTCAGGGGGGGCCAGGCCTTTTTGCTTTCGGGACAATGCCTCATTGTGGCAACGCAGTCGCTCATGGTGTCGCAGTTTTGGGAGGGGGGGAGTGAGATGCCACCTAGCTTCCTGTTCCTCCGAGCAGTGTGGTCTCGGTGGCTGCGGTGTCTTGCGCCCTCTAGAGCCGCTTGCGAGCATTACAGTAATACGGCAGCCTTTCCGCATGACGGGTGACACCACGCTGACACTTGCGTCCCAATCCCTGCCTGTCAAAGCAAAACAATTTTGACCAAAATATTAAGATGCAAAAAATAACAACAAAAAATTCAGGGAGTATCATAATACTATAAATACAAACACATTAAAGTAATCCAAAAAAATCTGACAGACAACATAGAACAAACGTCAGAAAAACCAACAGAGGCGCATGCGCTCGTGCGGAAAGAGAGGGGAGTTTGAATGGGTGATAATGGATCAGAACGAATCATTGATCTAGCAGTCCATGCGCGCTTCTGATAATTCCGGAGGTCCTTGATACTTTAAGGTTGTTACGATGTCTCTGAAGGTCCTCCAGTGTCATGAGGTCTGAGGACTCTCGGAGAAAGTTCCGGAAGGCGGCAGTGGCATGACATCATTAATGTCAACATCTCTAACAACTCCTGATTAGCACAACCTGGGAATCCTACCATACTGACTAACACATCCTTAGCCTCAGGAGTGCTCCCTAGATCACGTCTGGGGGGCCCACAGCAATGGAATTAGCAACCCCCAGCACAGCACAGGGGCGGTTTTGGGTTGCTGGGTATGGATTGGAGGGTCAAGATCAACTTGTGTTTTGATCCTGTTGACCGTTAACTTGTCATCGTGTGTCAGAAGAGCCATCACACTTATCAGCCAACACACACACACACACAGACAAACTCATTAAACCAAGCTCTGCATCAATCTGGAAGGTTTTGCTGGGGCAGCAGTTCAGTTCCCTAACCCTAACCCAAACCCCACAGCAGCAGCAGAGAGAGATCAGCTTCTAATGAGCACTAATTGCACCCCCCCCCCCCAATAACTAGGCAAGTGCAGATACAGAAACCGACGGCCATCCGGCTGGGGGGGGCGAGGGTTTGACGCGTTTTCTGTGACAGGTCAGCTGACATCTTGTTTGCCGCCCCCCTAAACTTGAGACAAAATCCACGTTCCTTTGCAAACCTGTGTGTGTGTATTTATCTGCATCTATGTCTGTGTGTGTGTGTGTGTGTGTGTGTATATCTCTGCATCTGTGTGTGTGTGCGTGTACATGAAAGCTAGTTTATCACTAAGTATTATACAAGAAGACAAAAAGGATGTGAGCTCCTGCGTCACAGAGCTGCCCAGTGTGGGCGCTTCCCACCTGGCAGCTGGTAAATACCTTAAGGGCTAAACTCATTCAGCAGGAAGCGTGGATCCACTTAATAAGATCAGAGAACCAAAAGGCGGATTAGTGCGATATAAATGCTGAATTCCTGAAGCAACTTCAGTAAACAAAATGTTAAAAAACAAAGTCAGAGGCAACACAAACCCCTGGCATATCTCTGAACGCCCCCCACCCCTGCTGGTACACAGGAAGCTACTTAAACACAGTGCAGCACACAGCACTTTTCATCTGCTCCCCCGGGAACTGTGGCCCAAGTTTCAGGACAGCGTTAAAAGGCCTGCTGAGAATGTCTGCTGCAGATATCTGGGGCTCACACCTTTCCCTTCACGCTACAGTGACACCGACCTCCAACTCCCGGCTTGTGCTTCTTTAATATCCATCCCAGAAAAGTAACGTGAGGGATATGAGGGCAATCTAGGGCAGATGCCGGAGAAGTGGACAGCTTGGACGCCGTTAATTGAACTCCAGGAGCAGTTTCTGGTGGTACACTGAGAAAAACGCTCATCACAGAATCCACGACTGTATTCAGCTCTCCTGAAGACCTCGGAGCCACAGAGATACAAATTCAGAAAGGAGTCAAAGAACCGAACTCTGATCGGTGGTGACTCAGGCAGGGAGACAGCCCCCTAGAGATGTGGAGGTCATAAAATTAAGCATGAAGATCAGTGTCAGACCTATACTCTGATGCGTACACACCCACAGAGCACAGCAGATCTCCATCTCCAGGGGACAGGTGGACCTTCAGCAAGTGAACTCTGCTCATTCTCAGCATTCAAGGACGTGACAGGGCATCGAGAACAGATAAGAGGGGGAGGAATCTCACTGAAGAGCTCCCCAACCCAACCCCCCCCCTCCCCACCCACGCGCATCGAATTCTATGTCAGCCACCAGGTCTATGTAACCCACCATTATATCAGTACGCATGTAGAACCCTATAATAATAATCCAAACGTAATGGCCTTTTAATTTCATTAAATCAGTGAAATAAAAATGGGGGGGGGGGGGGGACATCACATTCCATCGGATATGATAAAAGTCTAAAAGCTCCAAAACTGTCTTAGCAAACCGGGGTGAGTAATGATTCCTGTGTTACAGGCCCAATGCCAGCCTCAAACCTGCGGCCGCAATACAGCAGCCGGGGTGAGTAATGATTCCTGTGTTACAGGGCCAATGCCAGCCTCAAACGTGCGACTGCAATACAGGAGAGGCAAATTACAAATTAGCAAAACACGGCACGTTAAAATAAGATGGCAGACAGTCATTATACCTCCCACACCTTCTAATAACCAGACATAAAGCAGCACATCACCTCTTTACGATAATTAAGGCTGGAAACTTAAGTGAGAGCTCCGTAATGGAGATGGGGCGGTCAGAGCTCAGGAAGGAGCGAAGAGCGATTTTCTGTTTTGGTTATTAAATGCGAGAGGGTGGTTAAAGCAGGTCTCCGCACATACACACTTCGTTACAGGGACAGACATTACTGCCAGCGTTAATAATAAAGCTGATTGGGGTTCCAGTCTGAGGCCAGACTCAATGACCCACTGGCGGGAAAACGACGGGCAGAGATCCCATCCGCACAAACGCTGCACATGTGTGGCATTTACGGTGTAAGTCGATCCTCTGACGGTGTGGCAGAGTTCGTCTCCAGTCGAGGAACCTCTTGGTGCAGGGAAGCTCACAAGCTGCGACGAATAATGTGGCTTGAATTTATCCTCTTAATTGCAGATCAGAGCATAAACAGGTTAATGAGGAGGCTAAGTGCAGTGCCACACCTCTTCTCCTCCTTCCTTACGGCTCGTATTTTCCTGTTTTAATGATTCCCATGAGTGAGGTAAGTTTTTGTCAGAAATGACCCCTGACCCCTTCCTGTGTCCAACCAGACGTCAGTGCTGAGTCATTATTTTTTAAATAGAGGCCGCAGCTTTAAAAGAGACAGGGCAGTTTGTTTGTTAGTCTTAACGGGAAAGCATGGTGGGGGGGGGCGCGCAGGGAAGCAACCCCCACAAGGCTGGCAATCATTTCCCCACACTGCAGTGGGGGGGATGTTTTATTGAAGTGCTATGAATTAATTGTAAGTAAGGCCTGTATTATTAAGGCAAAGGGGGCTCTGGAGAGTACCAAGGAGGGGGGTTGGCCTTCTAGAACCACCTAGAGCTTGATATAAGGCAGAGCACCTTGCATCGCCCTGACAAAACCAAGCTGCCGTGGCGCTATTTATGGCCAAACTGCACGCCACTAATTCCCGTTTTTCATGCCTGTCGCCATTAGCCGTTTCCAGGGCCAATTAACACCTAGACAGGCACTGAGACTCCGGTCCAAATGTGTGCTGGCAATTAAAGGGAGGAAGCTGGCCACGGATGGCAGGCTAGCGGGGCGGGGTGGGGCGGGGCGGGGCCTCCAGTGCTCTCGTGGCATCAAAAAAAAGATGGGCGACATCACACTTTAGATTTCATGGCGATCTTTGGAGTGATTTCGACGGACGGAATCCAACCGTCTGCGTGATTTGCACCAAACCCGTTAATCCAGCAGATGGGCATCGGCTTGGGGTGCTAGCTAACAAGGATGCCACTGAGTGATTTAAAAAGGTCCCATGGGGAAAACAAAGAGGGGGGCGGGCGTGTTCCCATTCATCGGTCCGCCTCTCCCATACCCTCACCTCGAAAGGCTGGCGCCAGCGGTTTGGCCGACGTCTCGGATCCGAGCTTCCCCGCGGCGCCCCCTTTCAGCGTGGAGGTGTCGCACGCAGATGGAACGCGGGCCTCATTAGCCACTAACCATTAAGAAAGGCTTTTAGTCTTCGACCGCCAGGGTACATCAAAAAATATCGCCGCTTTTTCAAAAAACAAAAAATCGGCCTTGCTGCACACTTTGATGTTAGGCATTCTGCACGTGCGGATTATAGACACAGATGCGCTCAACGGAAGAGATTAACTGCCATGGAAAAGCTGACTGAGGCCAAATTACGATGAAGTCATTTTTGCAACACCTCTGTTGGTACAACTTTCCGTCAAGACCCAACATGGGTGGCAGAAATTGGCCATCAAATCGAAGATTAATCGCAGCTACTACTTACTTATTCATTTTTCAGACTGAGAAGATCAGCAATATGTGAGATTTGGGCCCAGGTTGGACCAATCCAAGAGCTGGACCTAGCTCACAGAGGTTTCCCTGCAAAAAGGTTCCAACTGTACAATGTCTGAACAAAACAAACAACTGCATTACACTAAACGTGTCCATGGCTGCCAAACGTGTCCATGAACATACATTACTATCCCTACTGATCCTAAAGAAAACTAAAACAGTAAGTAAGTCCACTCCCTAATTTTAGCGTTTGCAGTGCCCTTCAAAAATAAAAAAAAAGCGATAATATTAGCAAAACAAGAGCGTACAAAGACAGGAGGAGGGGTCTATTTTCTCCCTGCTGGGGGTAACATTTAGAGCTTCCGCACGCTCAGCCGAGTCTCCATCTTGGTTGTGATGACGACGGCGCAGACGGACAGCTGAGGGGCTAAAACATCTCTGAATCTTCTGCGGCACCTCAGGGTGACGGGCAGGAAGCTGATTACTGACTAATTCCATTACAAGACTGACGAACGGGGAGACAGGGAGGTGGGGCCAGCGGCAGTTCGGTGTCAGGGTGGGATTCTGCACGGAACAGGAAAACGCCGCTGGAGGCAGACAGGACTCGACAGGCCTCAGGATCGATCTTGGAAAAATGGAATCAAAGGGAAACCGAACGAGATCAGAGTGAATGGGCTGAAGAGGCCTTTAACAGGCGAAACCAACTGGATGGCTGGACACCCCGGTCCCTCAGTGGCTTGGGTGCTGATGACTGACCTTTCGGACAATTTCCTCAGAATTGCGGGGTGGTTGCAGAGAGGCACTCTGGGCCGGTTGGGGGCCACGAACCATGGGGTGCGGGGGTACACTTCAAACACATTTTGCCAAGTTGAAATTGTCAAGACAACCAGGCAAATCAATTTTATCAGGTAAACAGGTAAAAACAACAATTCAAGCACATTTTCCGTTTTAGAATGAAACCGGAATATTATGGGCTGTTGAAGGCAGGACGGACAGCCGAGCAGTGGCGGGGGTGAGCGTCTAAGGTCCAGGTTATAAGACTAAATCGGATAGAGAGCACCACCATTAACTGGGTCTGCTGGTGTTCCCTGTCACAAGCCATTTTTAATTTGTTTGGGGGTAAAATGACAAAGCAATTCCAGCCAAGAGGAAGGAATAAAAAAATAATAAAGTAAACCCCCCCCCAGGGAGGCTGTGTTGAGTGAATTCCTAGCCTATGTACCGCTGAACGGCTGCTAAAATTGTTTGTTTTCAGAGGATGCTGGGAAACGCTCAGACCTCCAGAGAATTCAGTAATGATTAATAACGGGGAACCCCCCCGACCCCACCTACCCCTCCCAAATCCCAAACACTTCATGTTATTTTCCCATCGGCAGCAGCTGCTGGCAGACACAGAAACATCAAGCTCTGGACCAGAGGAGATCCATGCTGCATTCTTTCATCGACACACACGCCCCAAATTTGGGCAGAATATTTTGGAAAGTTTTAAAATAAAGAAATCCTACTCTGCGGCACGGTAAAGGTCGCATGTGCAGTGATTAGTCTGAGCTGACATAGTCCGTTAAGAAATGCAGGAACGCAGGAAGGAAAAAAAACACACACACACACAAACACACACAATCCAAACACAAAACCCTAAATCTGTTTTCTGACAAAGCAGGTCATTATCAGCCTTGAGACTTGGCATGTTAACAGCAATTACTCCTAAAACTGTCACAGCTTTGTAGGAGAAAAAAAAGACCATTTGTAAGAGGGAGGTGGACAGCATGGGTGTCAAGACCCGGGGGGGGTCAAGCCCCCAGCCTGTAAAGGACTCCATCATCAGCAGCAGGACAGCAGCAGGATCGTATCGCCAACAGGGTGAGATTTACACGCGGATTGTGCGCGAGGAGCTCTGTTTCCTCATGATCACAGACGGTGATTAAGCTAGGGGACACGGGGGGGGTCACTTAAACAGTTTTCGTCATCTCCTGAAAGCCGTAGGTGTTTTTGTTGGAGGGCTCTGCCGGTGACCCGCACCGACGCCGTAATCCTAAGGAAGACGCCTTCAGGAACGGGTCGAAAAAAAAATACCCTCGCGAGCAAAACAAGGCTCCACGTCGCTTCTCCTAAGACGAGCAGCCGTCACCGGCGGGGATGTGACATCTCCCCCCCCTCCACCAACCCTCCTGCCATGGCTCTCAGTAAATGGAGAGTGACAAAAAAAAAGTGAAAAGGCTGAGCTGAATCCACCCCACTAGAAGCTTCCGCAGTTACGCTCGCTGACAAGATAAACAGGCTTTGCGCCTTATATATGCAGAGCTACAATGCGCCGGGATGGGGGGGGTTCGGGGGCGGGGATGGCGGGGGGTGCTGGCGATATTTAATGCTGTGAGATATGGACGAGGAGAAAAGCCGTGGTTAGCGGGTGGGACTGAGGCAGACGGGCCAATAAAAACCAGCACCATGACGGATTGTTGGGGGGGGGGCAGGCATACATCTGGAATAACTCGCCATTTACCGACGATCCCTGACATTTATAGGCCAGACCCCAGAGTCACTTGGTCAACAGGTCAGCAAGGTACTAATGGGCGTCTTGGTGTAGGGGGGGGGGATGTGTCAGGGAATCTGGACTCCCCAGGGATGGATGGCTTCTGGGTAATTGGGGCCCGCTTGATAAATGACCAATTATGACCTATAAATGAAAATTTATGTGCCAATTAAAGTCACAGGAACAACCCCTGGACGACAGGGAGCTTTCGTTAGGTATTCACTCCTGTTGTAGTGTCTTCACAGCCTAATTGTCTCGGCAGTAATACTACCCAGCAACACTAATCAGTCTGTAAACACTGGGGGAGCATATTCTGCAAGAGCGAAATGCCAGGACATTGCGGAAGCTCTTAGGACATGTACTTCAGAAGCTCACGTGCGTCTCCGGAGCGCTCATCCTCTGCCAACCCAAAAGCCCATCACATGTTACAGACCCGTGCCTCTGATTCGCCGTGGGGCTGAAGCTCAGCTACGTTACATTCACGATACAATCATGGGGTGACTCGGGGTTAAGGGCCTTGCTCAGGGATCCAACGGTAACATCACAGAGGATTTGAACCTGCGACGTTCTGATCATGAGCACAGTGTCCTAACCAGCTGAGCCACCCTCCTGCCTGCTTCTGTAGACTTTCTATTGCCTGATGACAGTGAAATCTAAGGACCTTCAGGGACGAACGCTCAAAACAGCAGCAGTACCTGTGCGCTGTTTATGACATTACGATGCCACACGCTATCAATTTAACACTCCCACAAAGAGAGAAGCCTTTTCCTTCCAGATCGGTGATTCTCAGTGTGCACGTCGGCAGGGGAGCACCTGACTGTCTGTCTTGGGAGGGGGGCAGGAACATGCTTCTCACACCCGTTTGTCCAAGAACCGAAGGAAGCGTCAGAGAAGCTTCTGAAAATTAACTGAGATGGGGAGCGGAAGGGAAAGAGGATGCGACCAAACAGTGTGGCTCCAGACGTGACCCCAGCACATAAAATGGGGAACTGGAAGATAAGAGAGCTGGGGGTAAATAGTAAGTAAAAATGAAAAGGCATCAGGTTCGCCTTAAAACGCAGAATCGCAGGGCTGGTAATTAATGGGGCTGCATTATGCATGAGTGAGGCATCGCCGCACAGGGCTTGCAAGGCGGATATATACACCTGAGCCCCAGCAGCTCAGCAGGAAGATTGAGAACAAAGAGCTGAAGGCTCCCTGTCACTTACGGGTGACAAGCTGTCATCTTTGAAAAGCCCGCTGCTTCTGATGCCTCCGGAAACTCCGGAAACTTCCCACTCCTGGCTGATGCTCCCGTCGTCTCTAATTTAATTGGGTGTTCAGCTTTCTGGCTCACGTGTCTGAGCGATAAAAATGGTACCGCGCCCAGAACCTCACAGTGTGCGGAAACTTCCTGAACACAATCAGCACCAGCCCCCACCCAGGAGGGTCAGCATGGTTATTAAGGCCCAAAATCGGTAATGTTTTTCTGGTCATGTGACCCTCCCAACTCCAAACACTCCACGTACTGAGCAGGCAGAAGGCCGCGAGTGCCCGAGATAGAACAGACGGCAGCGGTAATCTAATTCAAGACATTTGGTTGAACGTGGAAAGGAAAGGGGCCGTCGTCATCGAATTACACCGCAGTTGGCCCCCAAACCTGTACCCGCCGTATCTGTCTGCATCTGAAAGCTCTTTGCTCTCGCTGTAATCTCCATCTAACATGACAAATTGGTGCCCTGAAGACAGCGGTCTAGGCTCTCCAGATGCCCTGTGACTCTGCTAACTGGACACGACAGAGAGGGGCCCGGCAGGGCCTGCATACCGCCTGCCGCCATTTCAGGCAGCCTCGCCGATCGCCACGGAAACATCCTTCAAACCACACCTGATGTAATCTGCTCCTGAACTTAAGTCATCAGGCAGCATCAATAAGCAGATAGCAGACCTGCGTAGCAAAGCAGCATCAGACTCAGATCTGCTAAACCTCCGGCAGGCATTTTGGAGATCATTCTCAGAGCTGCGTGAGGCGATTGTGATCATTTCAAATGAATTCCCTTTAATCGGAATCCCATGACATTTGTGTAGTTTCTAAAACAAGCTACAAGAGGCAGGTATTTGCCAAAACTCATGGAAAAATAAACTTAAGGAGAACATTCAACGAGAAGAAAACCCAGCTGAACCAACATTCCCACCAACAATCAGACTACAACCTCGAGACCTTGGGACCTCTGGGTTCCCATCGGGCAACATGAGTCCCAATTAGCCCATAAAAATAATCCTAAATGATGGTAGCCTTTGCGGATTAAATCGTGGCATCAGCAAAGGCACAGGCATCTAGACGGGGGCCTGGGGGGGGGGGGCAGGGGGTTCACCGAGTGTGCTCACATTCTATATTGACTTTTTTAAAAGTAATTTCTCTGCTTTAAATCGCTTCACCTAACTAATTCCAGCAGCACAAGTCAGCGGCAGCTCAGACTAAACGAAGTCAAACTCTGAATGCTAATGAAGTCAGCTCGTCATCCAGACGGGTCGCCACGGGAACCAGCACAGCCCCCCCCCCAGAGGGCCCCCTGGCATATGGCGGGGCTCTGCTCGGCCGGGGCCCTGCTCCCTAACGCGTCCTATGTAGCCGATCTGCCATTGCCGGCTCCTGGCTCTCAAGTGGCTGTCTGTGCACCGTGCAGAAACCCACCTCAGAGCGCGGCCCCCACGTCAGCCGGCCGAATGACAGCACCTCCCCACAGCAAACATCCTCACCAAATGATTATTTCTTTCCACGGAGGCTGATGACTCATTTATCAGCATTCCCAATCTGTCCAGATGAATGTTGCTGTATGTATGTATGTATGTATTATTATTATTGTTATTAATAATAACAATAACAATAATAACAACAACAATAATAATAATAGATGCTGAAGCTCGCAAAAGAAAAATTTGGCTGTAAATTGAATAAAAGGGGTGTGGCAGTTATAAGAGAACAGCTAAATAAAAAATTTGCTGGCATGGGCGGCGTAGCGCGGGATGGGCGGCGTAGCGCGGGATGGGCGGCGTAGAGCGGGATGGGCGGCGTACAGCGGGATGGGCGGCGTACAGCGGGATGGGCGGCGTACAGCGGGATGGGCGGCGTAGAGCGGGATGGGCGGCGCAGCGCGGGATGGGCGGCGTAGCGCGGGATGGGCGGCGCAGCGCGGGATGGGCGGCGTAGCGCGGGATGGGCGGCGTAGCGCGGGATGGGCGGCGTAGAGCGGGATGGGCGGCGTAGAGCGGGATGGGCGGCGCAGCGCGGGATGGGCGGCGCAGCGCGGGATGGGCGGCGTAGCGCGGGATGGGCTGCGTAGCGCGGGATGGGCAG
>JABFEB020000001.1:15131463-15155012 GCA_019775895.2 Stomatorhinus ivindoensis
ACTACGGTCTGACTGTAACACTGACCGGCCTGCCCCTAACGATGACTACGGTCTGACTGTAACACTGACCGGCCTGCAGAAGAGAGAGGCAAAAACGAGGCATCTGCGAATCCAAAGCTGGCCGAAAGTAGCACCACTGGCAGCAACAACATGTGGATCAGTACCAGACACTCAGCGAATCGACACACGGTTCTTTGCAACAAGAAAAGGAACAGACCCAGAAAGCCACCATCGTAAGAAATAAAATACAAATCCAGAGTAATTCTGGGCCACTTCATCGCCGAGTCGGGGGGATTTGCACAGAATGGAGCTCCTTCAAAACAACCTGACAGCCAAGATCAATAGCTAGGACTTCCCAGTCGTGCAGGGTGTGAGGAGTTCATTCCCCAGGTGGAGATCAATAAGAGATTATTAGAGCGAGTCGGCACGGTACGTGATGCCTCTACATGCTGGGCCAGCCCTCTGACACTTCAGGAGCGCACCGATGATGGAAAAACGCTGCGAGTGCCGGCGAGATGAAGCCCAGCTCTGCCCTTTGCTTGCAGGCTCGGCAACAAGGCCACTTCGTTAGTGGCAAACGTAATGAAGCAAAATACCTCATCCTGTATGTTTCACTCCCCTCTAAAACAGAGTCCCTGTCGTCGCCTCTGCATCTGGAAATTCACCTGCGATCTGCCAGCTGCTGGCTGCTCTACCGAGGATGTTTCCGTGCCTGAGGTGGATGAAAGTAGACCAGCTCCCTGGTTGATGCCTATAGTGAGTCGGGCAGCCAATCGAAACCATCTGAAGGACACTGAATAGACAGTTAGTATGCAGCTAACCATTACAGTTAACAATATGTTAGTAGCAGTTGACACAAGTTTACACACCTATTTTCCTGCCCCTGGTTCTACTGCTCTTCCTAACCCAGGGCAATAACTCTTTTCATAGGTGCTGAGGAAGGGCCGTCAATACCACAGCTGTGGGCAACCGAGGGAATGACCCAAGAGCCCTCTCTGGCAACACACCCCCGAGAGCCCAAGTTTACACCCCTGTCAATGGATCTGGGTGGGGGGGGCTCGATAAGCAACAGGTTGATAAGTTGTCGAAATCAACACCTAACCTGTTACGTTCCAACTCTGAGCTAAAACCCCATGTACCTTCTACACGAGCGGAGCATCACTTTGCCTGGCAGTGAGCTCCCAATCAGCTATGAAAATGACCCCACCCTCCTCCTGGTACAGTGCGCATTCTGCTCTGCCTGCCGTCTGAGTAACGGAAAGATGACTCTGCAGCCCGGGGCTCTCGACGCAGTGAGAGATTTCCTACACAGATGTTCTGTCGAACATGTCGGCTGGTTTGGGAACTACGAAGGTCGTCTGTCTGCAGAGGTGGCTGTCCGCCACAACGCTGCCAAAGCCATCCATCAAAACAGAGCTGACAGCCAACGTTCCTCACAAAGTAGACCATTCAAGGGCCGACAAGGTCAAGAACGGGCCCTGGGAACTAGCTGTTCAGTCTCCAAGGTGGCAGAACAGCTGGAGCTGATCAAACCTGGGCCAAAAACCACAGGCAGGAACCATGGGGAAGCTCTGGCCCAGTCTTAAGTGGCAACGAATGTTAGCATTAAATGGGGTACAGCACTGCTAACCAGCATTAGCATCCAATTGGGCAGATCCAACAGGGTGGAACATCACTAACCAGCATTAGCATCCAACGGGGTGGAACATCGCTAACTGGCGTTAGCATCCATCAGGGTGGAGCACCACTAACCAGCATTAGCATTCAAAAAAGAAAGGCTGAGACAAAGCCATCATTAGTATCCAACCAAGACAATACCACTGCTAACAAGCCTCGCCAAGTAACAGGGAAAGGGTATAGTACATGCTAACTAGCATTAAAATCCAAGGGTGCTTTCACACTACGGGAACTTTTTATTACAGCATCAAGAACCCTTTTTTCTGGAACCAGGAACTTTTCTGTCCTTCGCAACGCAAGGACTCAGCCTGACTATTTTGTCGGACAGAGTTTCTCAAAAAGAGCTACAAAAGTCCGGGGTCCAGACCAGAACCAGGTTCCGTAGCTTCAATGTGAAAGTGCCGCAAAAGGGAAAGGCTGCATTACTGCTAAGCAGCATTTGCATCAAACAGGGAGGGGATAGTCCGTGCTAATCTGCATCAGCATCTGATGGAGGGGGTGGGGAGGAAGTCACTGTTAATCACTGTAAAAAAGTGATGGGTAAAGTGGGCGGGGCAAACTCTGCAAAGCAACATCCACCTCAGGCAGCAAAGACGGGAACCCTGCTACCCTCAGATTCAGAGCCCCATCCACCACACACAAGGGTGAGCTTCCGTTTGTTTTTGCTGACGCAGAGCCAACATCAGCCTTCCATTTCCACCATGTACCAAGCAGTGTTTTCATGGGAACATTTCACCTACGTCTGGAGAGAAATTTAAGGGGTCTTCATGTTACAGCAAATCATGTCAAGCACTCACCCAACAGAGTGCAATTCTACCATTTAATTCTCAGCTTTAAACCATTTGGGAGTTTTTTTTGTTGTTAAATGTAATGTTTCTCATATTTAAATATTCAGTGCCGTTTTAGAATGAAAACATACACGTACGCACACACACACACATACACAGGTAGCAGTCTTATGCTGAGATCAAACATGTGTATAAGCTAATTATCCCTTTGAGCTCAGCACCATGGAAACTGCCACATGAGGACGTCACATACCGTGTGTAAGGCGTGTCCTGGGCTAACGGTAGCTCAAGGAGCCACCGACAGCAGGAAGCTTCAGAAAGATGTGTAGCTCACGCCTGTGTAAGCCGCAAGACCTCACGGCTACGAGTGTAACCGCACTTCAGTCACAATGCAATCCCGTATGAATAACTTTCAGTCGTCGGGCAACGACAACAGGGCGTGTGGTAAACATGCACGCATGAAGCGAAAGGCACCTTCAGCTGGCTTCAGAAAGAATGCGCCCCCGCTAAACATGAAAGGCGCCGTCACCGTAAAGCCGCTGACAGGTACAGCCCCCGCGAGACTACATGGGGTGGGGGGGATATCAGCTCGGCACCACACACTCGCAGGCTGTGGGATGAGACATCCACCATCCCTCTCATAAACGATGTTAACGACATTCATCACAGACATTTCTGCAGCTAATTGCAGAGGGAAGACATTCAGGTCATTTGCTAAATGAAACCGATACGAAAAATGTTATCGGATCCATGAAATAAACGGATCAAAATGACTCCAGTGGGATTTCCCTCCACAAATGTATGATGCACGGGGCAGAGCGCCCCCTGCATGGCGGAACAGCAGCAGCCTCGTAATGCAGGACTCAAGGACGCATCCCGAATCATTTATCCCCTCACTGAAGGCAGCCCAGCAGGGCAGACTAGGTCTTTCAGTGGAAGTCAGACATGTTTTGTGCTTCTGTTGCACAAAAAGACAGAAAGTGCGGAAATCTCCCACCCCCCAGGGAGTTATTGTGCGAGACTCCACAGCAAAGTTTCAAAATGGATTTTTTTCAATTTAATACAGTCTGGAGAGCTTGGCCAGAACCTGCCGCCTACACCTTAGAAAGGGAAAGCGGAAGGAACCATGTTATCTCCGCACTCTCTAAAAGCTATGGCCCCCGGGTAGGGGAAGATGCCCCAGCAGGGGGCCCCCTGCCTGTCACCTCTGTTTATGGCTGCCGACGCAGACTAACACATTCCCGGCGTGGGCTGGGGTTCTCAAAGCAGCCCGGGGGCTAATGCGCCGGATCGAACAGGAGCCCCAATGCCTGACAGGAATCCATCCTGACAAGCGGCAGCCGACGCAATGAGACACGGCTCTTTTTCATGGATATTATTTCTTTATTATTCCAACCCCCACTGCACCTCCATCCCCCACGAGTCAAGCCCTGAATGAACAGAAATATGGTGGCACTTTGTTTCCCCTGCACTCTAAGACCGCCAAGGTGACAACAAAAACAAGCTTACTTCAAACAGCACCACTCCTAAACGGAACTAGTTTGGCAAATCCGGCAGTTTCGACAGTAGAAATGTCCTTGTTACACAAAGAGGCTTTCCCAGCAAAGCTGAGAGTGCTGACAGCAGCACTAATCATAGAGACCGGCATCAGGAACCATGGGCATCGTTGCTCACATTCGGTGCTCGAAAATGGTGCCAAGATGCACTGAGAAAGCCACTCACGCCGAAACACAGGCCATGGACTGCATTTACTGTAATCTCTGCATATTTCATGGCCTATGGTCAATCAAACGGCATGTGCCTCGTGTCAGAAGGAGTGAAAAAATCTCATTGGCGCCCTCTGTGCGTGAAGGTCAAGAATGGCCGAGCAGATGAAGGTTTCTCCGGCTTTCAGCCTGCAAGCTAGTGAGGATTTTTCACGCTGAGACATAATTGAGGACTCGGGAAACTTGTTTACAGAAAGATGAACCATCAGAGGGGCCTGATAAAAGACGGGGGCGGGGGTCAGCTATCGGGGTGCGGTGAGCTGGAGGTGAATTTCTGTGCTGCATCAACCCAAAAAGCCACTAAAAAGACGTCTCATTTCCAGTGGCGAACTTCAGCATTACACCCATTTATCAGTGGCCACGGATAAGTGTCAATCGGGCAGGATTTTCCGGCGGGATAAACAGGTGCTGCGGGCCGATAGCGCGGAGACGGATGTCTCTCTCCAGCATTAGCCGAGCGGGGATAATGTGCTTGCTTTGAGCCCCTCGCCCGGGGCATTATTTATCATTAAATTATTAGCTCGCACTATAATCACATGTGGTAATGTAGTGCCAGTCCAGGAACAGTATGGGGATCCGATTAAGGAAAAAAAATGAATAAAAAAAAATAGCACAATCATAACTGGGTTTGTTGCTTACCCAAGATCCACGGTGCTGTGAAGGAAAGAAAATAAGGACAGACAGGCAGGCACAGACACACAGACTCACAGACTCACAGACACGTGCTGACTCCTGTTGGGGGACCGCAGCCTTGACGGTGATGCAAGTCAACACAGCATTGATTAGATGACAGAAGGAATCAACCTGACGTCCTGAAGCTGGCCCTCGGAGATCAGGCCTCTGCTGTTGGACGGCCCGAGGCCCAGGTTTGAACGGCCCGTGGGAGCAGCGCAGAGGAAGAATGGGTATCTGTGATGGCTGGGGGGTCACTACGCTTGCCAGTATGGAACACAGAGCGGGTGAGAGAGAGAGAGAGGCATCCCATTAAACAGTAGTGGGTCATTTTAATGTGTGAGGAACTCGCACTCAGCACGATCCCAAGCCACTAACCGCCGACGACACCTCCGTGCCAGCTTGGCGCCGTGCTCCAGGCCGCCGCGGCCAGTCTGCCCGGAGTTCCGCCGCGACGTCCGCAGAGACCGGAGTCACACGTTCACGCACGCTGTGAGGAATTTTAAAACTGCCTGTCTCATCTCTGTGAAAACCAGGGGCTTTAGTGCTCAGGCCCAAATCACACAAGAAATGACACTCAAATGTTAAGGAGGCCGTTTCAGGAGAGTACGCCCTCCGGTGGTCAGCTGGCAGGGCGCCCAGTCCTCTGCAGAGGCAACCCTCTCATGTTAGGATACGGTTTGAGACCTCCTGACCTAGTGAGTCGAGTGAGGCTCTAGTTACCGTGGAGACAGCTGTCTGGATACTCCCGGAGGAGCACTCACCCCAGGAGTGCGGATGCAACCCTGCGGCCTTTTGTTCATCCGCTACTTTAAACGTCTCACACGATAAAACCCAGCTACCTTTGTTGGAAGCAGAATATCCAAAAAAAAAAAATACAAGTTAAGAGTCGTGGAGCTGTTTTAGTTGTTGAGCCTTGCAGGAGCAGGGATGGCTTAAGCTTCTGAGCGTGCTAGTCAACAATCCCATATTATGCAGCTTTTAGCGGCACCTAGTGGCTGCAGAACGTTACTACAAAACTTTCAAGCATACTAGCATTGGACATGTAGTACTAAACTTAAAAGCATTCCCTAACCCATATTCATCTATGATCAGATCCCTATAACATTACACATCTATCTTGACTTGACTAATGCATAGTAAAGTGGGTTTGTGTGTATATCAATGACAAGCTACAAACTTGCTTTGCCATTCAGTGACCTTAATCAAAAATTTCATTTCATTGGAGGTGAAAGTAAAAGACTGATGTGGTTTCTACAGAATCTGGAATCTGAGCACCTACAGACAGCTTTTTCTTGCCAGTCACTCAAACTGCAGTGATTGGAATAGGCTGACATTCAGTACGTCATAGTGACATTACCATGGTAACAGCACCAAGGACACTCAGCTACAACCCGCAGGTACATATAAAACACATACCACAATAAAAAAATAATTAAAAAAACAGGTTGCCAGACACAGTAGTGCAAGAACAGCGGGAGACAACTGAACATTCAGCACATCGGTCGGAGGTGCCAAGGCTAGATCTCACAGACCGGACCAGGACCCATCTTCACCCGGGTCCCAGTCACTCAGCAATCTCACAGACCGAACCAGGACCCATCTTCACCCGGGTCCCAGTCACTCAGCTCCTCCACAGGGCCAGAGAGATGAACCCTCAGGCAGGTGGAAGAAGTGGAGAAGAGCTAGCTCCATGGTGACGGGGCCCAGGGCCCTTGGGTATACTAAAGACTGCTGACACCAAAGCAACCCTGGAAACTGCAGAAAAGCTCCTGGCAACCGTGGGGGTGGGGGGCAGGGAGCAGTGCTCTGGTTCTTTTCCCATCTGCGCAGCTGGGTTCGAGATCAAAGCTGACAGACACATTGCCGACCCAGAGGTCAAGGGCGACGTCCAACAGACTGCGACCAAAGCCGACCGTCATTTCCATATGCAAATAAACACAGCAGCGAGTGTGGGATGCCCGTACTGCCAACTTCTGCTTTTAAAGTGTGCACACGATGTGCTTTCCTTGGCGTTGCTATCGGAAACCAAGTAAACAGGGACTCAATCGCTCGCCACGAGACAAGCTAACCAGCCCGGAAAGGTGACCAGTCCGCAAAGTTCGTGGGCTGTGTCATTTTGCAAGGACTGGCGAGGGAAACGACTGCGGTCTCTGTTTTCATGCGACATCGGTTGTTCCTGGCAGTGGAGATTTTTGCCCGAACTGCGTTTCCTGTTTTACTGATGCTGATGCTGGCAGACAGACAGCATCGAGTGTAAGCCACACTTAAACTGCCAAAAATAGAGCAGAAATCTGGCATTCAGGTAGCTGGCATTACGTTTCTGCTGCATTTCATACCAAAAACTCTTTGTAAATAAGATAAATTAGACTTTCCCCCAGCTGCAATTTGATTATCATACATTTTCAGTCCATGCTAAATGGTCAAAGTGGGTTCAGTGAGCAGGTGGAAGTGGAAATAACAGCAGTCGTTTCTTAAATCAGGACAAAAACCCTCGTTTTTCATAAGACTAACGCCACACTGTTTTCACTGCTGGCGAGGAGACCAATGTGATTGAAATATGGGCTCCAACACATGGCTAATTATAATTTTTTTGGCAAATTTGTGTTGAGTTACTGTCTGGAATATAAGACAATCAGTCATACTTACTAGCACTTACGGATACAGAGCTTTTTAAGAATCATTAATCAGGTAAAGACTAACTGCTCATACCAGTAAGGGCTGATTTATTCCACCAAGGTTTCAGGCTGCAGTTAGCATAAATCCAGTCCACCTACGCTGATCCACAAACAGGGAGACGATTGTACCAGAGGCTGTGAGAGTCTGTTCCTGATATGATGCTGCGCATTAGGCATTACTCTGAAAAAGTTTTCAGTTTTAAGCATAGGCACCAGATGATGGCGTTTTGGCCGTCGCTACAGGATATGCTGTTTCAGTGAGTGTAGTAAGGAGTAGTGATTTGCCTTCGAGGTGATGGACAGCCCCTTGGGCCTCTGATTCTTCATACCACTGAGTATGATATTATGCCAGAAGGATCTGGAGACAGCGGAAATCAAGTCTTTGACCATTTGGCCATTGGGCTAATCCCAGTAATCCAGTGCAGTCATAAAGTTACAGGACCGTAGCTGCATCGTTCAAAGTAGAAGTTAAGCGGTCCAACGGCACATCTAGCTTTTAAAGCATAGAAAATGTACTGTTACTATAATTAGAGGCAATGCTTCTTACAGGTCCCTACCAATACTGCAGAAGTACCACATATGTTCCGGAGGTGGGGGGTTCGGGCTGATTAGGTCCCGAGAAATCTTGAAAATCACGCCCTCGTTTCATTACATGTGTGAGATCAGAGACGAATCACAAATGTATCTTGATACAAAAGCATCATCATTAGTCACAGTTTCTGCCTAATGGTAATTGCGGTTTCAGGTTATTTTTGTTGATGCGGGAAACGTGGTTATTGCTGCGAAATATCCCACGATCTTAACTGCGCGAGGTAAGCAGCATACAACGATGCATTGTGTTCCACAGCCGCGAGCGGCGCGGCGCACAGGCTGACCGTCACAAGGGGGCGCCAAAACGCAATGCCGTTTCTGAAATAAAGCCAACTCAAAATGTGATTGAAAATTGAGTTTAGTAAGTTTACTTACTAAAATTTTTGCAAACGAAAAATAATTTCCCTGAAAAGACAGAAGCATTCGGTTCTTCTATCTTCAACACTACTACGTGTCAATTTACTACAGCTAAAAGACAACAAAAGGGAAAAATATAGAAAATAGACTTCATGATGAAAAGTAGGGTTGCCACTATCAATAACTGAGTAATCTACCGATCAGTCTAACCATTCATCAAGTAATTCGAGTAGTCGTTTATAATCATATTCTGTAGTGGGTTTTATTTCATTATATTATTTCTGCTTTCTGGCACTTGCCAAGGTGTAAATTAGAAGCCGTTCTTCGTGCTTTGCCTAGTAAAATAAAGGTTTTGTGTGTATGTGTGTGTGTGTGTGTGTGTGTGTGTGTGTGTTATTTATTGCGATGACTGTACACTCAAACACACATAGCCTACATAAAATCTAGGCACTCCAATTCATTTAAATTGCATGTTTTGGACAGTGGAGGGAAACGGGAGGATCCGTCGAAAAAGCACACGCACGCGGGGTGAACATGAAAGTTCCAGAAACCCATAGCGGCGGTGTGCGGCGACAGTGCCACTGTACCGCCCTGAAATGCTTTCGCGATGGGCGTTTCATGCACATGCAACTGTCACAATGCGAAGACTGTGCGTTCCAAGTTTCAAGCCATCAAGAAGTCACGCTAAAACATTTTTACTGTGGAATAGGAAACCAAACGTAGTAAGCTTTGCAATTTTAATGATGGTTCCTTTTCAACATTATCGAGTTATTTTTTTTGTAAACTCTAAAGTTTACCGCTGGTGCTTTTGCATGAGCTCTGCATGCGCTCTGCGGTACAATCTAACATTCACATCCTTGCTGTTGGACTCACTCGGATCTTGTGCGCATTTACGATAAATTAAACGAAACTGAACGAAAAGGAGAAAAGTGAACAATAACTAGTCTCGAAAGTACATTCGTTTCCTGCAGTATTGAAATATTCTTTATTCCACAGAGATACTATAAGATAAGCAATTTGTCATCTCTGCTTTTCTGCTGGAACAACTCAAGACACTTCTAACATTTCACAGACTTTGTTATAAATTCACCTTGGCTATACAGTTAATTGCCAACCCCCAATTAATCGCAAAACCTTAAAATATGCAGATGTGAACTTTTTTTCGGCCCAGCCCTAACACACAATACAGTCACAAAAAGAATTAACATTAATTGGTAATATGTACCGTATTTTGTAAAATGATGCAGCTAAGCGACGGGGCTAACCGTTTTAGCAGCGATTATTTCTGACATACAGCAATCATAAAAAATAAAATAATTTAAGCCAAAGTGATGACAAAGACAGGCTAAGGTAAGGCACTTATATATGGCTAACCTCGCATTACTGGGTGAGTCTGTCAAACCTGAATGTCTACTTCTAACATGCATTTGCACTGCAGTCATTCTGTATTGGTAGTAAAGTTGTCCTTTGCAGTACTGACTCATTGACTTCTAAAGTGAAGCCGTTTCCATGCAAATGATGCGTTCGTTCTTTATTTGGGTGGCCTAAGCGCGAGATCTTCCCTCGTGACAGCCGCAAAAAGATGACAGCGGCAGAAAAAACAGTGCAATTACAGTAAGACACTAACCGTGCACTTGCATTTCTCTAACACAAGGGGGCAGCCGCAGTCCGCAGCTACAGCTCAGAGCCAAAGCGTGACGCAGGCGTTTTTGGCCTCTCGCTTCAGCCAGCAGAGCCGGAGCCAAACTAAATAAAATGAAATTATCCATCTGTCCAAACGCAAAGGGAGAGACTCCATATAACAGCTGTAAGTCCCCTAAGTGTTCCCGTCGCCTGCCTGAGTTATGATTCCGCATTAGGATTACCAAGTAAGTACTCCATATTGAAGTGATCTAATAACCGTTCTTTTACTTTGTTTTAATTTAATGTCAGTAACAGAATAAACTACACAGGTCCGCTGCTACAGTCTCACAAAATACAATTCGCAAAAAAGATAAACTATAAAGGGGGGAGTGGCAGTTGAACTAAAGTTAGAACATCACGGAAAACTGCATTCTCACGCAGATTCGGGCACGATTTGAATTCTCTAAATATTTACCACTACTTTCGGCTTATCGTGTACATATATGGCTCAGCGTCTAATCAATAAAACCATAAAAGACGTGCATCTTCTCGGATGCGTCGCTTTGTCTCCCAAACGCCTCCAGAAGCCCAGAGGCACTGAAGTAGTGATTTGTCTGGAGACAGACGACGTGTGTGGTTATCTGGGTAGAATACGTGTTGTCTGGTGATGGGGAAAGACCAAAACATAAAACAAGTCCGGACCAATGCAGAGCCGCTGTTTTCACCGTAGCGCCTCGATGGCGGCGTCTCGAGCCAGCCAGATGTGAATTCCAACTCCTAGATTTACGGCGAGAAAGCCGTGATTGCTATGCATTCGCAGTAACAAGGGAAGCTTCGACCGCAATCTCTCGTCATCTATATAATATCCCCAATGATGACAAGCTAGACACCTCACTAACACGCTGCATCAGCGCATAATTTCAATAGGGGCGGTTTTAAACGGCGTCTCCCACGCGCGAGGCGGCCTTAGAGTCGATCCAAAGTGGCGGGCTACCGCTGGACCTCGCGCCCTCGAGCTTTCAGCTGGTTTCCATAGAGACAGAGGCCAGCGGTGCGTTCGGCCGCGGGGTTCGCCGACGATGCGAGAGGATGACTGAAAATACACTTCAAGCGCCTCTTCAGCACGAAATGAGCAGCTGAATCAAAGTCGAGCACGACGTGCAGCCAGTCAAGGGCATGCCTGCCTTATCTGCACATTTTAACGCAAGACACGGATGGAGCTTCCACTTCAAAGCACACTATCTAACAAAGCAAGATTGCCTTATAGGCAATTATCTATAATAAAGCCATGCTTCTACAATTAAATCTATAAACTATAATATATTATCAAAGAATTTCCTGAGTACTCCAGTCAGGGGTGGACTTGCCATAAGTCACATAAACTCAGAATTTCCATGTTACATTTATGTATATTAGATAAATGATCATTTCAATTACAGCAACATCTGTTCTTTGCATTTTAACGACAGATTTCAGGACAGGCAAACTTGCCTTGCCCTGGATGTAATAGACTGTTCCTACTTTAACACATACCACTACCCAGCTTTTTCACACTGGAGTCTATGATATGTTATCGGTTGTTTCATTGCCAAGTGAACCAGAACAACTATGCACCCTGATCAGTATTTTTTAAATTAATTAATTTATTTATTTACTTTATCATTTTTACATCTGTCTCATTTCTCTTTTAGATCCAAATAAAAAAAATGCTCAAATGACCCATGTCACTCTAGGGTCCCCTAAGAAGTTTGCCCAGCCCTGGCCCCAGTAAAGTGCTGACCCTCAAGAAGTATGAGGTCATTAAGCCTAGTTCATAGTTCCTTTCTGCCTGTGCTTATGTTCCAGGGACAGTTGTACACGCAGAAGCTAATGTTCATACTACATTTGTCCGTGGACTCAGCTGGTTGTGGTTGGTGTATCCATACAGCAGTGATATTGCACCTGACCAAAGAGGACAGATGTATTGCAACAAACACAAATACAAGCAGTGTAGTGAAACAGGTAAACTTTTAAGTTGTGAGTCTAGGCTTGGGAGGTATTAAGGTAATATGGCATACCGCGCGCGGTATTTTCAAATTTAAAATCCTTATGGCAAAAGTAACTGGGATCCCTCCCCAGCAAGTTTTATTACCATGATTTCCTGGGAATAGTGTTGCTTTTGAAAATATAAAATACCACTGTATAAATTATCTGGACAGTAAAAATGTGGATACCTCTGCACATCCTGCAACAATTCTTATTCTCTTGGTTGACCTCTGGTCTGTGAAAGTCACCTCTAGCAAATACCTAGTCAGTTTCCTTGCACATGCACAGTTGATGCACATGATCTTTGGTGGACATGAAAATCTAGGACACATGTGCACCATCCAGCGCAAACCCCTGATGTCGAGATTTACATCATTCACCCTATGCGTGGACTAAAAGCTCACAAGGAAAAGCGAAGTATGAATTTGCCTTTTCACAGACCAAATCGAGCAACCATGGACACAAAGACCACCTAAGCTGAATACCCCTAACAAAATTAACAATATTAAACTTTTAGTCCATCTGACACAGTGTGGAACAGGTCTGGTTTTAGCCTATAGAGGGCAATAGAGAGCCAGCAAACCTTCTGTGAGCAGAGATGCATCAGTGTTGCAAAAGTGGTTCTAATACTCATTTAGATGTTTTCAAAGATCTCCACTCGATGGTTCGGCACAAGACATCTTAGCATCTTTAAATTCTGAGATAAGACGCACCATAGGTGATATGCGCACAGTGACAGTGGCCTCGTGGTCTTGATCGATGGAACAGACCGAGCACAGCAATAATTAATAAACGCACTGGGATGGAGGCCCAGTTGATGCCACTAACACTGTCGACATCTGCTGCTTGCCACTGGGGTTTCTGGCCAAAGAGCCACAGAAGTGCTGGGGAGCAGGAAGAGAAGGGAGGCAAGGAAGGAGGGCGCACACACACACAGCAGAGACATGGCAACGGGTCAGCAAGTGCCGGCACATCCCTGCCGGTCATGTCGGGACATCTGCCAAGGGGTGTCCCTGTGGTGGGAGTCAGCTGGTACCATCATATTCCTCAGAAGGGGTCACCGAGAGCTTGTGAAGACCAGCGGCAGTGTTCACCACCACTCAAACCACTCGCTTATATCCTGTTGACCACAGTCACTACATTAAATATATTCGATAAACAAATTGCATGTTCCGATAACCAGATAGCTAGCTAACAAGTAGAGTTTAGCTAGCTAGCCATCTAATTTTAACGTTGCAAGTGATTGTATCCTCCAAGTGCCTTTTTGAGTGGGGCTCGAGAACCAAAGCCCAACCTGCACCCTACATTTTCCTCAGTTTCCCCGAACTTCAAACACAGACTGCCTGGAAAAGAACCTTGAATCTTAGCATGTCATAAGATGACAGAAAGTTGATCATAAAAGAGTACATCAAAAAGGCACGTGACCTAAGACAATCTCAGGAAAACAAGTGAGCTTTCCCAGGATTACACAGGACTGGTATACTGAGGCTGAATTCACTCCATACTGGTCATCAAATTCCCATTTCCACAGATGGAGGGAATTTATGTAATGACACGATGACCTCAAAAAAAGCTTTTCCAGGAACAAGACGACAGTCAGCTCATCTGGAGTATCACACCCATAAGGAGGAGAGACATGCAGAACACTCGGCCACTTTTTTTTCACAGGTAGGGGCTCTACCACAGAGCACCCCAAGGCTGTTCGATCATTCTAGGTTACGTCTAACAACCAAACAGTGACAGGTGGCCACTTGGAGTGACGGCTGTCTTTGAGATGTTGCACAGGGAGCTCATGGCCCACAAGCAGAGGGGTTGCTGAGGCCAAGGGGTCAACACCCTGGGCTATGCCACTGTCACTCAACATGAGAGCCTAGCCGAGGTCTCATGTCAGCAACATTTAAGCGCTGGTATGTCTGGAAAAAACCACAGTTTCCAAAAAGAAGGAACAATTTCATTACATTAGTGTTTCCCAATCCGGTCCTTGGAAGTCACAGACAGTGTATGTTTTTACTGGGACCGTCTGGCAGGAACCTGTCTCGTATAATAGCAGTTTATTTTCCAATGCGGGATGATTCCATATTATAAGGGATGTGTGGCAACCTTAGCTGGGAGGGAGCAAAAACATGGACCGTTTGTGGTTCCCCAAGGACTGCACTACAATAAACAGTATTCAGAATAAGGGGTGGGCGATCTGACGATTTCATATCATGATCAATCTTGAAAACTTTCACAATCTACTTTTCTTGCAAATAGAGGTCACAATCTTTAATTTGATGTTACTAATATTTTCAAACTTTGCATAAAACTTTGATGACCAGTGATAATGTGTCACTACCCAATGTGTACCACACATCCTTGTTTGCCATCGACAGCTCACACCGAATTGTTTTTCAAATATGTCACACGTGAAAGAAACCCTGAGATAGTGATACTTGATATTTGGCCAGTTGACACAGCCATCTAGTAGGAAGTCATTCTGTCGGTTCGCGAATGTAGCACGGATCCAAGGTGTCACTACCCATTCCGTACCACTTGCCCAATCTGTATGTTGCATGTCTTTGCATTGCTCAGTATTTTTGAGCATGCGTGCACTGCCTTATATTATGTAGCACTGCCTGGTCCATTCATTCTGCCATTTTACAGCATATCATGTCTGTATCTACAGAAAAGTATAGTGGTCACTTGATTGTTAAGCAAGAACTGGTATTAATGGTTTTGTTAACAGAAAAAAACATTCCTTTTTATATTTCCATCACTTAAAATTGCTGTTATCCAGTGACCTAGTATTTTGGTATACTTAGAACTTTGGTTGCCTCTGAACTGAATGGACAGGTATATGCTCGTCTCACTGGTGCACATAGCACAAGTACAGGTACTACGCAAAACTTTTATTAAACAGAAAACACAAAGAATCCAAAGTCAAAATATCTGGCTTAATATCCAGCTCTGGGCTGGTGGAGATTACTCACAAGCAGTCTGTAAAATAAACCAGAAGTACTGAAAAGAAACCTTGATGGGATCAGGTTAGGTTATGAAACAAACACAGTGAGGAACAGTGAGGTCTTTCACAAAGGAAAGTTATCAGTAAACTTTTTTGGGCTGTGGTCAGCACTTGCGCAAGTAATATGACAAATATGTTCATTTACCTTAAAAGGAAGCATCTGACATTACTTTAATATTTAAAATAAAGTTTAACTCAGGATTTCATTACCATTTTTAAAACTGTTTTAATATTGTTTTAAATGGTGCTAATGGATAAGTCCTTAGGCTTGTTTGAGTCTGGATATTCTTAACAGTACATTTCAAAATTGGGATTCAAATGCTAATTTTAATTCCTCTTTTCTGTAATGCACTTAGTTGTTTAATACGGTGTTGTATAAATAAAGACCGATTGAGTGATTGAATGATTGATAGTCAGAATCACTCCAAATTACTCAAAAATGCCAGAACATAATGTCTTTCGAACTGGCGGGAGGGGTGTGTCATTAATCTGACCTATGAATCACACACCATTTCCAGAATAACCCTATAAGCAGTAAACCAAATTCAGTTAGCCCCAGTGAACAGTGTCAAGATTCAAGAGCAGTGAGTGTGAAGGTGACATCGTATCAGTGTCACCTTGGCTGCACATGGTGACCTGCTCAGGGATGTGTGTCAGCTTTTACAACATACTTCCTATAAACCGATACCGTTAGGACAGGCACAAACTGGTCCCATGACAAAAGATATAATTGTGTTGTCTGCTGTAAAGGAAAAAAAAATCATAATAACTGACTCCTGTCGGAGTATCCCGATTTTCCAGACTGGGGGGTTCTAGGCAAGAGTCTGATGCACGAGGCTGGGCTCGAGAACACCATCAAGGCCACGGCACTGGGGGGAGCAACATAAGGAAGGCAACCCCAACCCACACGCACCTGGATAAACAGTTTGAGCGCAACGCCGCTCCACGCTAGCCACACTTCCTGGCGTCTGCAAGGACACCAGAGTTTCTAAGATGATTCAGGAAGATTTACCACTTGGGTTTGCATGAAGGGCCCGGAACACCCCGCCACACAGGAACACCCTTATCAGGCAACGCTTATAAGGAAAAGAAGGGGAAGCAATCAAGGACCCAAAAGTTAGACACAAGATAATACTTATGAAAGAGCATGTGTTTCCTTTTCGTCGAAGAATCCTATTTAATGCAAAGCCACCCAGCTGCTGGTCTTGGAATGAAGAGTTCAATCCCAGTCATCCGGCTAGAAGCTGGAGTGTGTAGATGCCGATAATAGTGTTTGAGGACGTTATTGGTCAGAGACAGCAAGATCCAAAAAGCACCTGTCCAAGTGCACATCACACTGATCGTCAGCAGGGTGCTTGCGTTCCTGTTCAGGCTACACACTCAGTATAAAGCGCTTGAGGACGAAGCATCATGGCTCACCATTCTGTGCATCAGCACCTGATATAAGTATTTAAGTCTCCGCCAGGCCCACTTCGGTGAGATGGGATCTGTGGGATGAACCATGCGCCCACAAACTCCTGGGGGGGCACCCATCATAGTGAGACAATGGGAAGCAAAGGGAACCCATCAAAAAGCTAGCCACCCATCCATTCACTCATATGCACCACTTCTGCTCCCATCAATTAACTAGCAATTGTCCAGAAATATGGGTTTCCTTAACTGACATTAAAGCTATAAAATAAAATGCCCCCCACAGATCCAGCCTGGCAGTGCTGTTGGCTTCACCAGGCCAAAGCATACGTCAGTTCTGGAATAATATGAAGAAAATGTTCGGCTGAGCAGCAAAGCGCGGCCATGCTTTTAATATCGCTGCTGTTCCCTGATCCGCAAGACCCGCCCCAGACAGACAAAGAAGGTGTCTGCTGGCTGTATAAGACATGGGATGAAGTCTCAAGTCAGGGTGGGGGGCAGCCAGGCTGTCATCCAAGACCAGTGGGGGGCGTCGGCCTAATTATCTCAGAGGGAAATGAGCGCCGGATGACTCAAACGATGAAGGGGTGGGGCTGGTCAGTCTTAATCACTCCTGCGCTGCACATAGAGGGGTCTTCTCATGAGCTCAAGCCCTGCCCAGCCAGACCACTGTGACCCTCAATAAGGCGCTGGCCCTCTTCTGGAAGAGTGCCACCCACTTCAAGAGCTGTTGGTGTAGTAACCCCTACTAAAAGAGGTTTCCCCTTAAAATGGGCACTCTCCCAAGGCCCGGGACTACCCCCCACACGCAGACAAGATTACATCAGAGTGGTGGGGGAAGGGGAGTCTTGTCCTGGGGGGGTGCAGTCACACACAGCCAGAGGTGTGTGGGATGTGCTGCAGGGCTTGGAGCCTTTCTGTCTGGTTGCTCAACATGCCGTCTTTGCTTAATAAGCCACAGATTCCAACAGAACAGGTCCAGCAAAATATCAGCCGAGTCACTATGAACAGCTTTCACGTTCATACGCATTCTTAAAAACTAGATCCAGCCATAGCATGTGCACCCTTTTAATCCTAAATATGTTACTCGGTGTTCTTCAGTCACCTCACAGTCATAGAAGATCCTGCAGGACCTCAGTAAGGGGAGACAACCCTCCAGAGGAACCCGAAGTGCTGTTTATGTTGCCAAAATGCACACACACACAGCCTCAGCTACAGATTAACAACCACCTGCATTCAGCCATTAAGACTCCCACTCTTCCATGACCGGAGAAACGGGAAATGCAGGTTTCCAGATACATGAGCACTTTGATAAGTGACAGATACCCAGGAAATCAGTCTCTCCAACGGTGCATTATTGTGAAGTAAGGAGAGAAGGCCAAGACGAGGATGATGCACTCTGAGTCACCGGTGAGGTGCCAAGATAGCACGCTCTCCCAGTGATTAAGTCGCACACTCGAGTAACACACGGCGATTCGCTTTCCCAGATCACTATCTGCTCCAAGGTGCCACAAACATGGCAACTCTTCACAGGGAAAGTAAGAGCGGCAGGGCCTGTGGAGAGTTTCCTGAGGCCTATCAGACGCCTCCTCTTACCCGATCCTTGTCGTCCGCCACGTCGCACAGAACGTCGTCCAGGTCCAGGATGCCGCCATCACCATGTTCCAGGCGGTGAACCTGCAGCCAGTAACCGGGGTCCTGGGAGAAAGAAGACAGGACATCAGTGAGCATCTACATCACCATCCACAGCATCAGTATCACCCGGACCATTCCATCCATGCAAGCCCATATTTCTGGGTGGAAAATCATGAATATCCATTCATCCATCATCACATAATTTGTCGTACATTTTTAAACAAAATATTGACATTAATACATTTTATTGAACTGACACTCTTCCCCCCCCAAAACGATTTGTATTTTTAATAAGCAGAGTCAGACAGTCCCTGTTAGGGCCCTTGACCTGGGCCCCAATAGTGACATCACTCTGAAGACCCCGGGATTTCAACCAGTAACCTTCCAATTACAGTCACAGCATCATTATGAGCTGACCCACAAATTGCCAGTGATGTAGCACCATTTTAACCGTGCTACACGTCCAGCTCCTTACGCACCATGCCCCCTGATGCACAGACGAAGCATTAAACAAAAAAGGCATGACACGAAAAAGAATGCTGCATCATGAACCACACCGATCTGAAAAGATCTCACACCAGCTGATTAACCATGGACCATTATTTTACCCCCCTTCCTCCCGGATGGAGCTGATAGCACTATATTTGGTCTTGCTGTCCCATGGGCATCCCACACATCCAGCACACTGGAAAGGCGTTGGCCAGCATGCTGTCGCTAAAGCCAATGTATCAAGAGGATAACTGGAGAAAATGGGGCTCTAAGTGGGGGAATTTGTCCCAGAGGGCACCTAGCCAGGACCCGTAAAAGCCACTGCGGGGTGACTGATGGGGCCAGATGTTATGTGTCGTGCCCTAACCCCCACCCACCAACTAGAAGCATAAATAATCAGCTGAAAAGTGCTTGGGGGGGCATGGAGTAGGAGCTACCACCCTGACTAACCACCAGACATCATAAGATGGCTGCCAGCGCCAGAAGAACCTCAAATCCTCCCCCTCCCACCGTTTCCATAGTGAGAAGCAGGGGTGCTTAATCAACCAATCAGTGGCGCATTAGAGAGGCCTATGAGATCATAGCTGGTCAGGAGGGGTTTCGTCACCCAGGAAGGGTTAACTGGTTCTCTGTTAATCATCACGGGGTCTGTGTCGGCGCTGGTTGTTTAATTACCAAGGAGGCAGAGAAACACGTTAACCGCTGCTGTTTGTCAAGAAGCCACCCAGAAAGCACACAAGAAAAACCCCAATGTGGCAGAGGAACTTTAATGCAGCTTCACTACCTTTCAAGTATGACACATAATTTTATTTATCATATTCAACTTAGTCTTATCTCCAATTAAACTCCTTCATTGTTTAGATGCACATATTATGGCCTAACATTCTGCTAACAGGAGCTGCAGGCCTTTGTCTGCTTTATCCTTTATCCTTTCCATCTGGGTAATGGAAGAACCTTCCACAAATGGACCAATAAACACACAACACACACACTCAAAGGACCCCTCCAGCTGTGGTCTTATAGGCTGATCTCTGTGTCTACATGCTTCGTATATGCTCCATCATGAAACTATATACTGTTGTTCACCAAGTTTTATGTATATCCCTGACCAATAAGGCCCACTGTAAACCTAATCTCTACAGGACTAACTGCATGATGACAGGAGCAAACATGCACCTATAGAGGACAGAATTAAAGCACAGGATTCTGAACCTAGACAGACAGCCAGGAAACAGAGAGAAGCAGCCCCAGTGTTATGGAGAAACAATCCAGAGCTGCAGAGGGTCACCCCACTCATCTCATGGTTCCATATTGGACATATGAACATAAGAACACTCTCCCTAGACATGAAAGCACCAGAGTACATTATCCCAGGCGTCACGGATGCAGTGCGTAACCACTGGATTCAAACGAAAAGGGTAGCTATACCCTTGATATTAAATTATGCAACAACCCTACCTCAAACCCATAGCTCATGGGGTAACCAAGGTTCCTCCTTGATTTGGAGGCTGACAGTAACTTTGGTCAACAGACACAGTCCAATAGACTAAACAGATGATGGGAGCCAAGCAGGAAGGCTATGCTAACAGGCAGGCTCCGCTAACGGATGGAAGGCTATGCTAACAGGCAGGCTCCGCTAACAAATGGAAGCCTATGCTAACAGGCAGGCTCCGCTAACGGATGGAAGGCTATGCTAACAGGCAGGCTCCGCTAACGGATGGAAGGTTATGCTAACAGGCAGGCTCTGCTAACGGATGGAAGGCTATGCTAACAGGCAGGCTCCGCTAACGGATGGAAGGCTATGCTAACAAGCAGGCTCCGCTAACGGATGGAAGGGTTTGCTAACAGGCAGGCTCCGCTAACGGATGGAAGGCTATGCTAACAGGCAGGCTCCGCTAACGGATGGAAGGCTATGCTAACAGGCAGGCTCCGCTAACAGACAAAGAGGAAGGACATGCATCGCATCATACACAGAAACCAGACACACATGCAACATGCTGCAACATTACGGATGATAAAGACCGGTTAGCAAGTAGCCTCAGTATTTATTGAACATCTGTACAAAAGTTACGCTAAAGCCGAAGACACAGATGGGAGATGCTGCTAGAGGGAAAGTGGCCTTAAGAGTGTGTATATTAGCGACTACATAATCCATGAACAAGTAACTGTGATCACTCTCTAATTCACAGAGGAAGCTACTATTACAACATCAGAAATGACCATCCATAAGCTGTTAGCATTCAGCTAACACAACTAATTCAGCCCTACAGCTTCACCACGCACCCATTAGCGGTCGCAAGCCAAGTGCTACAAACTCATCCGGCAGCATCCTGCTTGCCAAGGCTGCGAAGCTGCTAACACAGAGAAGCCGCCGTTAGCTGCGCCACTGCCCCTCTCTGGGACTCGGGCTGAGTGAGTAGCAGCCTGGCACTGGCTCAGGGGGGGCTAGGGACTGCTTCACTGCTGCCAGGACTCATGCTGCTACTTTGGAAGGGCAGCAAGCGAGCAATTCGGAGGTGGGTGTTTGTCGGAGGAGGCGGGGGCAGGTGTCTACAGCCAGCCCTCGGGTCAGAGTGAGGACAGCGGCCTGTATGAGCATCGCACCTTCCCACATGCACCGTACAGACACTAGAGGTTGACAGGTACGTGTTTTTCTGTTGTAGATACTGATTTTTTTAGGGGATGGGGAGGGCTCATGATTGATAATAGGCTCATTTTTTAAAGGAAAAAATTAATGAGTGACAACTCCTTAGCTCCAAAATATTTAACATTAATAAAACAATAATAATTTAACTTTAAATAATCATATTTAAACAAGGTAACATTTTTTAAAAGAATATAAAAACAACCAGTTACTATCATCTTATGATTCAATTTCTGACAAAAGTAATAAAACAATGTTTCAGAATTGAGATCGTCCCAGCTTTATGATGATGTTATTCATCAAGTGAAACTGAAGTAAGAGGAATTTATAACTCTTACTTTGGTTGTCATGCAAGTTCACTACTGTAGGTGCTGATAAATCACACCACAACACTGATGAAGTGAGTGGTCTGCGTTACTGCGTGTCAGTCGAACACATCACACACAGCCTTCACTATATCAGCGACTGCAGGACTACAAGGGACACCTTTAAAATGTCACAAAAAATTATCAAGTATGTCCTGTTGTATTTACACGGCTATTACAAAGAGCGTGCTTTAATGTGTTCAACTTCTTTGCTAGTTCATTCAGAATAACTCCGGGCTGCTGCATGATGATCGGAGGAACCGTCAAAGTGGCTGCACCTCGTTTTGATTGACAGCATTTTGAAAAGGATACTTTAGCATCAGAGCATTTCAAGTTCAGTCGCATGCGCATTTTCAGCAAGTGAATTCTATTCATCTTTTTGATGTGCATATCCTACTGTAAATAACAAATACGGCATTCTTCAGTTTTCTCCTTGTTTCGTTACTGCGGTTTGTTCGTTATCAGGTTAGTAAAGTGCATTCACTTATTCCAGAGTAGGTTGGGGTAGGGGGGCAACTTCCCCTATTTGAAAGACCAGCAGGTGGCACTGATATCAGCTGATTTTTATTTCTGGCCAATCGATTGGTTGATCTCAACTCATAACCCTGGTATCTCAGCATTTGGCGTGTACGTAACAAGTACATTTGTACCTGTATTTGCCTAGCTTCTTAAGTCCTCCCACTGTACATTGTAAACACTTTTTAATTCATTTTCAGTTGCACTACCACCTGACACTTTCCTGCTAATTGCACATTTATGATCATTGTATATTGTTCATCGTTCAATGTTTAATCTCCTCATAGTTAAGTCCCTTTTCACAATCTGGGAGCTGAGCAAACAAGCATTTCACTTCACATGAGTGTAACTGTACATGACAAATCATTCAAGGCTTTGTATTAAGCCACGCAAAATGACAACCCAGTAATGGTCTTTAGAGCGATGCTCCACCCCCCAGCTCAGTTACCCAGATGCACACGACCCCATTCCCAAGGACTATCCCAGGACTCGTCTTTTTGTTCCTGCGCGTTTCTCCCCCCCCCCCCCCCCCCCATGCAGACACGGCACGGGCGTTAAGAGAATAGCGGCACATGCATCACAAAGGAGTCTTTGACGGCGGCCACTACTCACCCGCCCGCACCGGAGTGCAAGATAACACTCACCACCAACACCCTGCCTGTCACACTGGTGACTGAGGGAGACTGATCGAGACAATAACTGGCAGAAGGGACCAGACAGGCAGGAAAGACAAAAGGAGACCAACAAACAAAGGCTTGTGTTGAAATAAAAAAAAGAAAAGAAAAGCTGTGTGATTTGTGGCCTTAACCGTTTATCAGGAAACCAGGGGGCTTCACAGATAGCAAATGTTCACAACACTTACATAACAAAACAAACCACTAAAATCACTCCCGCGGGGTTTTCAAAGGAGCTTATTTCTCGGAGACAAACTCACGGTCCCATGGAGCAGCTTTGCTTTTAAACCACCGGGTATCAGACAGCATTACGAGGCCCGATTTCTGCCGGCTGCTTGTTTGGTAACCAGCCCCTATGCCGGTAATGATGTTGTGCATAAACAGTAGTTCCACAAAAACCACAAATTGTGTTTGCTGTTGCCATGGTAATAGGTGTGCGTGGGGTAAAAACGCTAGTTCACGCGCCATGTGGTCCACACACAGGCTGCCCTGTGTGTGTCCGTGTGCGGTCGGGAAGGTGTAGACGTCCTCGCTTGAGTTTGCATCGCATGCATGTGGGGTAATGCAAACTGACAGCGGGCATGCAGGAACATGCCAAGAGGCAGATGCCCCCCCCCGCCCCCAAACACGATGGGCAG
>JABFEB020000001.1:15176820-15187085 GCA_019775895.2 Stomatorhinus ivindoensis
CCCCCCCCCCGGCGAAAGCCCTCTGGTTGTGTGTTTGCCCCTGTAGAAGTGGGTTGTCATGGTTTATTAGGGAGCAGGGGACACTTCTCACCTGTTTGCAGATGAAATGAAGAGATTTAGGACTGTGCAGGACTGACACGGTTAGCATCAGTCCACAGACTGTTGCAAAAGAAAGTGCGGTTTTAGAAATAGCCAGTCTGTGAACCTGATGACTGGTGATAAACTCCTGGATTATCTTACTTGGGACCAAACAAGAAAATTCAACAATCCCACCAGTGTTTCACAAAGACTCGATTTTCCCAGAAGCAAATGTGACAGTTATTCATCCTCACATCATCTCTGCAGTCCCCAAAGGAGACATTATACTTTTTTAGCAGATGTTTTAAGGCAACATACATTTATGAGGATGCAGGGTCAGAAAATCCCTGGTTGAGCAGTTGGAGGTTAAAGCCGTTGTTCAGAGGCCCGACAGTGAAATCACTCTGCTTGCACTGGGATTTGAACTGGCACACTTCTGATCACATGCGCAGCACCCTAACCCACGGAGCCAAAACAAAGACCCTCACCCCAAGGATACCTGATTATGCCCAAGTCAGACGGCAGGCTGTGCAAGTTGGATTAAGGGGATTTTCCGTTTGTGATTTGAACAAAGACCAGCATTCTTTGGGCTGAAGCATGTCTCTGACCGCTGATATGCAAAATTAAAAATTAAACATATTACCCTAAAAACAGTCAATGACTAAGTGTGTTTTACTTCTCTAAAAAGGGAACAATATGGTGGTATACTATTATGGGCTGTTCCTACAGGGAGAAACTGAGAACAGTCTGCAGGAGCTACTAGCGCTGGGTTGAATGTGAGCTTTCCCACAGGTTCTGGTACAGCACAGTCAGGCCCGGATTACAGGGTAACACACGGCAGCTGTGCTGCAGAGGAGAATGAGCACTGAGTGGGCGATGCCCCTCCACTGGGAACTGGCCCAGCTGGTGCTGCAGTGACTGTGATGTTCCCCCCCCCCCGGCTCCCCAAGCGGTGGCATTAACGAGAACAAAGGGAGGCGGCCCCAGAAGGCAGGTACCTTCCAAAGCAGGATAACACCCAGGCGCACAGTGGGGTCCGCAAGTCTGAGACCACTAGTGAACATGTTTCTCTTTTGCATTGCTGTATAATTAACTATGGAATTGTTCATTACAAATTATATTGGTACAATTGAGTTGAAAAATCAAATTTCAGAATCTCTCAGTGTTTGTCTCCTTTTTCTGCAATCGAGCAGTGACTACACAAGTCTGTGCAAAACCTGATGATGCAAGTTACCCCAGCATGATTCCAGGCTGTTCTAAAGAGCATGTTGCGATGTCACTGAATGCTTGACTTTCTTGTTCATCAAGTGCCTCCATAAACATCTGATAAGGTTGAGGTCATCGCTGCCCTAAATCTCAAAATCGGTCTCATCCAGTGACCCACTGTGAAATGCTGATGTCTTAACCCATCTTAAGACTTTATTTCTATGGTTAAATAAAAGGAACTAGTTTTTCAATATGGTTTCAGATGTTTGGGTCCTGTAACAAATAAATGCACCCAACCCAGGCCTATACTGCATGTCACACTGGCCTGCACAGGTGGTTAACCTGCCTGACTAAATGTGATGCTTCTTCTGTAATCCATTATTTGACTTTGATTTAGACACGAGTCCAAAATAATCCTTCAGCATGACTTGAAAAGACAAATGCTTTGAGCCTGGTGTTTTCTCCCCTTGTGGAGAGAGCCGTGATCCCACTTGCGGCTGGTTGCTGCCATGGAAACGTCATTGAGGCAATTTAGTCGGGGGAAGTGAGATGATATTCCGAAAGAGAGATTTCCTTTGTTTTGCTCAATATTTCACAATCAAAGACATGTTAATGGGATGTTTACAAGCTCAGACAAAGCAGCCGCGGAACAAGCATCCTTCAGATTAGACCATTTCTGTGTGAAACAAGTGCTAACGGGCAGTGTTGCATCTCAGCACCTTTTTTTCCCCCCTTTTCCAGAAGGCAGTCGTGCATTTTATTTGTCTCTGTAAGAGGAATCCGAGAGCTGTTGCCCCTGTTGCTTCCATGGACGCGTGAGATTTTTCCTTGGTTCTGGATTTAAGTTTAAAATTTTCCTGTTTGTATTTCAAATTGAAAGCAAGACTGAACCAAAAATAGTGATATTTTTTCCACAATTACCATAAAAATATTTACATGATAAAAAAAGTAATGTCGACAAAGAATTTATCAAATTGATCACCGACCTCCCTAGTGATTCATTTAGGAACCACCTCTTTTTTGGCACAGTTATTCTTAGGTGTTCAGTGGGTGACATCCATCAGTCAATACCAAACGAAAGCAGAAGACGAGTAAGACCAACGAACAAAATTCCTCCAGCCCGAAATGTAGTCAGCTTTACATTAATAACTTTAATGTTAATTCTGTAAAATACCAAATGGTGATAACACAAGAGCTGTGGAAAATTGAGTTTTAAATAAGAATACAGCTGACAGACACCACAACAAAACGTCTTCTGTTCGAATCACCGGTTCAGGTTCGTTTTCACCCCAAACAATCTATCATATCGGATCAGAATCACAACCCTCGTGATTAACACACGTTTCAGACAGAAACACAATCAAAACCCCCCCAAAACCAGCCACTCTTATCATTCTGTCATGACACGTACAAAGTAATAAAAAAACTCGCTGTTTTATTCATTTATTTGACAAGCAGCAGGATCGTTTTTTTGTTTACATCTTGAAGTAAATACAGTTATTGGTATATCACTTTTGTTTGTTTTACTTTAGATACATTTAAAAAAACCACAACAACCGCAAACGCTGAGAAAGGAAAGCACAGTCTCCACCTGGTGGCTGCTGAGCCACTATTATCGCAGCGGCTCCTGACCCGTGTGGCATTTTTGGGCTGTTTTCATCATTTATGTTATGTAGCTAAAAACACAACACCGGCTCCGGCGCTCACACAGCTGCAGGCATTTTCTACTGACGCGCGCTCGGCGTGGCACTGGTGAGGTTGTAAACAGCGTAAAAAAAAACTCTCTTTTTTCCGGGGCGGAAGGTGGGATGGGGGGGGGCGTCTTGCGACTCGCCGAAACGATCCTTTACATGGAGGCACAGCTCCAATTCGTCCCACAGGAGCACACGAGACAGTGACAGAGAATTAATAATAGTTATTATAGTAATACCCACTGGGTACTTTTGGGAGTATCCCGCATCATGCCACATAGCTGTACTCGTCCGCAGAGCTCTGGCTCCGCTCGATGTACTGCTTGTCAATCAGGACCTCGATGCACTTCTTTATCATGCTGATGCTGGGATTGAACCGGGCCTTCGACTGGTTGATGACCTGCCGACACAGTGGACTTGTGTTAGAAAACTGGGTCTATGACAGGAGAGCCCCCCCAGCCCCCGTTGTGCCCTCCTGTGGCTGATATCTGAAGTCCCCCAAGTATCAGACACAGTTTGGTCTCTCACATGCACAGACACCGGCTACTACCCCTTTACTCTGTGTGGGGTAGGAAGCAGACCAAAGAGCTCCTGTGATCACATGAGAGTAACCCCATGAAGCTGACCCAAAGTTTGGTCACTGCTCCCAAGGTAAGACCCCACAGGGCAGCTAGGACGGTACCCGGTACTTGTGCCTTTCCCTACTACCTACATGCTCTCATATTCAGGGACATCTACTATTTTATCCAGGATATACGCATTTACCTCCTGTATTAGTGTGTTGTGCCGTAGAACTTTGCGTGCTTTCATAATTCTGACGATAGCAGCTTGCAAATACATCTTCCGATCCTCGTCCACAGCGCTCCGGGTCTGCTCCATCTCCTGCACGGACAGCCAGGCATTAACCTCCCCAGTGTTCTTCATTTTATCATTCTACGCACGTACATGACTCTGGCACTTCAACTAGCAAACCAACTGCTCACTGTTCTTACCCAAGTGGGACAAACGTAACAAGTGTCGAGGTGTGCAGCCTCTACCTGTGGGGTGTCCTTTTGCATGGAGGTTGTGATTTTGAACTTTGTTCGTTTACTGGTGAAGGCCATATTTAGTGAGAAGGTGGATTCTGTCTCAATGTCTTCCTGTAGGTTGAAGAGGAAACGGTAAACAGCTCACTCAGACAGTGCCACAGGTGCAAGCCATAAGCAAGGCAGAACAGCCTCGTCACTCTAGCCATGGCCAACAACACTAGTAACTAATGATGAGCCGAATAAGACTTTCCTGGTCACAGTGTGCAGGATTAGGATGCCCTGTCAATCATTTGCTGCTCTAACCACTTCCTTTTGTGATGTTCTCTGCTTCCTATTCTGGTAAAATAAACAGTGACCGACATCACAGACCCTGAGTCTCAGTTTCCCACTTCCTTATCACTATCTAGGCTGAGAAATTTTCCCACAAAACGAATATTTCTCATCTCATCAGGGTGCACTCCAGCATTCTCCCCCGAGCGGCCTGGGGTAAGCTCCAAATCACTCTGTCGCCACAGCCAGGAGAAACAGTTAGAAGACTGATAGATGGATAGACAGATTTTTCCTTTTACAAAATTTGGTCACCTGAATGAAAAGTGAATGTGTTATGGGCAAGCGAGTTACAAAGCTAGCCCTAACACATGCTAAGGCAAGCTAACATGCGATAAGACACCCGCTAAACACCTGCTAACACCCGCTAACACCAAGCACGCCCACCTTCTCAGAGTCGTGGCTGATCATCTTGACATCCATTAGAGACTTGATGGTCTTCACCAGCTCTTTCTCGCTCATCTGTGTGCTGTCCTGCAATTCCCGGTAACCTACTGTCTCACCATTGTTGAAGGCCAGCAGTATAGCCATCTGATACGTGGTGACCATGGCTACGTAGGGCTTTGACAGATAATTCATCTTCACCTCCCCTGCAGGACATGAGAGAGAGCGTGGCGTCAAGTAGAGGGTTTGATGGGTGCAGCTCCTGCTTCTGAGCTCCTGGCTCCTCCATGCTTGAGTAAAAATGCCTGGTTTTACTGCTGTTATTGTAATGTGACACTAACAGAATGTCTGAAAACGGGTGTGCTTCCTATTTCCAAAGTCAACACCTGCATATCTACATTAACCAAAGGCCAGCACCGCTACAAGCCTCGACTATTTATCCACAATGTCTCTCTGAAAGTATCCAGGACCTGATCAAAGTGCCGATTCGCAAAAGGTCCATGTTAGCGTCTGCTATATCAAAACAATCGCGGCAATCTCCGATTTCACGGATTAGTGTTGTGATGACAGCTCTTTGAATTTGGAGCGGGTGATAATCGCAACTCACTGCAGATGCCCATTATGACATCACAAAAATGCCTAATCACATGACCGCCTTCACATTCAGGGGCTCACCGGATACGCTGCCTCACAGCAGTTGTCCTTTGGCAATGGGAATTTAACAGAGGAAAAATCCATATTCAAATAGTGTTGAGCTACAATCAGACCCTTTTCTATTGCAATCAGTCACCCGCACATGACTCAGCACAGCACAATCAGCTAGACAAACAAGTAAGCTGCAAACGACAATTACAAAGGACTTTTTCCCAAAACTAAAATGGAGATTTAAACTGTAAATTCACACAGCACCTCGGTGCATAAAGCCCAGCTTAGGGATTCATTTATAAGCATACGGCCTTCTGCAGATTAGCCCTGTAGTGCAGAATGGCATGTCCGCGAAGGAAAGCCCAGCTGAGATTTAGCTTTGGTCGTTTAACGCCTCTAAAATGGAAAGCAGCAGCAGATTCAAGGTGAACGTAGTCGCATTGTGTGAAATGTGGGTTTGGACTGTTAATGGCGTTGACGCAGGCCACGCCTGGTGCTGGAGCCTTGCCTTCGTACCTGTGCAAAGGTAATGCAGCCAGGTTAACTTCCTCCCACTGAAGTGTTGGCTGTAGAACAGTTCAAACTGGTAAGAGAAGATTAGCACCATCACACAAAAGCTACAGAGAATGACTGCAACACAATCTATAAATAGTCCTAAGCATGACATAAGCATGACTACAAGCGATTATGTATAGCAACATGTATATACAAACTGAAAAGCCACGCAAAGCCTACCAAACTGCGCCCCCTGCTGGTGACTCACCATTTGGACGCTCTTCTCCAGTTCCTGGGGGATGGCAAAGGTGGAGGTGGGAACGTGTGTAAGGGGCCAGGCGCCAGCCTGTAATCAGAGGGAGGATAGGGCATGTCTGACCACTGTGCGCTCATCTCAGGGGGCTGGGGGATGTAATGTCATGGGGAAGATGGTACCGCCGGAGGTTGCGCTATCATTCGGCAACTGTAGGGTTGCAGGTTCGAGCCCTGGTTCCTCCTGACCCCATCAAAGTGTCCTTGAGCAAGACACTGAACCCCCAATTGCTCCCGGTATGCAGCTTGGCACCTTGCATGGCAGCCTCCACTACCGGTGTGTGAATGTGTGTGAATGGGTGAATGAGAGGCATTATTGTAAAGCGCTTTGGAAAAAAGCGCTATATAAATGCAGTCCATTTACCATTAATTACAAGCTCATAAACTGGCATGCTTTGTTCGGGCCACGCTCAGAAGGAGTACGAACAGCTCTGATGGAGTCGCATGTAAGGTGCCCGTCTTCGTGCCAGCTGACCACCATCTGTATGGTAACCGCAGCTAGACCACATATTCATCCTTTACAGCTGTCCCTGGAACCTTTAACTTCAGCATTTACACATGCTGAGTGAGTACTGTCCCTGCCCTGGAAAACTATGTTCTTCTGTGTTTTCTAGAAAATCCCTTTCTGCCAACTTTTATTACATTTTACTAAATATTTTTTCACTGTTTGGTTGCTAAAAGGTTTGGATTACAGAAAAACACAGGAAATCTCAGGTGATAAAACAGGAAATGGGCTGATCCTCCTCAGTACTCAGCTGACATGCGTTACACTTAATTACCATGTTTGTTTAGATACGAGTACAGTCATAGCTGTAAGCTACCCATAAAAACCCACATTAAATTACAGAATAAACAGAGGTAAAGCCTGCGTGCCTTTTGCCCCAAAGGGATTCGACTTGTTAGTTAATATAAAAAATACTTTCTGGGCAACCTTGAAGGCCGAGGTGTGAAGCCAGCATTGCCAATGTACTTAAAAACACAGCCCCACCGTCACCATAAATACCGATGAGGGACTTCAGAAAGCACAGCGAAGAATGTTAAACGCTCAACGTCCTTGCGGAAGCTTCCGGTTTCCGACGCGACGGCTCCGCGCGGGTCTCACCTGCAGCACATATATCTGAAAGCTGATCCCCAGGTCTACCGCCGTCTCCTGTGTCTTGATGAAGTTGTTGAATTTGTTGTTGAGGTCAGCGCTGACGCTCATGTCGGTGTACATGCGGTGCAGCTTGCTGGTGAACTCGTACCCGCACGCTTGCTGAGATGGGAGCAGGGGGAGAGATGGCACATTGTGACAGAGGGCAACGGTGGCACTACGGTGACCTCGGAGACCTGCAGTAACGTGCCTTTTAGGGACACCAAACCATCATGACATCACCTCGCTAACAGGTGACCCCACATACTCACTCTCACACATAAAACTCAAGGCAATCACCGGATTCTGAGATAAGCCCATTACGACATGTGACTTGTCTTTTGGAACAGAACCCAGACAAAAGTTGGGGACAGACTGTACCTGGATATAGACGGTTTGACAATAAAGCCCACTTAACCTTACCTTCAGCTTGTTTATCATGGCCTCCTCTGAGTCCATGGACAAGGACAGCCCATGTATTAATCTCTTGGCCAACATTCTTGCATAGAACTGCAACAGGAAGGAAGAAGAGTCAGCGGGGGATTCAACAGATGGTTTTTAAGAGTCTCTACTGCTGTGCAGCTTCTGAAGGAACCCATGATCATGCAAACCTTGAATGTTTCACCGAACCCATAATCAAGCAAAGACCCTATTTCCACAAGCTGTCAGCCAATCCCGGCTCCCCGATTACTTAACCGTTTAATGTGACGCCCCTGCTGACCTAACAAGGCTTATGCACAGAGGCATGCGGGAGGGAAGAGCAGGGCCATGCGCTCACCTTCTGAAAGACGTCCTTGTCGTCGATGTACTTGAAGACGGTGATGAAGCTGCTCAGCTTGTCCTCCACCTCGTTCTCCGTCATGCCTTTGGCGGACTTTTTCAGTAGGCTGTCGCAGTACTTGGCGAGCTGCGCGGCGGCGGGCGACAGGATAACAGAGGCTCCATCTGAGCGAGGGCCACGTTCACATCATGCCAATACACGTAAGAGAGCAAGTTACAGCACGTCGCCGGCTGTCAAGCAGCCAGCGAAGGCACGTCGCTGTACCTACGCGGAGAGACTAACGCGTGTCTAGGGGAAGCTGAGGGACATCCCAGCCACGTGTCCTTACCAGTTCTGGGGCTTTACAGATAGACTTTGGCTCCCGGTAGTTGACTACTGACGTCAAAGCCTAGGAAAACAAAAAATGATAAATTACACAGATCCTATCATAACATTTTAACAGACTTAATTGTCAGCTGTAGATAAAAAAGATGAGTATACTTTATTTATCCCGAGGGAAGTTGTTTATCATCAGAATAATCAAATGAACCACATTCCAAAACAGAAAACCCTGGCTGATCTGTATTTACATCAGCGTAAAAAGCCTCTGTCACCATCTAGTGGTGAGAATGTGCCATGGCTGGTCTCACCTTATCCAGGGCGCTCATGAAGTGCTGATCACCATTCAAGACGGTGTTAATCAGCTGGACGAATTTACTGTGAACCTCTAACACGGACTCCACAAACTGGGTTGGCATCTAAGAAACGACAAATCATATCAGACGAAAACGGCCCCCGGGTGTCCTGAGAGCATCTGGAATGCAGTACGGCTGGGTGGGCGACTTACGTTTTCCTGAGAGAGGTTACTGGTAGCTCTGAGGCCCTCGTCGTGGATGTGGATCTGCAGCTCGTGGATCATGTGGGGCAGGCCATTGGAGACAGCACGGAGCAGGGTGTACATGTTCGCCATGTCTGTGGAGGGACGAGATGTTAGCACACGCACCTCGGGCTGGCAGGACCCGGTCTCCCCGGTGCGTGGGTTCTCGAGGTTCCCCTATCCATCACTAGTCACTCTGGCGCTGTTTATCCTCTCTGCTGGTGGGCCATGTAAACAGAAGGCCCCAAGGACCACCGTAGCCAGCTGGTGGGGGCCGGGACTCTGCCGCCGGGGGGACAGAGCACTGGGGTCATGCCCAAGGAGGTAGCCATCACCACATTGTCCGTCTGGCCGGGTATAGCCTCACCGCATCGATAAAAAAATGACCCCAATAAAAGCTGGCCACCATTTCCTATTGGGGGGGGCAGGGGGCGGCGTGCAGCTCAGCAAGTTAGGCTTGTGGTCAGAAGATCAGCAGTTTGAATCCCATTCTCGGCAGAAAAGTTACTTCTGCGTTAACCCTGTGAAAAAGGCTCCAGGGGCAACAGATTAATGGCCTGACCCTGCCATCATACCCTAGCCTCTGAATCATTTGTGTGTGTGTGTGTGTGTGTGTGGTCTGTGTGTGTAAAACCAGACAAAACCAAACCAAGCAAAGCCCGTGCCTCCAGCAGCACATACTGACCATCCCGCTTCTCCTGCCGCACGATACCCTGGCACTCCCCATGCAGGAACTGCAGGTGGTCGGCCACCATTCTCTGTTGGCACTCATGGATCACCTTGGCGTAGGAACTCGGGTGCAGATACTTCCTGCAGCGCATCTCCTCGTCCTTCAGCCGGCCCAAGACCTGCAGCCAAAGGGAGGGCGGCGGTCACCTCCGCTGGCCTGGCAACGTGGGCGACTCGCAGCTCGATTCTACGCCAGGACCTGACGGCGTTTTAAGGCTAAACTGCCAGGATACCACATCAGAAGTATAATAAAAAAAAAATGTGTTTACATGCCCTCTGCTGACTGCTGCTCTCCAGCAAGCTGACAGTGGACATCAATCCATCCACGGCCAGCCAGCCTGCTTCCTCCGCATCTCGGCAGAAACGTGACCCCGCAAGCCCCGGCTTGGCAGACTCTCGCGAGCGCGAGAGCCGGCAAGGACTCCCCCCGACTGCGTGACAGCCCGCAGCTCTGCGGGGCCACCGGGCAACAGCGGCCACAAATTTGTGCTATGGACCTGATCCGGGGCCTTAAGCTCCCAGGCAGGAAATATACTTTGTTTCACCACAAGGGTTTTACAATTGATGTAGCGCCAACCCCAAGAACGAGGGAAGGGGACAA
>JABFEB020000001.1:15219691-15267235 GCA_019775895.2 Stomatorhinus ivindoensis
GTTAAGAACGGTCCCGACCAACCTTACAAACGTGGGACGTATGTAAGATATACTTAGCGTACGAACGTTTCGAGAAACAGTCCTTAACGTTAAGAGTGAAGTTAAGAGAAACTTAAGAACTACTTAGCGATAAGAAGCTTTCGAGAAACCGGGCCCAGGTCAATATTGCAGTTGTATTATGATAATGGTCCGGTGATGTCAGAGTTTTTATTAATGTAGTTATTGTAGTTCCTCCTGCTTCTCCCCTTATTAGTCAAACCGGTTGAAGAAGGTGTTAAGTTCGTTTGCCTTCTCCACTGTCCCCCCCACTGTGTTGTTTCTTTTGTTATATCCTGTGATGGTTTTCACGCCATCCCAGACATCTCTCATACTGTTCTTCTTCAGCTTCTTTTCCATGCCAGTCACTGGGGGGCCCTGTCAAAATAAAGGCTGGATACCACTGTGAAAGGGGAACATAATCTGCATCTTAGTCTCTGACCTGATGTGTTCAAATGGTTCACTGATCACTAATGAATCTGGACTTATCTATGAAGGGAAAAGAAAGATCTCGTCACCGCACTGATTTCTTCATTTAGTTTACCTATCACTGAACAAATATAAACTCATTTGTTAAAACAAGGAAACTGCCTCAGTAGTTTCAATGCACTGATCGGTTCCTTCAATGTCCTCTTGCTTGAGTGTTCACTGCAGAGACATGACTCTTATACAGGGGTCCTTGTGCACGGGGCTAATGAGTTCTGAAACCCAGGAGTCTCCACTGAAATGGGACCGGAACTGAACCCCATCAGCAACTCTTGCTGCACACCCCCCACCCCCCAGGTGACATCAGACAAGACCTGTCGTTTTAGATATGTTCTGACCCTGTCATCAAGCCATCACGGTTTGGCCCTTGTCAGAATTGTTCAGATTCTTACACTTGCCCATTTTTCTGCTACCAATAAATCACTTTCAAGACCTGACTGTTCACTTGCATCCATGACAGGTGGCATTGTAATGATATAATCAATGTAATTCAATTCACCTGTCAGTGGTTTTAAAGTTATGGCTGAGTGGTGTGTGTGAAAACAAGCAAACGAAAACAAACGAAAGAAACAAACTGCTATATATTCTCCTGAGATTCACAGAAAGAAAAAAAAACGTTTTGTGATATTGATTAAAATTTTGCTTTGACAGGAAGAAGTTTGCAAGGTCACACGCCTTCATGTGCTGTCATCTTAAAGTCCTAACTTTCCTCTTTAGGGAATGACTGGATTTAATACCGGCATGTACCGTATGAGAGATACACGCAGGAACAAAAATATAATGTCCTGTACAGTGGACAAAAATGAAATAGCTGGAACTCAGGAGAATATACAAATCTGTACTACTGGGACCTGAGGTTACACAGTGTGTCTTGCAGTGAGTATCAGGAACATGGGGGGAAAGAATCCACTACTCCAGAAAAGGCGTCCTACGATAATGAATGCACTAATTCATCATCCTTTTAGTAGAGGTCCTGAGCCACCTGGGCTGGTGGCACATCTCAGTGTTGCCTCTACTCCTTTGGCATGATGTCTGCTTTAAAATAAACATCCTTTAAACATAGCAAACGCAAAACTTCCCACGGCGAAGAAGTGTGCACATACGCAACCAGTCAAAAGGTTTGCACATCACAGAGTCTTACCGCTTTCCTGATTATTTCATAAACTGCGGATATTTTAATTCTTGTTAAGCACTGGAAAGTTGAGTAAACAACTGCAAACTATAAAACTGAAGTAAGACAAGTTTCCTTTATAACATGGAAAGAGTATGCAGCAGTGCACGTCTGACATTCTATTAACTATCTGCTTGGTGATGGCATAGTGAAATTGTAGGCTAACTTTAAATACTTTTAATAGTCGACTGTTTCATCCCATGAAACAGAGCAATATTTAATGTCCCCTGTAGAAAGAGATTTTCTCTGCTGTTATAACTGCTAGAGGAGGTTACTTTGATGAATAAAAGATATATTTTCTTGCTAATAAAGGTGAACATACTGTAAACTTATTTGTTAGCAAAAAATATTGAGTGCATTCTTAATTAATGTTAAGTGAGTAACATGTACAAGTAGGAAATCTCAGTGTGTGCAAAAACCTTTGACTCATAGTCTAAGTGTAAAACTGCCCAACAAAGCAGAGCTAAGTTTGAACAGGAAGCCAGTGTATTTCCTGCATGCTCACTGGACCCTGTCTCGCCATACAGTGCATGCAGACACAGACATCCACTGGCAGATGGATAAGAAACACAATTTAAAAGTTTGCCTTAAATATAGTTACCAAATAACCAACATCCATATCCGGTCGATATCACGTCCGTTCGTCCAGAACCCTTTCTAAACTTATCTGGGATGTGCAAAGCGGCCTCATTTTCTGAACATCCGCAGACTTTTGAGCGAGGAGTGTAATACAAATGTATTACTTACATCTGCAGACATACAATCCAGTCAATTAAAGGAAAACTTTTCTTGGTTAAGAGTTTTGACCTAAGTTATCAACAATTTAATGTGATGAACAATGAGTTAGAGCTAACAGGCATGCTTTGCATATGTCACCTGTCAAAAGTAACTGTCCATTCAAACCTGCAGCAATTTTATCAGTCAGGGTTGATTTGTTACTGGAGGGCACTGAATTGTGGTGTCATTCGAACTATGTTCTAAATAATAAAAATTATCACCCAAACTATTTTGACTCAAACAGTATACAGCACCCAGTTTTGTGGTGATCAAATATGAATATATGTGTATCTGCATCAGTGAAGTATTCCTAGCAATAATTGATTCATTTAAAATTTTCCATCTTACCTGCTGCTCCCTCTAGTGGTCAGCTGAGCTTTATCGTTTTTTTTTTGTAGCACAAGCAACCAATCCTCACTCAAACACACACACACTCGGAATAGATAGGAAGGTCCTTTTAGTCAATCATCTCTAATCAAACTTGACTATTGTCAGTTTATGATAAATTTTACTCTTTATGACATTTTATACATATGCTAAAAAGTCATTTCCCCCCCCCCTATGCCTTGCATTATATCCCAGTTAACTTTCCCCGCGTATCAGTGTAACTTTGTTACCAGGCAATCACCCAGCCTCATGCAGCACGTACGGGTTTGGCATGTGTGAGACGCCCCGTTGGAAAATCTGGTTAGTTGTTTAACGTACGTGTCTGCTGAGAAAATCCACCTCTGAAATCTCACTGTCCGTACACTCCTACGGAAATTATTTCACGTCACATGATGGCTTTCCAAGCATAAACAAAATCGTGTTTCAGAAAGGTAGCAGAAACGTTTCCAAATTCATATTAACTAAAAATAATGAATATAGAAATTTCAAACAGCTGAGATCGTACAAAGCTTGAAAATGCGCGACGTGATTTTTTTACGTAGACTGAAGTGGAACTGAAATACTTGTAACGTTCAACTCAGGCCCACACAATGCGAAAATAATTAAAAAGCTGTAAAATGTAATTATTTTTTTCGGGACAACAATCAGGGAGTTATGTTAAATAAATAACACACAGTTGCACCGACACACTGTACAACCGATAGACTAGCTGTTACCACCCACTTGAACCGGAACAGTTTCTGCCACAGATCGACCGCTGTTGGCTGAACCGAGTCGACCGGCTGCTCCGCTCCGCTACCGGCGCAGCGCCGCACCCCCGGGCGCATGTGGGCTAAGCGACGCGTCGCTCCACCGGCGATTCGCCGTGCCTGAGAGGTGCCGGGGGGGAGCGAAGAGCCGACACACGGAAACCCCGCATGCTCACCTTTCCTCCCTCTACACCCGCCCACCCATCGGTTTCTGGACAGTTTTCCCATTACTGGAGCTGCAGACCAACCTCGAACCGAGCTGAGGCGCGTCTCCGCTCCCTCTTGGCCGCCCCTGCCCCACGGCTTGCCGTCCCGGCCCGGAGAAGACAGAGCCGGAGTCGTGCTGGAAAGGAAAGCGAAAGATGGGCAACGCGACGTCCTGCTGCGTGTCGGCGAGCCCCAAGCTGCGGAGAAAGGCGCACTCCCGGCTGGAGCCCTACCATCCCGACGCGGAGCTGAGCCGGGAGGACACGGGCTGCAACCTGCAGCACATCAGCGACAGAGAGAATATCGACGGTAAAGGCGTCGGCGGCAGGGATACCGGGGGAACCGGACTGGGGATATGGAGAGGCAGGGGGACGGGGCTGGGGCTGGGTTTGAGGGGCAGCTGCGCTTCATAAACCGTTACTTCGCATGTGCTACTACTACTGTTCAAATTTATAATAATAATAATAAATATAATAATAACAACGACCATAATAATAATCATTATTAATAATAATGATAATTATAATAATGCATCGTTAATAGATCATACATCGTTTTTACACTGCTTTTTTGTATATTTACTGCTGTTACCATGATTTTCATTATTGTTATCATTGAATCAACAAGGGACGATATTAACCAATTATACATAGCCTGTTTAAGTAAAAGCTGCTGTCATGACACAGGGAGCGCTTGATACGGGTGCTGATGGGGCCATAATACTAATACATACATACACACACAATACATAAGTACTAATAGGATGTTTTTACATTTCTGTGACTGGACGAAATGCGGCGTTCCAGCTGAGATGTTGCAGGTTTGTGAATAATATATCTGCCCACGTTAATCATCACGACAAGGTGTAACTGCCGTGTTCAGCGCAGTTGTCCGGTCCGCTTCGATTTGCTGAAGGTTTTTACTGAAGACGTACAAACGTTTTAGGTCTGAGACTGACACGGGGGGGGGTAAATACTCCCAAATCCATCAAGTCCCTTGTTCCAAGTACCTGGGGTAGTAAATGATTAATCCAGTGAGTTTGAATCCATGATATTGTAGTGAGTTGTTCATAGATGAATGACTGGCCCATCATTTTGTTTATATTGATGTGATTTCTGATCTGGCTAGAATTGGTTTTGACATGAAAGCCTGCAATGGGGCTAACCACTACTCAAACCACATCGTTGTGTGCGTTCCCTTGAACATTTGGGCCCACTGTTGGCCAATACACTGGACTAGCACTGAGTTTTGAACGAAATGCGGATCCCATGTGGGTAGGTCTGAAAGCCACCCTTCTCCATTGTCACTTTCCACTGCCAGCTGTGTCCAGATGCCAATCCAGAGGTGGCACTGCCCATCCAGGCGGATGTTCTGGGGGGTGTCGTGTCCCCATCAGAAAAGGACTTGAGTGTGGCCCTGACCACACGTGCTGAATCGCTGGCTGGAATTAACATCAGCATTGTTACTGTGAGACTATTAGCCTCAATAACAGGATCCATTATTCAGAATGAAAGACTGTTTTCAATCCTGCGCTCCCTCGGCATATTAGTGACCGGGGTCATAAAACAGGGGTCCTGAGCTTCATTACCTGCATTTATAATAGAGACATAATATCCCCCTTCTGTAGTAAAAAGAATCTGTGCCACTATGAAAATAGTGTCTTGTGTTTAATGCTGCAGTCTGTCTTTACTGTCACTTCCTGACAAGGTTTAGTTAATAGGAAATTAGTTCCCCCTTCATAATTTGTAGGACCTGAAAGTGTGACAGTTTATGGTTGAGGTTCTGGTCACGTGCTGCTCAGGTGATTCTTGGTTGCGCTTGTTGAAGATGTTGCTCTATTTTGAGAGCATTATGAATGATCGGGAGATTGGTGACAGTCCCCTAGAGATGTTCCTTTTGTGGTCGTCATGTTTGTTCACAGACTCGTGCCCCCTGGCTCCGTTCTGGTGCTCTTGGTGCTGTCAGATGCTCGTGTTCGGGCTCCTGGACTTGCCGTGGTGTTGGCTGCTACCTCGCAGATGTGGGCAGCCAATCCGAGGCCCTAGCTTCTCAGTGCATAAGGAGGATGTGTCACAGCTGCACTGGGAATAATGGGGAACACCTTATAAGGCTTTCTTCAGGCGGGACACTGAATAGGACCATGTGACCATGGCCTCAGAGGAAGTGACAGCGTCCCTATTTGGGTACAGGAGTGCAGATGAGGTTCAACAAAACAGTCAGGTGGAATAAAAACAGAGGAAGGACCTGGCAGTCTCTGATTGCCGGTGTGGCCCCTACAGGGAGTGGTCTGAGGCATTAGGGTCTGGTGGGATTTCCTGTGAGAGAGGAGAAATTATATGTTTGGTAATAAAGCAGAGGTGTGATCGGACTCTCTACCCAACTCACTGCCTCCCTCTGTGACTTTTTCCAGAGCATAATAATGTGATGTGACGTTTGTGATGCATAAATCGTTTACCATTTCGCGACAGGCACAATGCGAGCTCTGAGTGAGCCACCTCCGTTCCTGATTCTGGCTCGCGATCCGCCTCTATGGATCATACTGTGTGACTGAAAGAGGATGTTTGTTTTGTGTCACCTGAAAGAACCAGAGTTGCAGTAGTGAAGCGTTTGTGGCCACTGTCTGCGCTGACAGATCTGTGGCGGTGGCTGTCTTCTGGCACATGTGTGCATGTAAAATTAGACGATCGCGAGACAGCCAGCCTGGGAGCCGTCTCCTAAATAACCATCTTTCCTGCCTACGTAAATGGCAGGCTGGGAGGAAATGGTAGTGTGAATCGAGGACACTGGGGTGTTTTTGCAAATAAGCACCCAAATCAGTGATGCTGTGTGGTTCACTGGGTAAGGACACTCCGCCTGCGAATAGAAGGTTGCCTGTTCAAATCCCAGGGCTGGGAGAGTGATGTGATCACTGGGCCCCTAAGTGCAGCCTTTAAACTCCTGTTGCTCCAGGGACAGTTTGGCTCTGCTTTCTCAAATGCATATCACTTTTAATAAAATGCATTTTAAAAGATAAGTAAGATTAAACAATAAACAGAATTAGGCACCTGTAGGCGCATTGTTCACATGTATAGCTGACATGTGAATCTGAAAGCCTGCTTTAGGGCCCTTCTTGACAACCACTGTGCTGTGGGCACTCTGCAGGTTCCACGGATTGCTTTCAGGTTTTAGTTGTGTTTTTTTTAAAGGCAGCGGTGTGGGGGGTATCTCGAAGAGGGTGCTTCCCCAGGACTGCTGTTTCTGTTTCACGTATTCTTTAGCTCAGCACTGCTTGGAAAAAGTGTCCAGTCCAGTGCATGGACGTCATGGTGGTCTCTGGCCCTCTCCTTCTTCGGTCTTACACACGGCGCCGTTAAAGTTGCCGCGTCGTTTCCTGTTTGTGCCTAATTTTTATTTAGAGCCACAGGCTCTTACTGTCATCAGTTCAAGAATTAGCTGATCACATGAGGGAATCATAAGGGCTTCTGTTGTTCAAATCATAGGGTCAGAACTCCCTCAGGCAGGAAGCAGATCTGTCATCCGGGTTAGTTGGAATTTTTCAAAGTTACAATAAACAGTTGAGTGATCAAACACTGATTGCACTGGCTGCTTTATGTATAATGCAGATCCCTTCTTTATGATTTTAAACTGAGCTTGAAGACCAGGCCCCATGTTCACTGTAGACTGGTTATCCCTGTTGCCAAAGTGCTGTCAGACCTCAGATCTCCTGCCGGTTCCTGGTTATTGGACCGTGCCACTGTTTCTCCAGTGAAGAACTACAACAAATATCGGTACAAAAAAAACGCCAACTGCTGAAGTGGTATTGGTGCCTAACCTCAGCTGTTAAGTGCAGTTTTGAAGGATCTGTTATAGGATCAGTTACCTAAGAACACATTTCAAGGCATTGCCTCCCAGTACTAAACTCAACTGGAATTACACAGATCTGTCTGTCATCTGATCCAGGGTCAGTATGCAGGATTCTTGATCTTGTTGATGAGTCCTGGATAATGTATTATGGTAGCAGAATCTGGTTTGGGGTTTAACGTGAGCCAGTTTCAGTCTGCTTAAGATACCTCCTGTACTGTTTTTCCGATTGGTCTTCCACCAGTCATATGCTTTACTTAATGAATTACCCACCATGCTTTGTGTCTCTTGGTCTCATTACAGTCTCAGAACTCCAACCCTCTCTCTCTTTTTGAACTATTCAGTGGCTCTTCCCTTAACAGTTTCTAACATGGGTTTTGCAGTGCTGAGCGTATGGAAAAGCGAGGTGTCTTTCCCGTTTGAAACACAGACATTTTATTTCCTACCTTCAGTTTGTGGACGGGAGTGGGGACCTGGCTTTGAAGCTCAACGGGGCAGGCAGCACTGGAGCTGTCCCCCATTTAAGGCAGTATTTGGTTGGGCTCCAGGCAAACTGGACCACCACAGACCTGAATGAATAAACAACCTCATTTAAAGGTTGTTAATCCTGTTTTGTGGACCGAGCAGACAGATACTGGGAGGTCTTTTTGGTGTGTCACCGCTGTGGCCTTGGGGAAGGGGGGGCTGTCATGGATTGGACATCGGTAATGATAGAGATTCTCATCCCTGATGAAGTTCAGCCAAAGGTGCGAGACGTGTGTCCCTGAACCCTGACTGGGGTCTAGATGGAAGGCCGTGTTTATTGTGGGTGACCCTGTCACACAGGCTTTTGTAAGCGTGGTATACCAGGCCACCACGGCAGGCATTTAATATTTAATGAACCACACAACTCTTGAAGTTAAACACTAACAGCGTGTACAGTCCTGCTCTTTCATCTTACTGCAACTTTGTTAGGTACAGACAAAGCATGCATTTTTTCCCTAATAAATTGCCCTTTTTTCCTTAATTGGCATTAGATATTATGATTATTTACCCATTGATCTGTTTTGTTTCCTGATTACATTGTGAATCTTTTCTTTTACCTTTTTTCTACCATTAAACCTTTGGAAATGGACTGAACCAAATGCTCACCACTCACAGGGGTGTCTGCTCAACATCCAGGTAATGAGCACTCCCTCCTGATTTGGGATGCCTTGTCTCTCTAATTTATTTTGTTCACCAGGAGTATGACCCCCAGGGGTCCCCTGCTTGACAGATCTCCCCCACACCTCCATGGTGACTTCTGGCACATCTTATTCAGTTCCCTCCCCCTACCCAGCACTTGATGTGGCTTCTTTAATCATTTGTTTGCAGGCTATTGTTGCGACACAGGGGAACCAAGAATGAAGGCGGATTACCTTTGAGTCAGCTAAGCCCCCCTTGTTTGAAGGGATGAGGAGGGGGCAGAGGGAGTGAGTTTCCTTTCTGGCTAGCTTACAGTATCAGGAGGGATATTTAAATCCAGCATCCTTTTAACCAGGCCACCTACATATTAACACCCTGGAACTCTGGGTTCACACACACTACAGGCAATTTAGAGTTACCAATTCACTTAACTGTTTGGCCTTGGACTGTGGGTGGAAACACACACAAGATGTATCAATGTCACCTGCCCTGAAACACGAACCATACCTCGACGTACCAAGAACCATGCCAAGTAGCGCAATGGTCCATCCCAAGACAGGACACGAACCATGCCTTGACGTACCAAGAACCATGCCAAGTAGTGCAATGGTCCATCCCAAGACAGACCACGAACCATGCCTTGACGTACCAATGACCTTGCCAAGATGTATCACAGACCATGCTAAGACATGCTAAGATCCATGCCGAGATGGATCCTGGTATGAATTCTCTGTCAGGACAGATGTCGATGTTTTCAGATGCCACCTTCAGAGGACTCCCCCCTAAACTCGAGAACCTGAAGCGCTGGATCTCGTTCCGAACACAGCTCTCCATGATGGCCAACGTGAATGCGGCGGCTTTGTAGTCATGCTCGGTGCTCTTTGATGCCACGGCAGCGATCAAGCCGCTCTTCAGAGTGGTGGGTGGGTGGCGGCCGGAGTCTCTGGTTTTCATTCCATGGAAATGAGTCGTATGACACACATTACAAGGGCTGAGCATCAATGATGATGGGATGGCGAGATGAAAAGGGGGAATTAGCTACACATCAAAGCTGTGGTGTCTCCACTGTTATTGTTCTGATGGGGGCTTGAACCTAGATGACCCTTTCTGGGCTCTTAATTAGCCACATCCCTCATCTGCAAGATCCTTCCCAATCTTGTTTAAACACACTGCCAAGACCCAGTATCCTCTACCTGAAACCATGTACCACAAACTGAGGTCAGCATTGAGTTAGGATATTAGGAAATTGATTCTCATGCCTACCATGTGTTAGAGTTCTAATAATGAAGTAAAATTATAAGCATAGCCAAGTCTGTGGTGGGGAATAGCCATTCTTAGTGTGAGGTGGCCATTCCTGGGGTTTCCAGCTTTGTGGGGTTATAGGGAAATGACTTGTAGCATGTCACGTACCAGTATTTTGCTTTCCAGCTGATAATATCTGCCATCCAAGGGTAATATCACACATAGAGGCAGAATCTTGGAAAAATGTCTCAGTTGAAGCCAGCATGCTGTGGAAGGTGAAAGGGACCTTTGTTTGGTATAAAGCATGTTGGGTGGGGAACTACTTTGAGGGCGGATATACCCACACCTGTGCATGGTTACATCCAAAGCAGACACTGGGAATTAGGTGGCGTGAGATTTCATAGGAGCACGCCAAGGTCGTGAGGCTGAAATCGTGGGAGAGATGACAACTTTTATGCTGATGACTTCTGAGGGGAAGCATTTGAGGATATTTCCGGAAAGACATCCCCGCTTCCCCTCCCACCCTGCTAGCGTCATTATCGCTCACTCGTTCACTGTGGTGGCAGAGGGCTCCGCAATCAGCACTTGTAATTTCGAGATGCTAAATGTTGCTTACTGGAGCGTCTTCCTGTGACATCATTTCTGGGCTGCCGACAAATTGTGCAGAACAGCATGATGAACCGATACACCTCAAGCTTCGTCACCCAGCCGTTGATGAGGCGTGATAGACACATGATGGGAAGACATGACTTTAGGAGTGAGAAATATCGGCATGTCCGATGCTTTGATGCTCTTGATGCAGTGCAACCATGGCGAACGCATGCGCCTGCTGTGGTGGTGTTGATGGTGATGATGTCACACCATGTAGTGTAAAAAAAACCCAATTGGGTCACTCAGCTACAGGGTCATGACTTTAGATCAGGTGACTAATCCTCCTTGTCATCATTAACCAGAAATGTCACTCTCCCCGTGACTTCACTTCCTCAGTTTGAATTCTCTATTTCTCAGATACCGTTTATTTGTTTATGCCGTCTGGCTTCAAGGAGGGACCCTTGATGATATCTCATCTGTTGAGTTATTTGCCTAAGAGGACTACTGGCGTCCATAAATTGACATAGTCTGTATCAGTCTGCTGCAGCTATGGTTGCTGTTACATAGGTAGGTGCGCACTCTGTGTCAGGCTGTGCGACACGTTTCCCACAATTCTCTTGTGCAAGACTGCAGAAGGACAGAATAAGACTCCAATATCACACCCGAGCGACATTCCTGAAACTCGCCATCCATCTTTTTTAAGTCATTCCTCATCCAGTCCAGGTCTGAGGTGGAGTTTTGCCTGAGGTGTGAGGAACATTCTAGAAGCAATGCCAGCCTGCTCAGGGTCCTCTCACGAATGGGTCGTGAGTGCAGGCACATCATACATGCTGAGCTAATTAGGAAAATGGCTGTAGCCAAGCTAGACTACATTTGCACATATTATTACAGCACGGGGTGGGGGGGGTCTTAACGCTGCATGTATATTGACATGTGTGCATGTATGTGAGCCAATCTACGTCATGGCTAAATGTCACGCAGTCACAGTGGCCTAGGCGCAGATGGCAGCCTGGCCAACTCACATAGGCTCTGCGGGATCAGGTCTGTCCCCACCCCCGACTATCCACATTCAGTCCTCGGACGCTGGCCGCTCACTTGGGTCTGATCCTACAGGCATCCATGCGTATTCATTAACACCCGATTTACACCTGAAGCAGCCAGACAGGTGACACACTGTCAAGATAATTACACCAGTAATTAAGAGCTGAGGTGTAGTGTAAAGAGGTAGTAAGAGGTGTAAAGGTGTAGCAGCCCTGATGACCCCGAAAGGATCAGAGGCTTAATGTTGATTATGTGCATCACTCAGAGCCTTTTGGGTTTTAGTTGGCCTGACATGCCGTGTGGCAAAGATCCGTCATTAACACTCCAACATGGAGGACAGCTGAGCGAGTTGAACTGCAATGGCACCGTCATGCTGATTGGGTCCATAATGGTGCTGATGCTTTCTGGTAACAGCTATGTGACCAATGCAGAAGTGGACCTGGAGTGAGGCTCATCACTCAATGAACACTACAAACGGCCTGCAGGTTTTATACCATAGTGCTAAAGTTGATGTTAGGGTTACACGGGGGGGGGGCAGTGTTTCCCTGGTCATGTCTGAAATGAGCCTAACATGCGCACGGGCGCAACTGCACTTTTGGAGCATCCGCACACCTGACACCTACAAAAAAAAAGTGTTGCATCATTTAAGCAACATTAAACAGGCAGCTCATTCCCCACATTAAATGGAGAAACCTATTTAATAATATATGTATGTAATAAAGATGGAGCCATGAGCAAGATCCCGAAAATTCCAGCCTTTTTTATAACATGTGTAGCAGCATCTTCATCAGTGTTTGCAGACCAGGATAACCACAGAACCTCTTGCCCTGCATCCTTCCACTTATTGTGCTGTGCCTTTAATCGCTGCGCCACCTGCTGGCAAGATACAATGCCGACTGCACTGTGGCTTGACAGTAATGTTGTGATTACTTTTAACTTAATTTGATCCAAGTCAGACATATCATTCAGCATTCTGTGTCGAGAGGTTATTTTGTCTTACGGTTTATACCCTAACAACATTCCACATTTAAGCCCTCAAAAGCTTGCCAGTGGGACAGTGCTAAGCCCTTAGCTCTCAAAATCTCCACAACCAAACAATTCTCCACATGCATTTGCAGAAAAGCAAAAATCACATGTGAAATGACAGCCAATTGAAAGGCCCATCTGAGTCGTAACTGATGACTTGTTCGCATTTCTACCTCTTGCAGCAAAAATGTCTTTTTAGCCATTATTACCTATGTACGCATTTGCATATTTGTCTATTTATCTATGCACACATTTTCAGATTTGTCTACACAAGTACAAATCTCAGTATACTTGCAAATCTCATTACACGTTTAGAGATTCTTTTACACATTTACAATTCTGTTTACGCACACACGGATTGAGATACAGTCACGCAATTCTCTATATGCATTTGCAAGTGATTTTGCTACAATAATAGCCCCATAGAAAAGTGTATCCATGTCAGGAGATTTGAAAGAATCTAAAAAGTACAGCCCAGAAGTCCAACTAAAGCCCGTTCGGCGGAGTAAAGCATTTTAATCAGTCTCGGTGAAATAGCATGCGTGTTAATTAGCCTGTGTTTTGAAGCCTGGAGAGCCTCTGTGCTGTACTTCCTGGCTGTTTCTGTAACTTTGATGCCTATAATTGCCCGTGTTGTTTTCCTAGTTCCAGCCTTGTACAGCTTTGCTGTGACGCAGCTCCCCCTTCTGAGGTTTCCTCCCCCCCGTAAATCACCTCAGGTTCCGTGCTCTAATCCATGTGATGTGCGGCAGCCACTGGTCAGCTGAGCATCTACACAGGAGCCAGTCTTGGCGCTGGAGAAAGATGCCTTTGACCTCTGATCAGGATCCTACGTTTGTCCACCTTTAAAGTGGATGTAAGAACGGGGGGAAACTGAAATCCTGTCGGGTATCACAAGGTCTTTCTTCTCTCTCAAATATCAGCTTCATTCGACTGAATTTTCCCCTCTTCCTTTTGTAGGGGCTTAAGCCTGTTTGGGGGAGGGGGGGGTGCTATTCCTCAATGCGGGGCAAATTACAAGAGAAGTTTCTGACATCTGAAGCAACAGGTGGAGTGAATTTATTATGGTGATGAAAGGATTCTGGGTCCAGGACTACAGTGGAGCCAGGCATTGACTGGGACACGCAGTTGGAATATGGATGGATGGATTATTATCCTCAGGTCTTGTCATAGGTGTATTAAACCGACGCACTGGTTAAACATTTGGAGTCACAGTAGCATCTCTCATTATGATAATATGCATGTTTGTATTTATGCAGCAGGTACTTGTCTAAAGTGGCATATAAGTGAGAATTGGAGGTCAGGGTCAGCTACCATTCCTGGAGCAACTGCCTTTAAATCCCATTGTTGTTAATTACATTGTTCCATAATGGGATTTGAACCCACAATCTTCAGACTCAGACTCAGATTTCTAGCTGACTATTGCCCCCACTAAATGCTCTGCACTTTCTCAATTCTGTTCAACTGCAGCTGCTTTTTGCATGATTAAAGGATGACTTTAACCAGGAATCCCCAGCTCTCGATGGTGATGCCTTATCCAATAGGCCACTGGGTCTTAGAGTGGATTGGTGTACTGCAGCCAATCCTGTTTCCTCCCTTTTATGATTTCTACTGAGCATGCTCCATGATGAGCATGTCAGTGCTTCCAGGGAGGCTCTATTGGTGCTAGTTACCAAGGCAGCAGTATTCATGGATGCTTCCCTGGTCCCGGTGCTGTGCTGAATCCAGCAAAACTGGTCTGTGACACTGTATAGTGGTGTGAGGAAGTGGAAAGTGATGGCATGTCAATGAAATGTGTGTGACTTCGGAAATGAAACCTTTTGCACTGGAATTGGGTTTGTTAAAAACTTAACAGTGGCTGACCTGGTGGTCATAGGCACACACCTGAAATCCTGAAAGGGACTTCATAAGATTAGAATGAATTAATTAAAGTGTAATTTAATTAAAAACGCAACAGAAAGGCACTCGTTCATCCTTTAGCTGTTGCCTTCAGGCAAATGCTGAAGGACGCCCTCTGTCAAGTAGATGCAGTAGACACCCATTTCACATTCAATCAGGCTGGTTTCTGGCCGCCTCTGATGAAAGGGCCACGCCAGCTGAATGTTTCTATGACCCTGTTGCCTAGCTACAGATAGCGAAATCACGGGTCTCGGCTGGGACGAGTGCTGATCACCCAGGCCCCCGAGGCTTCCCCCGCATGTACACAGTCTACCATTAAGATTGGGTGTCTGTGTGTGAAAGAGACAACATGCATGTAATAGGAAATATCCATTATATTTTACAGATCGTAGGAAGGCATTTGAACCATCTATATGGGTTTTACTTTTACCTACGTAAAGAATGTATAAAATTTCTTAACAGCCAAAAGACACTGAAGAGACCATATTAATCATCTGAACAGAATATGCCTGATGTCTGCGTTTGTTTAAAATCCCAAACAATCTTAATTCTTCCATATTCTAACACTGTTTATTTTTAAAGTCTGAAGACTAACGCACTGCTCATCTAGCCCAAGCATTGAGGAGCTTCTGTTAGGCAGCAGCTGCACACAGATGGACCAGCACGTGGGTCTCCTTGGCCCTCTGCTGTACCCTCTGCTGTACCCTCTGCTGTACCCTCCGCTGTACCCTCCGCTGTACCCTCTGCTGTACCCTCTGCTGTACCCTCCGCTGTACCCTCCGCTGTACCCTCAGCTGTACCCTCCACAGTACCCTCCACTGTACCCTCCGCTGTACCCTCCGCTGTACCCTCCGCTGTACCCTCAGCTGTACCCTCCGCTGTACCCTCCGCTGTACCCTCAGCTGTACCCTCAGCTGTACCCTCTGCTGTACCCTCTGCTGTACCCTCAGCTGTACCCTCTGCTGTACCCTCTGCTGTACCCTCAGCTGTACCCTCAGCTGTACCCTCCACCGACACACGCGACATGCTTTCTGTTATTAGTCTGTTCTCTGCTGTTCTCCCCAAATGTCTGTCTGCTGTCTCCAAACAAACATTTGCCTGCTGTCTCCAAAGAAATGTTTCTCATTCAGAAATTAGTGAGCCAGTCCCCTACTATTTGTTTTATTGGACCGTGGGTCCTTCCCAGTGTATGTCTCTGAAGTTTCAACCTGACGAGCAGCACTTTGGAGGTCAGGCCTCCCAGCGAATGGCTTGTGTTTCTACAGTCTGGGAGGGTTAGTTCAGAGTCGGATGGAGTACAGCTGAAGGCGCCGCTCCTTCTCTCAAAGGCTGCGTTGCTGGTCAAGCTGGTCTGATCAGTTCTGAGTTGATCAGTGACTAATTGGCATGAGTTCTCTTTCAACGACGCTGAGATTCTGGGTCAACTTGTTTGGAAGTTTCTCAGGCAGTGAATGGAAAAGGCGTGTCATTTTTAGCGGGCAGACGTGCTTCCCGGCCTCCTCCCACAGCTGCCCCTGCCTGCTTTCCCTCCGCTTTGTGCCAGCTTGCATCTCTTAGCTGTTTTCATCGGCCCTTCTGCACAAGTGTCCTGTTAACCATGCCGATCAGCTTTGATGGAGCTGCCTTAAAGTGTGTGTCTGTATATGTGTGCATGTGCATGACAGACAAAGAGTGTGTAATTAGCTACAGATCCCGATTTATTTATTTAGATGATGTGAATATGGGATTGAGCCCAGCTTGTGGGAACCTAGTAGCTCCATTCAGCACAGTGCCAAATACCTCTGGGTGCTCCTGGTAGCTCCAGGCCTGCAGTGTGTTTGTTCAAGTTTCCTCTCTGCACCATCATATGCATCTGGCCCAGGGTAACCAGACATCTTTAAAAATGTCAAAGTTTTGATCGGTCAGTGAATGGAGGGTATGTAATGATGTCACTGTCCAGCCAGAACTCCCTCAGATGGACTGGCATGCTGTCCTTTCTCATTAACATGCTGCAACATGGCAGGTTTTAGTTGAGAACTGCAAAACAGCCTTTAAATTATCTGCTTAAATTCAAAGCAGTTGGTCTTGACAGGGATCCGTACAATTTAACAAAGCACCATGAGCCATGGACTTCGATATGTGGTCAGCAACAAAATATTTTGTAGAAACAACTGAACTTGTTTTGTAGAATATCCCCTTATAAGGAAGACTGGGCTTGTCTTGGCAAGCTAACACTATCTAACCATCCCACTCTTTGTTTTTAAAACATAAGCTACATCATCATAGATGTGTTTTTAATAAATGTTGACAAAAACCTTACAATTACACAGAATTTAAATGAATGATGCAAAATATTTAACTGATGAGTAATCAGTACAGTATGGGCATGGTTTCACCCAAAAATCCAAACTATTCGATGAGTAATGACAACCGTAAGTCAACATTTCAGAACCCGGATTCCACAGACTGCTTCTTCTTTCTCTAGTTTTCATCGATCTTTTAAAAGATACCTCCGACCTCTTGTTAAATCTTTTACAATCAGCCGCGCAACAGCTCCTTCCCATTCCAGAAGCTTTTTTTTTGCAGCATTCTAGCTGAATGCCAGCGCTGTCTTTCTGCCACTCAGTGGGTAGTGAGGCTGTGACTTTTGCCTCCTGTGATGTCATGTGCATACCTTCAATTAGCGAATCAGATTAGCATGTTTATCCTGCAGCTACCAAAGGAAAACCGTCGGCTTGCCTATAGGTGCAGGCGTTTGTGTCCGCCTACGTTTGCCCCTATCACAGCCCTAATTTGAGTGTCGATTCTCTTCAGGAGGCATGAAATCTGTAAATATGCAGGCATTCTGGTTTTTATCCTGTGTCTCTGTTATTACTGGTGCATAACAAAGAATTTGATAGTCCCCTACTAGAGAATTGCAGGTGTGAAGGGGCCTTGACGATTTCCAGAAAACGTTACTGGCAGGAGAGTGTTAATACCCCTCATGGGTTTTCTATGCCTGTTTTCATTTGCCATCTCTGGAGAGGCATCAGCTTGCGCTGTGGCTCCCATGCGTTTTCTTATTGTTAGGAACACTGGCACACCGAATCTGGTGCCTCTTTCTGGAATTCCATTGGGTACCACACATTCCTCCATGTTTGTTGAACGTCCCGTGGGGAAGGCTGCTCAATCATATGTAACTCTGGGTTTCTTACTGCATCTTATTAGGTTTCATTTTCGAAGTTTGAGCTCAAGAATAAAACCGCCGTCGCCTCCCTCGATGGCCAGAGGGGGGGGGGGTTGGGGGCAGTGAATGCTGGCACTGGTGTCTGTGACGCATTCAGGATGGGACCGTATGGTGAACACTGTGACGATGCTCATAGGAAACATGATGCACGGCTGTAGCGTCGTGCAGATGGGCTGTTTGCGGTGTGTAATACAGAAATCCGTCTGTCTGATTACTTTATGCCATAGAAACAGAAGGAGGTGCCGTTACTCCTGCCGTGTCCCTGAGATGCGCCCCCATCTTCTCCGTAGGTGTGTGTTAACAGAAGCTAGTAATTAGCGAGCCTCTTGGCTGACTTGGAGCATTAGACACCAGCCATATCTAAGGCTCTGCTACCAAGGGAGGCCGGTGGTTAGCATGATGCCGGACTGCCGTTTGCTGGCTGGCATTAAAACGGCGTCGTATTTAGCTTGGTCTTTAGCTGTTTTTGGACAATCTGTAACAGTGGCAAATCAGGGGCTGTTAATCAATATGTTTACTTGACCGTTTTTGTGCTCTCGCGTACCTGTTTGACATTATCTTCCATTGCCGAAGTACAGTCCCAATACTCAAGGACAGAAGCACAGAGGACAGCAAAAATCCCCAAATGTCCTTATTGCCCAGCTCCAAATATCAGGGATGCATGGATTGCATCATCGCCGCAGAGAAGAATCTCATGATGCATTGTGTACCATGTTCATTATTGGGAAGCTAACAAGACCGGTCTTGCCAAGAATACAAGTATGGTCTTTGTGTTCTTGGTATTGAGAGACACCCAGACATTGTGCTTAGCCTCCTGCTTAGCTGCCATTTTGATATCACTAAGTAGCCACTCTGTTAATGTGACTAAAGGGCCATTGGGGTTTTCTCGCGATTAGCGCTGTGTTCTCCTGGGTGCCAGATGGTGTGTTGGGGCCTGGGTGGATATTCCATGCCCTGAGATGTTCTGGCCCGGTGCCTCTGGGCCATAGCTGTTTCCTGGCAGAGCAGAATAGACTGCCACTTTGTGCTAGCCACTCCCACGGACCCTGGGTCGCACAAGGTTATTTTATCCATTTAAATGTCACCATAACAAAAGGTGTTTACAAAACTAACGAAGCAGCTGTCTGAGATTTAACCAGTGACCGCGCTGAAGGCCCTGTCAGTGCTCCGAGTTGCATAACCACACTGAAATCAGCAGAGTGGCTGCATTTTACATAAGGCTAAATCAGTAGCTATTTTTAGAGGACGACTAGAAATTCAGGTTCATGAGAGATTCACACGTCCAGGGTTTACAGTTAAGGATGAATGATCTCATTAAGCAATGTGTTTGATTTTTTTTACCCAAGTTGAGGTTTTTCGAATATATAGCCTTTAATTATCTGTAGTGTCATGTGTAGCCATACCGTTTCCAGGTTGTTAATTGTCCTTTGATTGCTTTAGCCTAACGAGGGCCTCATTGTCATTTATATTGAATATAGCCTCAATCTGTCTGCAATTCTTCCGTTTTCAGAGCCTCACAACAGCTTCACTGTCATGGCTACGTGAGACGCTGTAACGTCTGTATCTGTCAGAAACACCCTAGGGCTCACAGGGACAGCCCTGGATCCCGGTCACACTGCAGCCTGGTGCTGCAGAGGATGGTGACAGTGTCACGTGTGCCCTCCAGTGGCCTCATGTGGGTGCCCTACTCATGGACCTTGCAGCCTTATCTTGAGTTGTCCAGGATTAAATTTTCATCTAGGTAAATATATTTATAGGTCAATACCTTCCCTATCACACAAGAACACACAGATGGATAGGGAAGCTGGTTGTTTACACCTGAATGAGTATACTTGTAATACATGTGCCTCCAGTTTCACCGGTCAGCCCTGGACATGAGGCCTTTAACGTGCCCTGAACTATTAAGGCAGATCTCTGCCCCCTCCCAGGGTAACGCCCTTTTTAGTCTTATTGGCCTGTGTCACTCTTGAGTGTCGTTATGATAGGACCTGAAACTCTGCGGTGAATGTTGCATATATGGGTGTATGGAGGGGAGGGGCCACAGGTGCACTGGCCCCAGCTGAAATCTGGAATGCCCGCTCCCCCTGAAAGCTGATTGGCCCCTTGAGTGCCTGCTCCCCCTGAAAGCTGATTGGCCCCTGGAGTGCCCGCTTCCCCCCTGAAAGCTGATTGGCCCCTGCAGTGCCCGGTCCCCTGTCACTCACTGATTCAAAATATACCTTTAATTGGTTCATCTATATGAATTATGGCCACTCTTATGCCCCCTAACTTAAAAAATTGTATAGTTGCCGTTGGTTGTTAGAGCATGTTAGCGCCTGTTAGCGCCTTATGGGAAATGCCAGTAATGTAGGGTGCAGGGCTGGAGCACCAGCTTCTAGGTGACCTTTCTCATAACGTGTCATCTTATTGCAGATGGGGAGGCCTGGCTTGGCCTTTTCAGAGCTTTGAACTTGGAGCTCCAGCATTCTTCAGTTCTCTTGGCTCACGATCACCTCAAAATCCCAAATCCACCCCTCCCCCCCCGTGCTGAAGCATTTCCCAGCTCATCATGTCAGTGTCTCAGTTTAAGGTCACTCTGAGAAGATTACAGCGGCAAGTTTTAATCTCCTCAGCAATCTTTAATCATGGTGAAGAGTCTGCGGCTTCTTATCTCCCCTGCGTTAGGATTAGAAGGACCGGCTTGTGGGTCTGATTCAGAGCTTGGCAAGGCTCTTCTCCAGAGATTGGCAATATTTTTTTTGCCATCGTATTTATTACAAGTTTAGCTCTGATCTTGCGTCTGTTCAAGAAAGCAGACACCTGCCTGATTTTTCAGCCGCAGAATCTGAGTGATTTTTGTTGTACTTTCCAAGCACTAGGGATGACCGTTATTGCTGGATAAAACACATTAGTCATTGTACTTCTGACAAATGTACCCGGAGAATCTTCTGTGCCATAGAATGATGTGGTACCAAGCTGATAAGCTTGGGTGATATACATTTTTTCATACTGTCATACTTTCTAGACATTTCACCTCTGTCTCAATATCAAACAAAAAAAAGTAAATCATGTAGGCTACTGTAAAATTGAGAGTCAGAGAAACCCTAAACGGGCTCATCAGAGTGGTAAGTGAATCTTAGGGAAATGAAGAGACTCATTTAAACTGCTTGTTGAAGAGTTAAATAGCTTACCTTCTGTTTATAGACTCCACTGTCCCTGCCCGATCTGCGGCCGCATGTGCACTAGGTTTCACATGTGCATTCAAGGCAGATTGGTTTTTATGGCATTAACCTACACATGTGCGTTATTGATAATGCTGTGCACCACGATACTGAACCTCAATACAGAATCTCCGTTTCAGTTTAAAAGAAAGATCTGTGTTTTTGATGGTGTTAAAAATAATATCTTTGGGATTTATAAATACTGGGGTGTACCGTAGTCTCTGCTGACTCTTAGATACCCCCCTTCTCTGTGTCTCACGTGAAGACCGCAACCGACCAGAAGTTAATCAGATAAAGAGATTAAGGGTGAACTCTAGGTAATCTGAATTCAGAGGTTAATGCAGATCCATCTGGGGTGTAATGTCCTTACACCTGGCCCAGGGGGCACCCCGCAGATCCCGTGCTGTCTCAGGCAGGCCACATTGACCGGTAAGACCCTAATTCTTCTTAAAAAGCCTGCTTGCTGCGTGTAGTCTTGCCCGGCTGAGTTTTGGAGCCACCTCCCCTGTCAGCTGTTGGGCCCCCCACTCTGAGACCTCAGGCAGTCTGCTTGAATAAAGCCATACAGTTGGTCTGGAAGAAACCAACAATGGTGTCGGCCTGCTGTGCCAGGAGACCGGGGGAATTTATTCAAGGTTTCCCCTGCGGCATTTGAAACCTGAAAAGGCGATGCCAGCATACTATGTGTGGGAAGAATATGGTATTGCATGCATTTCTACTTAAGGTTTGGCCATCATCATCAGTAAAAGCCCCCATGTTCACCGATGCCTTGTTTCCACCAGTGCTGGAGATGGTACCTTTTCCTCAGAATCGGCACCACAGAAAAGTCTCAGAATTTGGAACTGTAATGTCAGCAAATGTGGGACGGGTTATAGCGCTGAAACTTTCCGCATACCCAGAAAATTCAATTCATAACGATATAGTTTTGTCTAAAATTGCTGGTCTCAGCAGTAAAACAACCTGCCAGCTTATTAGAGGAATAACATTTCATCTTTTTTTTTTTTTTATTCTGTGAAAACGAAAGATTGATCTGCTGGCCAGATTGAAAAATAAATTCGAATCAGGTCGAAAAAATTCAATATTATGCCGATTGAGTGGCCAAGAGTTCCTGAGGCGGATCACAAAGTTCAATTTTCAGCAAAAACTTTTCTTGCGCAATCCTTAAACGGACAGCGGCAAAACAGTGAGCGAGAATACACTCACATACACAGATGGAGGAGCTTTTACGGAGACAAAAGTGGATGCAGGAAATGGAGGCAGAGTGCAGTGAGTCATACTCCGAAATCTTTTTTTTTTTGGTTCTGCAGCTTATAAAAACTTATAAAATCCAAAACAGGTCAAAATAAATCCTAAAAATGCAATTCATATGAATCTTTCACTTCCACCTGCGTAACATTTCTGTTCTGTTCTTCTTTGAAACCGATGGAAATGGGGCAGGTTCTCAAAAGGCACCAAGAGAGAACCAGCCCAGCATTGGTGGAAACGAGGCACAAGAGATACTTCCGTAAATTGTCAGTAATTACTGTCTCATTGTCATCTACATTCCAATAGATGCACTCTTGTGCACGGTTATACTTACAGTATGTACTTGGATGGGATCCTGCCTAAGACTGTGGGCTTGAAGAATTAAACAGTATTCTTGATATATGCCGAAGCTGAAGTCATAATACATGATAAATGATAAAGGATGATAAATGATGCACAGTAGCTATGACTCTATAGTATGACACTCCAATCAGTATATACTTCTGTTAGTGATTTAGCCACGAAGTTCCACTGTATCGGCAAAAGGGGGCTCCTGTTGGGGCTGAGGAAATAAATTATTTCTAAAATGTTTCGCAATGTGGATGTGGACAAGTCTGCATTGGTGCAGTGACAGTACATAATAGATTATAGCCACGTGCCATTGCTTGTTGATTTTTCTGGCTGTGACTGGATAATAAAGTTCAGAAGAACGTTCTCATAGCAACCTTTACTGTCTATGGGCACTTTTCCATCATACCAGGTACTGAACTTTTGGTACTTCAAGGTGTTGGTTTTCTGCTGGCGTAAAAACTGGTACCAGTGCCGAATGACATCACACCACAAGCCAGGGTATTATGTACTAAATTTGAACAATGGCTGTAGTATATCATAGAGCTGGACGATGTGCAATATTAATATCAACAATGCATGTAATGCACGTGCAATTCTCACATCTGTAGTCATCTTGATGTTTTCTGCTACCAGATGTAAACATTAAACAGGAAACCGTATCATCTTTATCAAGTTCTTAAATTAAACACAGTAAATAACTAACAGTGAAGCGTCTGCTTGGCATGATAGTCATGATACGCAGTGTGTAGGTTTGCACTCTGTTTGGCACTCCTTGTACTTAACTGTGGACTGATTGACTGATTGAGCTACCCCTAAATATTAAAATATTTTAATGAAATTTTCCAATCTATGCTTTCTCACCAAATAGACAATTTCTGAGGGGTCAGACCAACATAATGAACAATAAAAATAAGGGACACCCTACCCAAGATTTATATCAACAAAATCACATTGTGATACTTAAAAGTTTTCCAAAAGGGTGCTGTCCTAGTAGCTGTATTATACAAAATACTTTATATTTTGTCATGCCATCCAGATCATCTGACCAGATCGCAATTTAAATTTGGGTCTCTTCAGTTGTCCATGCATCCATTATGATTACTTTATTTATTTTTTACTTTATCATTGGTATCTGCGGCTGCAAGGCGGTGTTTGAATTGTGTTTCAGAAGCAGGCTATTTGCATAACCAATCGACAAAGAAAGCATTTCAAGTCCCACCCCAAAGTACCAAAGTACCCCAGCTGGTTTGGTACTAGTGCTGGAACTTTTGTTATGCATCCTGGGTTCAAATCGTCCACATGATAATTGTAATGGAATCATGAGACTGGTGAAGATGCACAGCCCTAGTTCTCAGTATGAAAAGGGCAGGTGGGTGCTCCCCTGGAGGCTTGGCAGGGTCGTACCATGTCTGCCAGTTTTTGCTACAATTCACTGTTGGATTTGTGGACACCTCCTTAGCTATGAGGCTGAAGTGTGAGTCCCATGTGTCTCGCATCAATAATATCAATGAGAAAATAATGTCGGAATCCACAGACACACCCAGCTAACTGGATCCGCCGCATGCTTAAGCCAGGTTACGATACGACCTCTTCTCTGGGCTTGGCCTGAACGCCATCCCCCCACCCCCCCGGCACATAAATATTGGCCGATAGGCCCCAGCTGGCTCTAGCCACTATGACGGCTCCGGCTTTTGTTCCTGAGAAGAAAGTACGCGTTCTTGCGTAATCCACAGTTTCCTTGAACAAAGGAAGCCGTATTTCATGACATCCCTTCCTTTGGTGGGGCATTCAGTGGCTGCAAGGCTAAAACTCCCAGCTTTTTTAGCAAAATGCCTGGAAAGTTTCAGAAATTTTTCTGTCTTCTGTAAATATATGAAATATGTAATATTCCTTCCTCCCCCAAAGGCATCTGAGGGCATAAAGTGTCTCCTATACATCTGAAAAAAATTACATTTGGAGCCTGTTACTACTAGTAAAATTTGCACAATGTGCGTCTTGGGTGTGTATTTAATGACAGTCCTGTCATCAGTTATTAAGAAGGCTTTAATAATAACAAATTCTGGATGATTCTTTCATTGGTAGTTTTTGCCCAAGTTCTCAGTCCCTCTCAGAAACTAGCGTAATAAAATCACATGTGACAATTAGCACACATTGTTGTGTTATTGCAGCTGTTGTGAACAAAGCAGGTAGTTCTAGGGAACAACAGGAGTGTCCCATGACCTGTGACCATGCTGCCTCTGCTCCCCGTCGCCGGGGCCGTTCCCTTTCCTCCCTGGGTTACATCGTCCTTCTAAGGGTTGGATGAGGTCAGGACCTCTGTGCCCCATTGGCGCGGCAGCTGTGCCCAGGCGTGTCTGCCCACTGCGTCCCCACGAAGGCCAGGCTGCTTCAGTATTATTCCAGCTGCTAATAGCACCCTGTGAAAAATAACCTGCAGGTCAGAAGACAACAATTAACCATTGTCTGGTCTCATACCTGTATATATATGCAAGGTCTAGCCACATTAAAATAAGGTCAATCTTAAATTTGACCACTCCCTTTAATATTGTGGGGCTGTCTTTCCCTCTTGAAAGCATCTTCATACCGCTGTGTGCTCATTCCTGCAGGAAGACCAACCTTCTTCAGCTCATCGATTCCTGAAACATGAAAGGAAACCAGCCCCAGCATGTTTCCACGCGGTTCCATTGTCTGAAATGTCGGTCCGTACCGTAGGTCTAACCGTAAATCACCGGCGAGTCGACCCACACCCGACGCCGGTCACTCCTGCTTATGGTGTAGCTACAGGGGTAATGTTGTCACATCACAGCACAGAACAGTTATGTTCACCTTTTGACCTGTTATGTTCTATTACGGCGCAAAGTAACTCTTTGAGTTGGGCCCCAGATAGACTGGCACCTGACCATACCAAATGATTATCGACTGAGTAATGGATGAAGACTGCATCAGTCTCGAACATAACCTACTAAACGTTGTTAAATCGTGTGAGGAAGGGGTGGTGTGGGGGTGTGGGCGATCTTATTGTGGCCTCAAGGTTTCAGGGTGATGGGGTCTTTCCTGCCCCGCCACCCCACCCCCATTAGCAGTATCTGTGTGGCTTTCCTCTTGCGGCCCCATTCCTTCTTTCAGACCTCTAACATCGCTGTGTCTACGCTGCCGTTAGTGTGAGACGGTGTCCCCTATCCTGTACCCAGTGATTTTGGAGGAAACAATCGTACACAGAAAATGGCTGTAAGTTCACTGAACAGAATCCTTATTGGAGTGCGGAGGCTGTTAATGTGCGCAATAATTTTATGAGCCTCTTACTACTGAGAAAACATAGTTTTGCACACTGCATGTGCCACCTACTGTCAGAGGAATATAGCTGCAGTATTTTAACTGAAGGTACAATTTACTGCATTGTTGTAGTAATATAATTGGGCGTTTGGCCCCATCTGTATACCTGCTTTTCTGGCTTCCCCGTTCTCCATCATACTGTCTACCTCGTCTGAATGGGCTGCCTTCAGCATCTGCCAGCTGCCTATGAACAGCTTCTTGAAAAGCTTCCCACCGGCACCCCCTGCTGGTGGTACTTGGATATCGCCATGTTATGACGCATGATAACTGAACTGCAGCATCGCCTGATCTAGGCACTGCACGTAGACCAGTCACCTAAAGAAATGTACCTTACGATGTCCTAGATGCTGTCCTCGGTGAGCTGTTAAACGTGTTACTGTACACCGTGTGCATCATTAGCACCCCCAGTACAGTGTTCACATGGCTGTTTATTAATAATCCTATATTAATAACTCCTTCCTTGGGGAAAACTCAGTCCACACTGTCACCTTCATGTCCCGCACCCTCTGAAGGGTGCACGGGGAGCAATTTTTAAGGATTTCTGTCCAGATCTTCTTCCCGGAAGTCAGAGTCTCTCTGCAGACATAATCAATGCTCCCTATTTTTTTGTCAGATCTGAATATGGAGTCCAACCCTTCGGACCACCCCCGGGCCAGCACCATATTCCTGAGTAAATCCCAGACAGACGGTAAGTTACTCTGGATTCCCCGTTAGTTTAAATGAGTCTAACACTAAAAAGTTCTTCCTACATGAGTGATTAGTGACCTATGATGACACCGCACCATCTTCCATATTCTCATGGGCTGTATATCTGGGAACATGTCCCACCCCAGCGAATCAGAGTACAGATCAGCGAGTCATGTGATGTTCCAGGAAACATCCCTATAATTGGGTGTTAAACCACCCAGTGGTTTTGGGTTGATGTCAGCATCTTTCTGCGGTACGGCGTGTCACCTCAGGGCATTCAGCCTCATGCTCTGTAAGATGCTTGATCGCTCAGTGTTGACCCTGTGACCATGACAGAAATGACTTCGCCTCTCTCTTTCAGTTGCCGTGGCAAACAAGAGAGGTAAGGCTGCGTGTGTCATCAGGCGTGCCATGCTCCGTGTGTTTTTACACGGCTTTTACACGCGCTGTTGCTGGCTTTCTGTGACCCTGCTCGCCACTGTCCGCCCCGTGGGTCACGTCACGCTCCATGTTTCCGTAACCCGTTCCCACCCCATCCCCCCGCCTTTAGCGCTGCCCGGTCCCCTCTGTCGAGGTGCCATCAGCAGCGTTAGCATGATGAACGTTCATGTCACCCGTCATGTGGCGCCCGTCTTGGGAACTTCGGCACGACGGACTCCTTGATCTGCTCACCTGGAAGGGCCTGGTGGGAGATGGGGCTTTCAGAGCAGCTGTCAGTCCGGCAAGAAATCCTGCCTTCCCAGCACCGCCCTCTGCTTCCCGTGCCCTGCGTTTCGCCTAGTCAGCCCCGCCTGCCCCCCCCCACGGAGGCAGGAAGCCAAATGCTGGCTGGGCCTCCCCAGGGCGAGGAGGCCTGGTATCGCTCGTCGGCAGTGGCTGTGCTTCATAGATGGTGCCAGATTCAGCACTGGACCCGGCGTTGCCCCAAGACGGCCTGACCGATTAGTAAAAATGTTTCTTAAATGGCCATACATCTGATCCTGTAGTGATTCAGAGGTTCTTTAAAGTGGCACAAAGCAAAACACTTTCAATAAAGATAATGTTCAGGCAGCAGGTTATCCTATGATGGACAATAAGATGTGACAGAGAAATTATGGGAAAATGGACCATTTACAGTGGTACTACACTGTTACTACATTAGGTTGGCAACTTGACACTGTACATCCTATCAACATAGGAATGATGTAAAAATAAATGAAATAGCCCCTTTTCTTTACCCATGGTGAGCTAATGAGGCTGCAGTACAACAGCAGTGCCCTGTGCGAGATCCGCCTGGCTGCCCCTGCTCTTAGGGGGCGTCTCTGTGTGCCCCCGCGTGACCGTGATGTGGAGCTCCGTGTTCTGGATGGGACCCATTTGCACCTCTACATGCTGCTGTGTGTATCTGCCTGTCTGTCTCACGCTGCACGCATGGCAGTGACGTCACTCTCCTCTCACTGTCTTTACAGTGCGGGAGAAGAGAAAGAGCCTCTACATCAACCATGTATGTACTTATCTTTATACACATTACTTTAGATTTGTTTAATTCATTTTTATGTGTGTATATATAGCTTTCATTGTTACTCCTCCTTCCAGCCACCTAGGTGGCATGTCTCAGTTAGCTGCACCATTCCCAATGTCCGTCAGATGTCATATCGTAGAAAGCTGGTGACGTCACCTCGCTCCCCAGCCCCCCTTCATTCTTGGCAATGAGTAACTTCGAGGCTGATCACGATCCCACTTCCAGCTAGGATTTGGCCCCTGGTCGCCTCGTCCGCATTTGATCTCTGAGGCGTGACTTGGCATACGTGGGGGGGGCAGACCGACCACCATCCGTGGCCTGTCTCTAGTAGCGCATTTCATTGAGCATCTGTGCGTGTCGCGCTAACGGCACTGCCTCCCGGGAGGTCACGCGTGCAGACAAACATGGAACCAGCCTGCTAAGACCCAGCTGACACCCTCTACACCTCTGGAGTAGTCTTCCCATCATGCCTGACTGTGCCAGTGGCGGTCAGCTCTCTGGGGCAGATGAGAACACTGTAAACACCCACACTGTTATGTTCCAGAAGCATCCAGCACAGTTGCGGCGGAAATACAGCTCCTGCTCCACCATATTCTTAGACGAGAGCACTGTGAGTCAGCCCGACCTGAAGTACACCATTAAATGGTGAGTATCATGGCAGAGCGGAGATGCTTACTCATACCACAGTACTGTATACAGGCACCCATACCTAAGAGGGGCATGTTTACTTATACCACAGTACTGTATACGGGCACATGTACCTAAGCGGGGCATGTTTACTTATACCACAGTAGTATTTACAGACATGTGTATTTAAGTGGGGCATGTTTACTTATACCACAGCAGTATATATGGGCACATGTACCTAAGCGGGGCGTTTTTACTTATACCACAGTAGTGTGTATGGACATGTGCATCTAAGCAGGGCATGTTTATTTATACCACAGTAATGTGTATGGACACATGTATCTAAGCAGGGCGTATTTAGTTATGTCAGAGTAGTGTATACGGGCACACATACCTAAGCAGGGTATGTTTACTTATACCACAGTAGTGTATCCAGGCCCACGTACCTACTGTAAGTTGGCTGTGTTTACTTATACCACAGTAGTGTGTACGGGCACATGATTCTAAGTGTGGGATGTTTACTTATACCACAGTTGTACAGACACATGATTCTCAGCAGGGCATGTTTACTTATACCACAGTTATGTATATAGGGACATGTATCTTAGCGGGGTGGGTTTACTTATACCACAGTAGTGTATACGTAGAGCAGAGTTTGCTGTTACCTTTTTATGATTGTATGTATAATTACAGTTATTTGGAGATACTGTCTGACCTTACAATGTGGACATGCATAGTTATAGGTGTATAGTTTCAGATTCTCCTGAAACTATATTGTCACATGACCAAGGACAGCTTGCTACTGTCACATGACAATAACGGAGAATAAATACAAGACACATGCGAGAGGAAAACACAAGGTGTGATAACTATGGCTGTTTGTGAACATTTAAGCAATGCAGAGCTGAAAATTTTCACCGATGCAGTACACAATGTGTGAGCTGATTGTCAGGGTTCTGTGCTGATACAAATGGAAACATTGAAGATGCCTTGTTACAAAGTCTCTCATACCACTGACATCTTTCTCTGTTTACAGTGTAGCCCTAGCAATTTATTACCATATCAAAAACAGGTAAGGTCAGTTTCTGCTCCCGGCTTCTTATACATGCAGGTGTGAGGGTGGTTAGCACCATGTGTGTGTGTGGGGGGGGGGCGTAACTGCTGACTTTCCCATTAACTTTGAAGTTGGAAGCGACTAAGGTCATGCTAAAGGTGAGGTGTAGCCTGGGTGCTAAATGTCATGCTCCTTTGAACTGGACCCCAGAGTGGACACTAGACTTTTAATAATTGATATAATCTGCCTTTAAACGCTGCCCAGAGAAGCGGTGGGCTCCAGCATCCCGGCACACGGCTTCAACGTCGGCCTGCTTTAATAAGAAAGAATTTTTAATTCCATAATAATTTGAATTCAGTTTTCTATTATCAGTGTCAAAGCAGGCCATAATCACAAACAGGAAGTGATGTCACTGGACATTGCAGTCTTGTAATTCTGCTGTGAAAGCGGACCATAACCTACAACAGGAAGTGATGTAATTATCACCGTCACTGGTGTTTTACTTGCACTGTCGTACTTCCAGTCTGCCTGTCTCCCTTTCCGGGGTCTGCCCCATGTTCGCTTCTGCAGTAAGGCATTGGTAGATTCACAGGCTGTATTTCGGCCTCTGCATAGTTTCTCTAGTTAATGTTTCTACTCTCTTCTTTTCAGAGACACAGATGGACGAATGTTACTGGACATCTTTGACGAGAAGCTGCATCCTCTGACGGTACAGCCTGCCGTTGGTCTGGTACCATAACGACATCTGCATTTTCTCAGCTTGTCTTGTCTTATGTGGACAATGCTAGGAAATGATGTATTAAAAACAGTTGGGGGATCGGAGCCGTACGGAAATAAGGATTTACCCTTCTGGCTTTCACACCCGCCTCCCCAGAAATCTGAAGTACCACTCGACTATGACAAAAACGACCCCGAACAGAAGCAGATCTACCGCTTTGTCCGGACCCTGTTCAGTGCTGCTCAGCTAACAGCAGAATGTGCCATCGTTACGCTGGTGAGGCATGTTAATATGTTAATAGACTTTCTCCTGACCTTTGCACCCCCCCCCCCAGCCTTCAGTGAAGGGGGGGGGGGTAGTCCTATATGGCCCCCAGCGGCAGAAGGCTGCTGGCTCCTCTCCTCCAATTGAAGAGCCGCCCCCTCCATGACCCACAGAAACCACCAACCCATTTGATCCCTACTGCAAGGCACAGCACAGGCTATAGGGGGGGGGCTCTCATTTCAGTGCTTTTAGAACATTGTCTCTGTATGATGGCGGGGGGGTCCTCGCTTTGGCCCCGGAGGGCCACAGTACAAGTCTTTTCAAATGGCTTCAAACCATCATGAAGGACCGATTTAGCCTTTGTAGTCTGGATGTAGTGTATACAGCCCTAACTGAGCCAATAGGGTTCACATAGCTGCCCCCTCCCCCGGTGAGTCCCTGTGCCCCACTGAACGCGCTTCCCAGGGGTGATCTAGGCAGGCGACTCCATGATGATTAGGGAGTGGGAATGAGGCTGGGAATAGAGGCGGCCTCTATCGGCTGGCGCGGTCCCCCCAGTCAGCGTTCCCTTCGGACCTGCATCCTCCCGGCTCCCTGGGAATGCAGACACCAGCTGGTGGGGAGATGCTCCGTGAACACCGGATCCCAGACTTTGATGTTTGAGTCACATGTGCAAAAATATCCGGATTCCTGCGCGGGGTGGGGGATGCGTCCCAGTGGCATGTGGCAAGCTTACTGGCACCCCTGGGGGGGGGTTTTCGCTTATTTATTTAGTCGGTTGGTGGAGGCGACATACAGGCGAGGAAATGACGGGGTGAGAGGGCAGGGTCAACCAGCTCCCCTGCTGTCTTTGGTATTATGGGCTTAGTGATACAAATACACTGCCAGCCACAGGATCCGAACACACAACCTTCTGGAAGCGCCCCCCCGCCCCCCCCAGGGCAGGATGGGAAATGCGAAAATGGAATTGTTCTAATGTAAAGGGTAAATGAAGCGTCATTTCATTTCAGAAGTAGCAGAAGGACTCTTAACTTTCACAATGTTCTCATCGGGGAGACCAGCCACGTCACTCTGTCAGGGTCACGGGAACCCTGCCTCCTCATGCCACGTCATCACCACATGGGGACATTCCTTTTCCCACACACTATAAATAAAGGTCCCCCTAGATTAAGCCATGCGCTGAACATCAGTATGTGATTAATAGATAGAGCATGTCTCTGATACAGGAGTTAATTAGGTGTGAAGTGTAAAGGTACAGCAGAAAGTGCCGGAATGTCCGGGGCGGAGCGTGTGGTAGATCCGCTGCCGCTGTCTCAGGTTTTATATTTGGTCCTTTCACAATGATGGATTGCATGGTGTGCGCGTGCTTTCACCTAAGTGCAGACCTCACATTGTTTCTGGAACATTCCAGTCGTTTGTGGAGGCCTCCCACCTCCGGGACTCTGGTGACGCAGGTGAACAGCTGTGTGAAACCCCAGAGTCACTTTCATGTTGGTTTAATGATCCTCATAGTAGCAGTGAAATGCCTCTTTATTACACATTGAATGCAGCAGACCCACAAAAAGGTTTTCTCACTATGGAACAAAACTCTGCTGCGGTACAGTCAGTACTGTCCCAGCGCCATGACCCGGGGATGGGTGGCGTGTCGTTGAGGGCATTGTGATTGTTTTTTTTTTTCCCCACCTGATCACTTCAGATGAACGGCCTCAGCACAGTCATGACCTCCTGGGATGGGGAAGGTTATAATTGTTTGACACATTTGACCGTCCCTATACAACCAGGCCCGCCGTTCAGCAGTTTCTCACGGGAAAATGACTCCTGATCTGGGCTTTGACGGGTTTGCGGGTTCAGGATGTGCCTTTTGGGGCCCTGGGGAAATCAGAGCTCTTCTGTGAGAAAAAGGCATCTTCACCTGATTCACATCCACCCACTGCCCCCCAACGCCCCCCCCGCAGGTGTACCTGGAGAGGCTGCTCACGTACGCCGAGATCGACATCTGCCCCGCCAACTGGAAGCGCATCGTGCTGGGGGCTATCCTGCTGGCCTCCAAGGTGTGGGACGACCAGGCCGTGTGGAACGTGGATTACTGCCAGATCCTGAAGGACATCGCCGTGGAGGACATGTGAGTGTGATGCGGCAGCCCAGTCCTCACGCAGACTCACACCTACTCATACAGCGGCCCTGCGTCCCATGGGGCGTCTAGGGTGTGGCAGAGGACAGTGACCTTGTGCCTGAGAGCCGAGGGACCGCCGTGTCCTGTTTGCTTAGGCTCCGCCCCTTTGACCCATGTGTTCAAAGTGCAGGCATACCACCCCCCTCAGAAAGGCCTCTTCCTCTTTGTGACTCCTGTCCCTGCTAAATTTAGCTGTTTGTTGCTGCACAAATCTGAGCGTCTGGGTAGTAATGGGTCCAAATAAGAAAGAGACTGGTTTTATTTCTGATGTGTGCTAATTTCTTAACATTAGTGAAATTAAAGACAAATATCACACCTATTGAGGGCAGGTCTTTAACCGATTAAAGTGAAAATGGCTAAAATCATGTCTACAGAAGAACTCTTCATCATGATTGTCAGTAATTGTCTTTTTAGTGCAGTTTAAAGTAGTCCTGTGGTTATTCTGTAGCTCAGTTAATGTTCAGTTAGCTGGGGAGTGGGGGTGTTGACCATCACACACACCACGCATATGCACCCCCCCCCCCCCCAAACCGGGGGCCTTGTTGGCCGCAAACAGTCGTTGCACTGGGGGGGGAAGTAGGGGATCCCCGAAGTGACGTTTTGAGTGGGACCCCAGAAATGCCCTAATTGCCCCAAAAGCAGAAGCAGCTGAGCGTCAGGAACATTAAGAGCAGCGGGTGACACCGCAGCGCTACGCTTTTCACAGGAACGAGCTGGAACGGCAGTTCCTGGAGCTGCTCCAGTTCAACATCAACGTGCCGTCCAGCGTCTACGCCAAGTATTACTTTGACCTGCGCTCGCTGTCTGAGGCCAACAGCCTGAGTTTGCCCCTGGAGCCGCTGAGCCGGGACAAGGCACAGAAGCTGGAGGTGAGGCACAGCTCCGTCACTCCACCAGATGGCAGTGCTGCGGCCTGTTGATCAATCCACCTGCTTTGTGGAATGAATGACTCTTTGCTGGTATTTTTCATTTAATTCTGCACATATGAGTGAGAAATTACAACTGAACAACATTATAACCCGACTGTACATGTCTCACATGTGACGGTTACTCTCTGTCACCCCATCGTGGCCTCCTGCTAACATCTCTCTCGCCCTGCCAGGCTATCTCCAGGCTCTGCGATGACAAGTACAAGGACCTGCGAAAAGCCAACAAGAAGAGGTCTGTGAGCACAGACAATGTGAACACAGCACGCTGGGCCCCCGCCATAGTCTCCTAATGGGGCAATGGCCACGTCAGGCCACCACCCCCCCCCCCCCCCATTTGGACTGCTTAGCCCAGCTTGCTGATTCCACGGTGCCTCCCTTCACTGTGGCATAGAGGACACCCAATTTATTTTTTTTTATTGCTGTTGTCATGGGTTATTTTTATTGTTTATGTTGGAGAGAGCTCCAGCCTGTAGGGGGCAGTGTCACTATGTTGCCAGAATGCCAGCCATGCAGCTCTGAGGACAGAATTTCCCAGCAAGAGGAAATTGAATCAAATGGCCCATGACTGAGGAAGAAGATCAGCAGCAAAACTCCTACTTGATCATCAAACTGTAATGAGCTGTTTAAATGAAACATTTGGCAGCAGTGGCAAGTTCGTTTTGGTTTTGTATGGATTTAATACTTAATACTCAGAAAATTCCAAAACCAAGCACAAGGAGGGTTGTCCCAGGATTATTTTCATCTTATACTTTCACTTTCGGTGACTTACACTTTCTCCGCTCCAAGCAGGAAAGAAAACACGGTTCTGAGACATGATTCCTGCAGCTGTTGATTATTTCTCCACCGAAAAAGCCAACTTTCTACTTGACAGTCCATTCCGATTTTAGAGCATCACCGTTTCTACTGCTGATTTAAAGAAGCAGACGTCTCTCGCCCCTAGGAGGGCATCAGTAGCGGGACAAGTTTAAAAAAAAAAAAAAAAACTTTTCTGTAAATTCTGTCAGTATTATCATTTTGCCTGTTTTTGGTGGAACGGGACAGAGCACTTGCGTGATTTCCTGCCTGCCGTGCCACCAGCGTCGTTTACAAATGCCTGTTTCAGGAGACGAGCGCCTTATTAAATCATTGTGTGAAGGACACAGAAGAAGAGAGCGCCTGAGCTCCTGGGTCCGTCGTCGTGGCATCCGACTGGCCGATTAGTGATACTGGTCAGGTTGCCTCCCATGGGGGATGAGATGCCAGCCTGGGATGATGAACAGAGCGATGAAAGACCAGTGAGGATAACGTGAGTCCGCAGGTGCAACCAAAGGTTTCAAACTTGACAAACAAATGATAAACATTCCCCTGAAAACACTAAAGCGTTTTGAGTTGGAGATGTGTACACTGTAGAACGTTCTGGGTTCAGAATTTTTCATCCCTTACGGGATGGTTCTCAGGTCTTAGTAAAGCAACCTGACCTTAGCCGGGCAGGAATGGGGGGGCGACAGAGATCGCCATGGTTACGTGAGAGCAGAGGATTCGGAGCGCGAGAGTGCTCCGGTCGCCTAGACACCTCCTGTGATTCTGGGAGCGTGTTCAGTCGTAGCGTGTGCAGTGTTTACCGACGTGTGCTGAAGTCTCACGAGGACACGTCAAGCAGAACACGGAAGATGCCGTGTGCAGCAGGTTCAGCCTTCCACCCTCTGGTGCCTGTATTTTTTTTTACTTCATTTTTTTTTCCTTTTTCAGAAGTAAGGTTTTAGTTTCTGTTGCCTGAAGCTGAGCTTATGCTCACTTCGACGGAACCTGAAATTCCACACTACACAAGTTGCAGTTAAACTCAGAGCGGATCCCCGCCTGAATGACATGGGAAACCAGATGCATGTGTGTGTGTGTGCTTGTGTGTGTGTGTGTGGATGTGTGTGCGTGCATGAGTGTGCGGGTAGTCAAACAACTTAGTAACATATGGGTGATATGGCATCTCCTCTAAAAATTAAAAATCTGAAAATGTTTTGCAAATGCAAATTTGTACAGTGTAAATATTGTGCTGAAATATTTAACTGTAGGTTTTCATATGGTATAAAATTATGGCAGAATTAATGCCCCTAATAATAGAAATAAATAATAATTAAGGATAAATTATAAATAATTTGATTGGAAATGAGAAACGATCATCCCTTTTACCAGTAATTAGTTTGAAATTTGGGATGTTCTGTTGTAATAGATCATTCAAATATTAAAAGACTTTTTAAATACCCAAACAAGTTTTATCTCTGACAGCAATTTTAATGTAATTTGAGTGGTATTTTACTGAGATCCTAAAATCTATTTTGTATGTTTTCTATATTTTCCATATGTTTTCTATATTTTGTCATTTAATATTCCCTAAGCTCTTGTAATGGCAATATTTTCAAATCACCGTGACCAAACTTTCATAGATTGATTTTTTTTTTTATTTCTGAAGCAGTAAAAAAAAAAGCATGATTTGTGTTATGATTTTGAAATTTTGAGTTTATAGCCCTTTAATACATTCCATATTTATGTTTGCCTAATTATATATTCATCAATTACAAATAATGAAATTTTTCCACAGTTGACCAAAGAAATGTATATAACGTTAATTAAAATGTTAGAACTGAGAGTGCATGGTACGCTCTACACAGCGCGGCATGAAGCGTGCCGTATCTTACAGCGAATGCAGGCCAGTGTGTGACTAGGTGCTCTTTTTGTGCTGTTGTTACTGGTGGTTGGAACTGTGGTTATGTTCTTAGGAAGCCCCCTAGTGGTCACTAAATCTGCAGCGCAACACAAGCAGGCCTGAATGCCTTGGGGGTCAGGGCGGGTGTCACCATTATGGTTCAGTCACAGGCACAGACGAAATGCCAAAATGATAGTGTTTGGTAAACATGCTGATTTGGCCTCTACTACTGTAATTAATGCATTAGATACCAAAATGTAATAAACAGTGACAATGTGTTCATCTGACAACCCGGAAACAAAAATATAGGGAAAATTTACTTGTATAAAATTATATTTAAATGTCATGATTGAATTTGCGATTTTTTCTCTTGGACACACACACACTAGACTGCCAGATATCTAAGAGATTTGACCTGTATATTTTGCGATTTCCTTTGGTTTTCATTCCTGAACAGTGTGACCTAGACCCGTTTGAGCAGCAGTTGGTCGTTTGTGTGTGAAAAAGAGACCTAGACGCACCAAAGTGTCAATCACTGAAGGAACCAGTGACTGGGAAATGAGAGAGACACTAGGAGTCTGGCGCCCCTGCTGGACACTATTGGAATACCAGAAACCCTGAAGCGATCACATGGCACCAAAAGAGACTTTGTTAGCATAGACGCCAGTGAGCCTCTAATGTCAATCCTATTTATTTCATGTGTACATACTGCCTGATCCTAATCACAGTACTGAAGTCCAGTTCGTGCACTGGGCTTCGTTAGCGGCCGGTGATTTGGCTTCTGCACTGAACTCTACCTCTGCACAGAGTTTTTGAATTTTTTAGGATTTATAAATTAAACATTTTAATGTCTTCTTAAAATGGTGGTTTCCAGTGCTAACATGAAAACAACTGCTGTAAACATGGACTTTGTTTTACGTTCGACCATTGTATAGTAGGCCTGATGTCATTTGTGTAATCTGATCGTTGTTTTAACTTTCTCTACTAATACGTTATTTTTCATTTTAGCTTTTGTAAAGACACGTTTTCTTGGGTTTGCCAAACACAAAGCATTATGTCATATTATCGGAACTGAATTTTTTAAAGTGGGGGTGTTTTTTTCCTGTATACTGGTCCTGGTCCCATGACTCTTGGGGATTAGGTATCCGCTGGCTTCATGCCTTCCGTGGCTCGGAAATATATTTTTTACTGACAGTCCCATTTCATAAACAATATTTAAAAATGACCAGAATAAAACATTAAAACATGCACTCAAGTATTTTTCCCTGTCTTGTTCATTTTCTGATAATACCCCCCTGCAATTCACAATTTCCCCGTGGGATCAATAAATTTAATCTTAATTACATTCGTTGGCATAACCATGCTCCCAGAAACTGTGAGAGAACCATCGGAAAGTATCTAGTTTGTTCATCTTCACTGACTGACTGAAGATAAATATCATCTAAACATGGCAAACCTGGTTTGAGGGTCTTGTGTTCACACTCAGAACTTGCAGTCATCGTCTGGAAGCGTTTATTAAGAATTTACTTCAAACAACAGTCCATCCATCAATCCATCTTATCCAGGGGTGAGAGTAGCTCTGAAATGGTACATAATATTTTATTTCATTTTAATATTTAAGTACTGCACTTGGATATAAATGCAGGAAGGCACCTCTTTAACCCATAGTATTGTGGAGGCGAGTATTTTAAAATGCATTACACTGTGCACCAAAACTCCATAGCGTGACATAAAGAGTTATTCTCTTGTAGGACAACCAGCTCCAAACTATCCTAGTTATGCCAGGAAGGCCACATGTCTTTGGTCAGTAAGAATAGCTACAATGGGACTCATGTCTTGTCCTTCATGGGAGCAGTTGCCACTGGACGTTGGGAAAGGGATGAGGCTGGACAAGCACCTGGGCTTCACTTTCCCAGAGCCATGGACGGTGCCTGATAAACATTCTGGAATCAGCAGTGCTCTTCTCCTTGAGGTGGTCATTGATGGACCTGAGGGGCGACCCCGATGGACTCTAGCGAGCACCTCCCTCATCCTCGAGGTTCAGCCTAATTGCCGCCTCTTTTGGATGGGATGGTTAATCTCAGTGAGGGGTTTCAACAAAATGGAAAAGCCAAACGTCATGGAGCTGGTCTTCATCACCTTAATTCGCAGCGTAACCGTCACAGGTGAGATGTGAGCTTTAGTGAACATGCCAGGAGGACACGCCTATGGTGTACGTGAGGGTTTCGTTATAAGGGGACGAGTGCAGACATGACTTATGAAGACGGGGAGTTCAGGCATGTGTGCAATGTCCTTCAGATAACTAGGGCAAAGAATAACGAAAGCTCACTGACTATTTATAGTTTGTTTTCACACTTTTTGCTATTGACACTCATAAATTCAAATGTTTGAAAGGTTGCTAGTGTCATATAATCACTGGGCCTGAGTGCGTCAACCTGACATCTTTATGCTGGGTTGCAGGAAAGCTGTGGCTGGTGTTGATGGTCCTGCTCAGGGTTCTGGTCTTCCTTTTCGCTGGGTATCCTCTCTACATAGACGAGCCGCACCAGTTTTCCTGCAACACCATCCAGCCGGGCTGCGCTGGTGTATGCTACGACACCTTCTGCCCCCTCTCCGTCCTCCGCTTCTGGGTGGTTCAGCTGACGGCACTGTGTCTCCCTGGTGCTGTCTTTGTAGTCTACGTCGTTCACGTGGTGGTGTGGGAGCGCAGTCCCCGAGCCTCGTCCGCTTCCCCTGCCGACGCTGTGAGGGTCCGCAGTTTCACAGCAGCGTACTTGTTCCACCTGTTGCTGAGCGCCCTGCTGGAGGCAGGCTTTGGAGTCGCCCAGAGCTTCCTGTTCGGCTTCCACGTTCCCCGCAGGGTCCTCTGCTACGAGCTGCCTTGCACCGCGACTGTAGACTGCTATGTCTCCCGCGCCACTGAGAAGACCATCCTACTGCGCTTCATGCAGGTGGTCAGTGCCGTTTCCTTCCTACTCAATGTTGCCGACCTGGTCTGCACCACCAAGCTCTTGGCGACCCAGAAGATGAAGAGGAAGGGGGTAGCACTGATGAGGCTTTACAGGGAAGAGCAGAGCTACGTCTCAGCGGGTGGTGAGGAACTAGATCTCCACCTCCCGTTGACCTTGGACCAGGAAGGTTCCCCTACTCTCAGCCGGGCCAAGGCCAATGAATCTGGTCTGGCTGAAGGCCCCAACTCGCAGCCAGAGGGGAGGAACCCATCGCCTATACCCGGAAATCAACAGCGCGGCATTGCTCAACCACGGGTCCGAGAGGATGAGGTGGAACAGACAGGCAGTGAGGTGTCTCTGTGCCCTGCCGCTCCCGCCGGCACACGGCACCCCCTCAAGGTGTCCAAACGCAGTCGCTTTAAGCCCCCCCCACCCCCACGCCGGGACTCGTTAGCCAGGGCTTTCGGTCCTAAGGGGGTGGGACACCACACGCTGGTGGAGGTGGCCCCCGACCTCCAGTCCAGCGGCCCCGAGATGTTGGAGAAGAAGTCTGCATGGGTGTAGACGACTCCATTGGGCCAAGACTGCAATTTAGGCTGAATGCTGTCCTTGTTTGGTCCAGATGATATGCGGTAAATATTTAGTGCTAAGTAGTGATTGGTTTGGTTAATGTGGCTAATCCCTAGGCATGTTATTACAGAGGATAATCATGTAGATGTGTATCATTTCGCAGATGAATATCGCCCATCGACATACTTTGAAGTCTGTGCTGATGAATCTCAGAGGAGCACTGTCTTCTCCAGAATGTTCCCTCGCAGGCCCAGCTGTTGTGCAGTGAATGACAGACACCCTTGACTCCGTGGCTGTTTATCACACAGCTTGCAGCACGGCATCTATTGCCACTGCTCTTGCCTCATCATTGGCAGACGCCAGGCACCTAAACCGGTCTACAGTGTGCCTTTAATGCTTCTCATCGTTTGCTTTGTGTAAATGGGGGAAAAAATGTTGCTCCTGGTGCTTTTCTCCCGTCGATTTGAGAATTGTGAAGATTGTATGAATGCACACTGCCCCCCAGTGGTGAAGATGGAAAAAAAAACACTCTGGATGAAATATTTGTTAAATACCGTAAACACACACTCTGCCAGTAAATTAGTTACCTAAGCAAGTAGTATAGTTATTGTGAATTCTGTTTAGACAAAAAGCAAGGTAATAGGATCAATCAAGAAATATTTTATCACAATATTTACTGTTAAATTGTATGAGATGCTTGAGTTCCGGATTAAATGAGACTCCAGGACCCTGGCCAGATCATTTTTTAGATCATCTTATAGTCTGTGATGTTTCAGAGATATGAAAATAAACTGCAGTGTCTGATTGCCTTCCTAATCGTGCTACAGTCCGTTTTTACACAGCAGTAATGCAGCAGAAAGCCCTGAAATCCAGCTCTGAATCTCCACTTCCCTCGGCGGTCCATAAAGATGTCTCACCGGTGAGTGACAGACAAGTCTGTACCCACATGTACTCGTTACTGTCTGTCTGACGAGTTCCTGCCGATTAATTCACCGCCTCGGGGTTTCTGAAAGGTGTGAAAGTCGTGGAGGTCGGTCACTGAACGTGGCACATGTGAACAGCAGGCACCGCTGCTGAGTTATTATTAATTACTCTTTCCTCTCTCGGAAGGACCCCCCCATCCCCATCCCCATCCCCCCCACTCGAATCCCAGCTCGGCTGAGGAGCAGCAATATCAGTATGCGGGTGAATGTGTCTGGAAGGATGATTCTTTTTACTGCACCGGGCCTGTCAATCAACCACTCACAGTCCCTGTGTTTTATTAGCACAGGGGGGTGGGGGGAGGGCGTGGGGGGGTATTGATTGCATGGGAATCTTGGGAAAAAAGGCAACCCTATTCAAAGCTCATCTATAGTGGCTCCATTGTTGTGAAACAGCTGGAAGTCTGTCGTTTGTATTGATGTCCCTCCCTTCTCCGCACAATGGGAATTCTGTCGGCCTTGTTAGCCCGGGGGCGGGGGGGGGGCGGGGGGGTACTGCCACTACCGCCGTCGTGCTCCCTGGCCCATTTGCTTGACAAAGTCGCTGACAGGGGATCACAATTAGTTTTGATTTTGGAGTACGGTAACCTCTAACCGTGCCGGGGAACCGCAGCCACTGCCATGGGGGGCCCTGCGAGCGGGTACGAGGGCTGGTGCACCGTGGGAGCCGTCAGCGGGCTGCCAAGCTGCCTCCCGTCCTGTCAGGGAAAATGTGACGATGTATCTGCAGTGACTCAGACATAATAGTAATTATATACTCCGTCCATTTAAAGAGCTGCTTAAGCACTGAGGTAACCTGGTATCTAAGAAGGTTTCCCATGGTTACAACTCAGTTTGTATTAAGATATATCTTAAATTCAGTATTATCCCATACAGATATCCAGACGTCCTTAATTTTTTGCATTGGAGTAGGGATTTATCAAAAGTAGGTAAAAAAGCCTGACTGTTCAGTGGTCCATTGGTTGCATCTCTGCATGGATGATCGAGTGCTGTGTCAAGTGTTCTTTTTGGTTCATACACCTTCATTTGCATATGGATCTATATACATTTCCTCTGACCTACAGCAGCCTGTCTGCATATCTCTCTTTCTGGAACCTTCTGAAACCACCCGTCTCCTTTCCTTGTTACTTTCCAGACTGACAAAGACATTTCACAAATCTGCTGTAAGAGAAGCGTATAGATTTCACGGCCTAATTTCCCCATCATTCTAATAGCGACCTGCCATTATAATGTATAATTATGACTAACTAGTGCTGTTTAAGCCACAGAATCAGGACTGTGAAACCTTCATAATGGTGTGTGTACATGCACATGATGGGCGGGGGGCGGTAGGCGTGTGACTTTACTGGGATTTGTACTGACGCATCTGAACTTGAACCTGTTTTGATAGCTGGTGTGTGTGTGTGGGGGGGAGTGACACTCTCCACTGTGCAGTGGGATAATTACAAGGTTTGCTCACATTCACCACCTTTCCTCAGATGCGTTTCCCAAAGTCCCACAGATCCATCCAAAGTTCCCACCGTGCTGGAATAGGACGAGACACCAGCGGTGAGGTTGAAGTAAGGCCAGGTCCCAGGAAACTTCCCCCTCCCCCAAACACCGGGGCCACCAGCCTGCATCCGCATTAGCTTATTGCCCCACCAGAACACCCACACGTCCATCAGAAACACAATAATTACTGATAATTAGCAGCAAACACGCCACATGGCCACTTGCCTGTGGGGATGGACTCCAAGTAAAACACTGATGTAATATATTACTGCACGGATCATATTCACAATTTCAACACATGTGCAAAATTTCTCAGAGTGGAAGCATATTTACATACATTATATATACCCATTCTTTGATGTTTGTTTTCCTGATCCTGGGCGACTACAAGAAACCCCTTATTCCTTTGCTAAATAGAACCTTGTGTAGAGGTTCAAAAGGGTTAAAAGAAGTGCCATTACCGACGCCGTTTCTTCTAGTGATGAATCAGCAAGACAAATGTGAACTTTAGGCAACGATGTATCTCCACGGTTTACGCATCTGCAATAAATCACTTCACATGGGAACATGGGATGGGCCTAATTATTAAGCAAACATGAGTATTGAAAATGTTCCCATGAAAAAACACAGTAAATAAGACATTGTATGCACCTTCAAACTTCGTTTGTAAAGAGGCTAAAGTGTCGCATTATAATTATATGACAAACAAATAAGATAACCAAACAGCGGCCACTAGATGGGAGTATGGCCGCGTAGCGTCCCAGCATCAAGCCCGCTTTTCCCATACAAGCCCTCCAGGCTTCCCGATGGCGATCTGCACAGATGTGTTTGCATTTTAACAGAGGGACAATAATGAGTGTAACACTAACGCCACATTTTCAACACCCCCACCGCATCCACGAAAATCCGGAGTATCAGAGCCCAGCGTGTAAAACGACCAATTTACTTTCTGCAGCAGTACTACAATTTTCTTAGGGCCGGCTTTGTCTTTATTGTTCTAGGTACTGTATGGTATACAGTGCACCAGATGTACAGATTCAATTTGTCGTTGAAACTGTCTAATACAATCTATTGATTCAATCTTGAAATTCCACTGGGATTAAAATACAATGTTACTGTTAGTATTCGGATTGCAGATATTGACATGACAAGGATTTCAAAGTATGAAACATTTAGTTTTGCAGCTAAAAAGTATCGCGAATGTGTCAAAGTTCAGATTTACGTCTGACCATTTATTTGTTTTAGGGCGTGATTTCATCAGGTCTATAGAAACAGGAACTGTACAAGCACTTTGAACACGTGAAAATAGCATTTTGTCACCGAATAACCTTTCAACTGATGCAATATATTGTTCGCATGCAAAGAATAAGATTCTTCGGGCGAATAATACCATTTAGGCACAATCCATTAAACCAGAAGGATCAGATGCGATCCGGGATGTGCAGTCACCGTCTGCTTAAGGGCAGCGCTGTTGGACCTTCGTGAAGACCGACTTGTTGTATTTATATATATACATCAGAAAATAATTTCATCATTACATAGCACGGCAGTTATTAAGCCGGAAGCTTGAACGACATAATTGTGCGATTAAATTCAAACACTACGGGCGATGTTACCAATTGCGCTAATGGACGCAGCTTTGTTCTGCTATTGTCTCGCTAAAAGGCCCGCAGAATGGGGATTATGCGGACAGGCCACCTGTAGGGCTGCCATTGAAGGCACCAAATTGTTCGTGCCCGGTGACAATGGCCAGAAAGCTGCTTAAAAGATTGTCCCCGCTCTCATTCAAGTTCGGCAACAGTTACAAGTCTCTCGGGAAGCCGAGGAGTTCTGTACAGGAAGCCCTGCACTCACCATCCACACCGAAACACCATTACAGTAAAAGATATTAAATCAAAGTCCTGCAAAGTCCACTTTCATATGTGCTTGTCATCATAGCTACACACGCAATCATATCCAGCACGCGCGAGCCGCAGACAGCTTATATTTATCAAAATTGTTTTATTGGCAAAATAAAAGTCACTTTGTTGAGAGCAAATGACATCTACATTTTTTTTACAAATGTACAATCTTATAGTTCTTCATTTATACATAATTTACAGATCTGTACACAATATATAAATATACTTTCCAATAAAAACCCGTATAATATTTGGGTAATAAGACATTAAGGCTTATCTCATCTTTGATACCGTGATTGCTGTCGTTCTAACCCTTCTGGCGCCGCTTTCAGGTTACGAAGTTCGAGGGGGGGAACACATAATCATTGCAAACGACCCCCCCCCCCCATATAAACAAAAGGGGCAGGATTTTAGCAGTGTTAATGGCACATACATTGTTTTAACCAATGCCTACACCCTTATCTAATAGAAATAATGGGTTCATTAATATGCTAATTAGGAGAGTGAGACAATTGACACAATTAGCTGTCGACGGGCCGTCTCGTTTCAGACCTGCGACAACGGCATCTGCTTTGGACAGGACACCGAGCTTGCAGTGCCCGATCTCCACGTTAGTCCCGTACTGACGTCGCTGTACATGGAGCCCCCAGTGCCTTTGCTCCCCCAGCAGCAGCGCGTGCAAAACCCCCGCCACGACTCCAAGGTCTTCCCCGACCAGATCCACACCCCGGATGTGATGCCCACCAAAAGGCACATAAAGTACTTGAGCATGAAGACGGCGTAGTCCGGCTTCTTGAGGTCCTGCTCCAGCAAGCAGGAGCAATTGTGGGCGACCTCCCAGCTCTGGCGGTTATGCTGCTCGTAAAAGTAACACGCCACGATGATTGTCGCAGGCACGGTGTACAGCACCGTGAAGATCCCGATTCGGATCATTAGCTTTTCCAGCTTATCAGTCTTGGTGCCCCCTTGCTTGATGACACTGCGGATCCTGAACAAGGACACGAACCCCGCTAGGAGGAACATGGTCCCGATAAATAAATATATGACCAAAGGCGCCAGCACGAAGCCCCTGAGGTTGTCCAGGCTCTGGTTGCCCACGTAGCAGATCCCAGCTACAGGATCCCCGTCCACGGAGCTCAGGGCCAGGACGGCTATGGACTTCATGCTCGGGATCAGCCAGGCGGCCAGGTGGAAATATTGTGAATAACTCGCTATAGCTTCATTGCCCCACTTCATGCCGGCGGCCAGGAACCACGTCAGGGATAAGATGACCCACCATATAGAGCTGGCCATGCCGAAGAAGTACACCAGCAGAAAGACGACGGTGCAGAGCGCCGGGCCGGTGGTCTCGTAGTGGATGTGCTCCACTTCATACTCCCGGTTGCAAGCCACCTTCTCATGGCCAGCAATCAGGCGCACGATGTAGCCGACCGAGACGAACATGTAACAGGCGGACAGGAAGATGATCGGCCGCTCGGGGTACTTGAACCTCTCCATGTCGATGAGGAAAGTGGCCACGGTGGCGAAGGTGGAGACGAAGCAGAGAACAGACCACAAACCAATCCAGAAAGCTGTGAAGGTTCTCTCGTCCTGTGTGAAGTACGGGTTATGGCACGGCATGGCACAGTTCGGGATCTGGCCTGTCTTGACGCGGTTGAATAGGGGGTGTCGGTCACCATTCACCTGCACCATGGGCGCACGACACTGACAGCCCGGCTCGCACGGAGACACCGGACCCTTGTGCTTAGCGCCGGGTCTGCCGTGACCGCTCCTGCCTTTGTGGGGGTTGAGCGGTTTGCTGGGGTAATTCGTCGGTTTCGAGAGGACTGGAGACACCGTGGTGGAGTCGGTTCTGTTGTAGTCCATGCACAGCGTGTCCGGGTTGCCCTGGACAGGCAGCAGGTCGCACCTCATCCTGTCCGGCCAGGGGAAGCCGTACTGCCTCATGAGCGGTGCGCAGCCCGCGCGGGCTCGTTCGCAAACGCTTCTGCAAGGGGGCAGGGGCTTTTTGTAGTCCTCCAGGCATATTGGGGTGTACATGCTGCAGAGGAAGAACTTCAGGTCGGGGGAGCACTGGATCTCCACGAGGGGCCAGAACTGGTGCACCTCCAGACCGGCCTCGTCTTGCGTGTCGTGGTTGAACTGGTTGGGCATGTATGTGTAGTTGTAGCCGATCCCTTTGCACAGCGGTACGGCGATTTCCTGACAGGTGATCTCCTTGGCCGCTGTGCAGCTCGATCGCTGCAGAATGGCGAGTGAGAGGAGTATGCAGATCCCCAACAGGTAGCACTCCATCCTGTGTCCAGACCCGCTTTTGTGCTGAACAAAAGGCAATCAGCTTGCGTCTCTCCAGGGAAACAACCCCGTGCAATCAAACCAGGAGCAGCGGACCCATCCCGCTCGTGCTCGCCTGGCACAGATACGCGGCCGATTTGCAAACCCTGCAAAGCGGGGCAGGAGCCAGTCCGATTGCGAGCGTGCAAGTCAAAATGGCTGAGAAATAAAAGCGCAAGCAGTTCAGCAGACACCGTGTTTCTCCACGTAGACTGGCATCAGCACAAAAAATCCTCAGAAAGCGTCTCTACTCCCCCGGTAGGTGTCAAAATATGACGGAAGTTTCACGTTCATAACCCGCTCCGCACACAACATCAACGACGATTTCCTAACAAAACGCTCTGCTAGAAAAAAAATACAGCTTGGAGTATTTATAGACAGGGGGACATGTCACGCCCACACGCTCAACAGACCAATCAACAACCCCCGAGGGCGTGGCATTTCACCGAATAGTCCTGACGCCGTCTCTGATTTACAGGTTAACCCTCTGGGGCCGACGATGCCGTGTATCTTTCTCGCGTATTAAAGTTCATAACTCGCTGAAATCTTATTGTAAAAACATGAAAAAACGATAACCGAATACGTAATCTGTCTTCTTTTCAAAACGTCCATTGTCGGAAGTATTAAAGTTTTAAAAATTAATTAAATCGGCACCATGTCAAGTAAACCATGTCACCTTACTTTGTTTTACCTGCATCGGGGGCGTGTAGTGCCGCTGTCACCCGAAGATCGTTATT
>JABFEB020000001.1:15280937-15294998 GCA_019775895.2 Stomatorhinus ivindoensis
GGTGATCTCAAGGATGATCAGAAGAAATGGAAGGTACCTGAGTTAAATATATGAGCGTCACAGCAAAGGGTCTGAATACGTAGGACCATGTGATATTTCAGTTTTTCTTTTTTAGTAAATCTGCAACAATTTAAAAAATTATTTTTTTGTCTGTCAATATGGGGTGCTGTGTGTACATTAATGAGGGAAAAAAAATCATTTAAATGATTTTAGCAAATGGCTGCAATATAACAAACAGTGAAAAATTGAAGGGGGTTTGAATACTTTCCATACCCACTGTATATATATATATATACAGACGCTCCTCTACTTACAGACTTACATACTTTCAGACATACGAACAAAGAGGACTGTAAGTCCAAATTGTGTTCATTGGGCTCCCGTTTCCTGTCTGCAACATCAATTTTTTTTTCTGTGTGCCAATTCCGCCTAGTACGACTTCTGTCCGCTACTCCCGCCGCACAGCAGCGTAGCGTGCGGACTCCCAGCATATCCTAGTTATCTGTACTTACGTATATCCTTAAAAGGATGGTGAATAACGACTTACAAACATTTCAAATTATGAACAACTCTTGGGAACTCATCTCATTCGTAAGTAGAGGAGTGTCTGTATACATATATATCGGAGTTACTTCCTTGATCTCACGGTCATTGACTTCTGCCATTTCCTCAGTCCAGTTGCATTATTGCAGAGATGGATGCAATCACTGCAAATGAATGAAATTAATTGGCTACCTATGATCTCGGAAACACCATTACATGTGCAATTTGTCAATCTATGTCAATCAGTGTTTCACAGTAATGAAAATATATTTATTAAATGACGCCCAACATGATAAATGTAGGAAGGTTACACTGATGAGTAATGACCAGTTAATATGCTCTGAACACCACCTGGTCGATTAATACAGAACAATTCTGTAATCAGCCCTGATTCTGCCAATAGGATGTTACGTGTAGACCTGTGTGCTGTCCATTTTCCTGTCTTCTCTGCATTATTCAGCTTCAGCTCCCAGTGCCAGTAACTTCCACTGGCCAAAACAAAACGCGACAGCCGCTGGGTCTTGCGTTTACGAGTCCTGAATTAAATAAGACAAAACCAACAGCACTTCCGTGCATCTGGGCCAGTCATGCGGATCCTGAAGGGTTTCCCCCAGGCCCCATGGAGGAGATGCAGCATCTCAGCTGCTTTCCCTGTTGCATTCGACGCACAAGATTTCTACAACGTGGACCTCATGCTTTATTGAACAGAAGCATTGAAACTCAGCAAAACCAGACTGGGGAAGTCCCACAGGTCTGGCCCTGTGCTGTCGGCTTCCAGCTTGATATGAAACGGAAAGATACACTGAGAGATAGAGATACTTTACTAAACAGTGCCAGTAAAATGATCCAGAAGATCCGAGCTACTTAAATGTGTAAATCTCCATTAGATAGCTAACTACACGTGCTGGACAGATTTAGCTAGAATCACTATAGTAAGGACTACAGAAGACAGGCAAGTCCTTGTCAGAAAGCAGAAGACGACCCACCCCTCCCCCTCATAAACACACTTAGCATCTCCAACTGCTGAAGATAATGACCATTAACGGCCACAATTAGCATATGTGGGCTAACAAATAGCCTGGCTTGATTCTTTGCAAATCTACTGAACTGTACTGCAAACTGCAGATAAAAGAATCTGCTTAAACTAAGTATATATGCACAGCCCAAAAGAAATTGGGGTGTTTGTATAAATACATTTAAAAAATTCTAGTTAAGCACCAGAACATTGAATATATTACTAGCTGACACAGTTCAGCCATTTCAAAAGAGAAACCAATAAAAATCAAGTAAACAAGTTGTACATGATAGGATGTGGGAAATTGTTCCATGAGGGTGCATGTGTTTGGGGGGGTGGCATCATTATTGGCAGTGTGGGCAGCTCACGCTGGCATGGCACACCATCCAGACAAAGACTTTGTAAGATAACAATAGCACTGGATTTGTATTAATAAAAACACTGTAAATGATACATAAAGTCAGCATGCAGGGAAGGCAGAACTGGGCTGGTGTTCTCTCTTTGAAACCCTCATAAGACATCAGAATTTTGCATTAATTGGAGTTGGAATAAATTTTTACTGGCACAGACATGCAAGGCAACACAACCGTCTTTCGTGGTCTAATAAGAAAACAGGAGTGCCCTTCACTGTGACCTTGCTGAGAGAGAAACATCTCACTATCTGAATATTTCACTCATATGCTGTAACTCTGCCATAGTTTAAGTTTTTTATTTCAGGTTTTCGTTCAACAGATCATAGAGGCCGCAGATTTCTAGCAGTAAGATTTATTTGGGGTTTTCAGCTCTGTTGAAATGTTGATCGGTGGTTTTTTTTCATGACACTGCATAGTTTCTGAGTTTGGTTCTGTGTAGCTGTCATTATGAGAGCAGCTTAGGCTGCACCTGACCTTTGCCATCCTCCTCCCCGGCCATGACTCGAAACAATGAAAGCGTTTCTTAATCTGAATGTCGGTGTCAGTAGTGCTGCCCCACTGTCAGGGCGAGTCACATCACGTTCTACCCTTTCAAATTTCTGCTGACTGGCTTCTATGCCGACTGACTGCGGTCCAGGTGAATTGCCTCTGGCTCTTGGCGATGCAGGACCTCGCCCCGCAGCAGCGTGAGTCTTCCTGACCTCCGGCGCTTACAGGGAAGCCATTTCATTCCTTGATAGCCAAGGCTCTCCGCCATGAGAAATTCCACAGTGAAGCCAGCAAACCCCAAATGGATGAGGACTGCATACTAATGGGCCTTCGAGTAGTTTACGGTGATATAATATTAACGGGACGTGTTTTAAAAGATTTATTCATTGCTTAGTGGAAATGCTTTTGCCAAGCGGGGAATGACACTTGCTGTTTGCATTAAAACAAGCAACATGTCATAAATTAAATATAGTCTCAGGGCAGTGTGGTCTGGTGACTTGAAAGCATTGCTGGTGACTGTGGTTAAACATGTGTGGCGGGGATGTTTAACATACTGTTGGTGCTGGGAACTCGTTCAACAGCATTGCAGGAAATTAACGGAAAGTGTTTTCCCTGACTTGGCTGAGATTTGTGGAGAGCTTCACCACACCACAAAAACACCACCTTGTCTGGACAAATCACTGCGCCGCTAATTAGTGTCCTCTCTGCTCCTACATACAAGAGCTTCAGAATATCCTGAATTAACCCAGATATAATTTGAGGAACATACAGTCCCTCTCAGGCCTCTGTAGATCACAGGAGGTTGTGTCACGACTTAAACAGAGGTTTTTTTTTTGCTAAATTCCCAAAATAGTTTTCAGAAACAGCTGAACATGTTTAAGCTGATAATTGACAACTGCAAGCTAATTTGCCCAATTACCCAGTCAGTTGTCTATTCTAGAGCAGTCCTCATCTTCTCAAGACTTCTCATACCGTCAGAGACTTTTTAAACCTCAGTTTGGTGGCCTAAGCACAGTCTATCTTGCATTATAAAACGCCTGGCTTATTTTAGTTGATTCCAATGAGTTCAAGTAACCTTACGGAGGTTTTTGCACACCTATTTAAACTTTGAAACAGAAACCTTTCTTGTTTGACCCAATAGCCAGCCTGTTCTGCATTTGTGGTAGAAAAATGATCAGAAATTAGCATTGAAGCTTTAAGGAATTCAGCATTAAGACTTTTAAGGAATTAAAGCACCTCCCCAAGAAAAGAGATGAGGAACTAAAATGAGAGATAAATACTACACTGCACTGCACATCTATCTATCTATCTATCTATCTATCTATCTATCTATCTATGACACACTAATAGTAAACATATTCACTGAACAGCAACAGCACTGTGTCAGCTGACAATAGTCCAGCTTGCTACCAAAATGCCACGCCTTTATTTAGCGCAGCTCTTGGAAGCATATAGCACCTGGAGTGGATGAGAAAATCCAACAGTCTAGTTATGATAGCACTGCCCTCTAGTGACCAGGAGGAATGCTGACTGAAACCGATTTTAAAAAAGTTTGAGGTTTCCTCAAATTCTCAACACTGTGACAGAACAAATGTCTACGGATAACAGCGGCACTATAAACTATTCGTTGATAACAATGTTGTCATCACTAAAAGGCACCACATGCAAGAAGCATCCATTTGGACCTTTGATTAAATTTTCAATTTTTCTCCTCTTTTAAGCTGCGTCCTAATTCTTTATGCAAAACCAATCCCACGTAAGGCAGCCGAATTCCTCAGCTCAGTAAAATATTAATATGCTTGTCAATGTCGCAGCATTATGTTATTTTTTTAGCCACACAAATTCTTAGATATTCAATCTCAGGAGAGAAAACATTCTTACCTTTGGTTTCATGATTCCCTCACTATTCTGATGCCAAGCTGCAGTTTAATTGGAGTCTGTCTCCTTTCCACGGTCTGCAGCATCAGTATAAAACTTCTCAAATATTTCTCCAATATTTCTTCATTATTTGTGTGAGTCTGTTTGATGGAAATCTGTTTCTAACCTGTTTGTTACTTCACTCACAGTCCGGTTTCAGTGTAACTGGAAGACCATAGTTGGCACTGTGAGCAACAGTAATTATGTCCCTTGATACTTGGTTGCAACAGTCTGAGTATCTTGATCGTAGTTACTGAAGTTACTGAGAGAGAAGCAAGAAATGGTATGTAATTAAAAAAAATGGAAATAGGTACACTGCCTCAACATTATCATAGTTGCTTGCTTGGTAGCGTGGTAGTTTCTCCAAAATAGTCTAGTTACTAGCATCCAGAGTCTGGGGGCATGAATAGCCCTCGTACTGAAGCCCACATTAGTCTCTGCAAGCTCAGCAACTCAATATTTTAGCAGTTCACACTTGAAACTGCCAGTGGACCTGATATGAGCTGACAGTGCATACCTTTCCTTGTGGTGCATCATCCAACACTGTGTATAGGGCACTGAAGGGTGATTTGTGTTTTATAAATGCATGTTCTGGTGGTTTTTCCTTTCCCTCTGCCTTCAAAATCCCATCCAAGACACCATTTCATGCTGATGTTATACCTGGCTTTTGCGATAACGTTATGACTGGTTAGCAGGCTAATATAATGCCCAGTAATCAATCTAACTTGATGCCTGGCTATAGAGCTAACATCATTTCTGGCTAACAAGCTAACATTAACCTGGCTATTGAGCTAGCCTTATCAAGCTAATGTGATGCTTGGCTATCAAGCTAACATCATGAGATAACATTATGCTTGGCTACCGAAATAATGTGGTGCCTGCTATTGAGCTAATGTTATGCCTGGCTATGCAACTACTGTTATACCCAGCTATCAAGCTAACATTATGCCTGGCTGTCAAGCTAATGTTATACCTAGGTATAAAGCTACCATTATGCCTAGCTATATGTTATACCTGGCTATCAAGCGACTAGTATACCTAGCAATCGCATGAATGTATAACCGGCTATCAAGCTATATTCAACTATCAAACCGTTACATCCAGCAATCAAACTAATGTTACGCTTAATGATTGAGCTTAATGTCATGCTAACATGGCTGACTGGCTGGCCTGTTTCCTTGTGTGGGCCACAAGAATGGTGATATTACAATCCCGACAGACATAAGCAGAAGACGATCAGATTGGAAAATAATAATTAAAATAATGAAAAAAAGGGAACATCGCAGATGGATTCCATTACCAGTACTTGGCATCACTTTCCCTGGAACATGCTAATTAAGAACCGCTTTATCTATAGTAATACAGCTATAATTTTTCCTGGAGCCCGACTTCACGCAGCAGTGAGCAAAGGAAATGCAAATGAGTTTGGGTTGAACAGAATCTGAGCAACCGTATATATGGAGGTTACACTAAAAATTAGAAAGCAAAGGGTCTTTTCTGTCAGGTCATGTAGGAGAACACCGTTCAAGTTGGAGATCTGTCACTCTTGACATCAGACCTGGGTAAAAATAATCATAGGCTGTAGTGTCTGGGTGCAGTGTAAATACGCATCCTTCAGGCAAGATTAAAGCCACTTCCCATCGACGTGGCGCCAGGCACCCAGGGAAACACGTATAATTTCACCGCAGTCATTTCTTTCTCTCTGGGATCGTGTAAGGATTGAGTATCTGATTGGACGGCATTCCGCCTGGAACGTGATATAAGGGAAAGTGAGGTCTTTGAAAGCCTGATGCACGATTAGCAATTCTAAACATGCAGTTTATGCTCCCACTAACCTCACACCCATTTGCAGCTTCTTTTTTTTTTTTTAAATGCGGCGAGCGCAGACCTTTGGCGTTGATTCAACAAGGACCTGGCAGCACCCCAAACGCGGGGATGCAAAGCCGCCAATGCCACACGACACGAACCGCGAGTCAGATGCTGAAATCTTGGCCTCCATGACCTCGAAAGGGTAGTTTGTACCGTGTGCGCGTCTGAAGGCACCTGGAAAGTTCCATCTCGCCTTTAGGCTGATCTGGCTGTCGCTACCTGAAGGAGCCCGTAAGACGGATCTGAAATTACAGGACCAGAACCACACTTTGATTCCTCGCATGGAAAATCACGTGGGAGTTCTGGTGAAATTGATCAACAAACAAATGACAAGAAACACAATCTGGACGCCAAAGATCACCTCAAGGAGGACCAGTGCAGCTAAGGATAGTCCACGTTAACACTATTAACATATAAACATGTGAATTATGAAGCAAAAATAGTATACTCAATATATGCCTAACTTTCCTCTACTGAGTTGTTTATTTGACCCTTTTCTTAAATTATGGATTGTTAATCAGACTAATATGTTGATTAAACATTCACTGTGTGTGCTTAGTTACTCAAAACTCATTGGTGTTAAATATGAATAATACAATACATAGATATTCTGTTGAGTAGTTAGTCGTCTTTAAAAGTGTGAGTTTTATGGTGGATGAATGCCTGCATGTACTCACACCTGCACCGGCTTAGAGTCTCTGCCTGGGGCAAGGGGCTGATAGCTGCCGGCCGTACGATGAAGGTGAAGATCCTTACGGGATGTCAACGACGGCGGAAAGAGGAGGTAATGAGGAGGGGGTGGGGTCGCTGTGGTTCAGCTTGTCGCAAGATTCATGACGTTCTGGGTTATTTATGGTGATTTTTATATTTTCCACTCAAACTTCTGCTGGGAGCTGTGTGATTAGCCTGACTATATGATGTTCTTGCCAAAATAAAGGAAACATTAGCAGTGCTTACTGATGACCTGTGGTATCTGGGGTACTGAGCTGATGATCTTCTATGGACCTGTCACATTTAGCGGTTTTAGAATGAACACATGACATCCGTCCACAACAGGCTTCCTTTATACGACCTTTTCTTGACTGATAATTTTGAGAGCGCTGAAAAATATACTCTCGCTGCCTACTGATGGCTGAGCTGAGGGAATGTAATCCCAGCGAAATCCGCCAGAATGTAAATGTTAAATGAAACTGTATGGAATGCTTTTATACCGCTGATGTCTCTGTGTATGGGATGAGGATGTACTGTGAATGAACAGCAGCATGGAAAAATTATAGACAACAAAGAGAGGAGCCACTGGACTGTACCCTGACTGTTTCTGAGGAAAAGGGTTTTAGAAGATTCTACACCCAATGATGGCATTTATAAGAACAGCCGGATATGGGCATCAAAACGGACATTGGTGGAGTGGGATTCGGCCCGACGCACCACAGTCTGGTGAGATCTTCCGGGGGCAGGGCAGCATGTCCGCAGGTTTTCGGATTCAGGAAGCCTTTCTGACTGCGAAGGGCAGGGCACTGGGCCTGTTTATAGCCTGGAGTCATTTTTCCAACTGTCAGCCCTGCTGGAGTCAATATGACTGGAGGCGATAGCAGTGTGAAGCCTTGAACCTCTTCAGGAGCCTCAGTGCCAGGACAGGAGAAGCCGGATCCCTCATTCAGGCTGGCCCGGCTCATCTCCCCGCTCCCATTCCAGCTAGATGGAATTTTAAGCAGTGGGCTGGGAACCCGGGACTGATAAACATGGTGACCATGGACACCTCTTCCTTGGCAGGCTCACAAATGCATTATGTTGAATGACTTTACAGCAGTGGAATGGGAGAGAGAAGGAAAAAAAAAACAAACAAGAGGGAAATCAAATGCATTCCTCCTTCCCGGAGTCGCCAGAGCTTAATTGGAGGGACTTGGATGCAGGGGAATGATAATTTAACTGCAATAATGATTAAAATGATCATGTCACCAGATTCTGAGCTATTAGCCCGAAGTCAACTAGCAGCATCCTATCCCTCTCCACCCACATGTGCACGCTAATGATGGCTCGTCAGAAGTTTGTTCATTTACCCAACTGGCAAAACTAGACAGACAGTTCGAACAAACAGAGTGTTCTCCTCACGACACAGAACAGTCATAAAAGGGACTATCGCACAATAATAAAGTATGCGATTAAAATAAGGAAATGGCCTCGAGGGAGTAGCTAAATGTAGAACGTTACTTAGAATGTCATGGCCAATCCTGAGATACCGATATTCCATAAAACTTGGGAAAATGCAAATGTGCGTCACGCACGTAACGTCGCCGTGCAGATTTTTCAGTTCTCCAGCATGACAGGAGTGTGAATTCCCTGACTCACACAGTGAGCTTGCAGAGTCGTATTCAGACAGAGCCTTGCTTTGTCCCGATGTCACATTCCCGTGTAATAGAAGCCCTGGATTTTAGTACGAAGCTGTTGTGCCTCTGGCTCAGTGCTAAATTGGGGGGAATATATATTCTAACTTGTACTGTGGGAGCTGTATTGAAATAAAGCACAGTATTATTACATAAGCGTAGCATAAGCACCCACATTACGTCGACATTCTTCAATTTAGTACAAAATACACTCAGTGATTAATTCTGCCAAGTAAAAGGGTAGGATGAGTGAGGAGCCATCAGTGTGTGGCCTCAACAGTCTGTAACATCACCTAGCATGTTTCTGTCCGCTGGGATCACCATGGTTTTTTCAATCTACAGCCAAACCCGTCTTTCACCATAAAGAAACCCAAAAACCTAGGCATAGTAGACTAGCTATGCACTTTGCAGGGTTTGCAGAAAACCTGTGATCACCTATGGACTCCCTCAAACTCGTGCTAAAGATGCTAAAAGCAATGACATCCTGTGGCATAAAGAAAATGGGGATGAAAAATACAGGCCATTAACAAATAGGTAAAATGTGGCTGGTGCTTCACGCAGTCCGAATGGTAAAGCGCAAAAGCGCTGCAGTTGGATTGAAGTGGAAAGTGATTTTTTTTCTTGGACTCTGGTGCCAAGACAATATGGCAGCCACCTTTCTGCTACATTAATGTGAGCCAAGATACCCAGAAACTCATGAATTCCCGTCATGTTATCCATATCAGAATCCCATGTCTTTTTTTTTCTTTCTGGTTGAATCAAACAAACCCATTGGGTTTGTGAATCTGAACAACAGGCTGTTCTAGTCTCTGTGAGACTTTCTGTGCCCCCCCCCCCCCATCCCGTCCCTTGTCTGTCATCTTACTCCATTTTCTCCAAACCCCCTTCGTTCAGAACACAGTATGGGTAAGACCCAGCCACCATGCATGGTGTGATGTCTATACGATGCTTTATGAGATTGGAGCGATCAGGTTTAGACCAAGACATACAACACAACATACAAAAGTAAATGCAGGTAGCTGCAGCTCCACAGGGGACCCCAAGAGGGACTGCAGCTTAGGGTCTGGTCTGGACCCAGACCCAGGCTGGTGATTTCTGGTGCATCAAACATAATCGACCCCACACCCCTCCCAGCTTGCAAGAGGCTAATGTGATAAACTTGATGGAAGACTGGATGCCTGCCTGGCAATAAAGGATGAGGTTGTCCCAATTCCTTGGATCTGTATGCATGAACTTAAAATGCACAGGCTTTAAACTGCAGTCCAGGGTCAGATAATCCTTGGGGTAGGTGGGGGTTAGGGGCCCTGCTCGAGGGGCCAACAGTGAAGCCATTCGGGTGACCCTGGGATTTAAATTGGTGACCTCACAGTCATAGGGTCCTAATCTGCTGAGCTACACAACACCCACTGGAAAAAAATGAAAAAAAAAAAAAACACGAGAGGGATTATACATCATATGGCTTCTCTATTAGAAATATGAAAAATGTATTATCAATGAGGCACATTAATGGTCCTGGAAAACTACGAGCAAACAAACAGTATTCCCTCCCAGAAAAAAACCCATATATGTATAGAGTGGGCTTTGACGGTAGGCTGATTTGGCATAATCGAAGCTCAAAGCCAGGCTGTACTCCACTGGCTGGAATAGCTCTTTGGTTAGCTTCCTGGGATACCAGCCAGGTTTTCGCAAAGGATGCACTTTTTTAACAGCATGACCCCCAAGTGTCTCCCGCCTCATCGTTGTATTTCAGATTTATTTTGTAAAGCCACGGCACAAAGGCTCAGATTCAGACATTCAACATTATTTAACCTGTTTCAAATGGAATTCCTAATATAGAGACAGGTTAAGCGATTGTAAGTTTGTTTGTGTGCTGGATGCATTGCAGTACTTATCTAACCCTGTTTAGATTCACTGGCAAAAACATTTACAGAAATATCTAAGCCTCCATTTCCATTATCCAGCTGTCATGTAACCGTAATGTTAATGTAAAGATGAGACGGCCGCTGCTCCTGTTTGTCTTCAATTACTGCTGATAACTGGCAGATATTAAAATGAGCTTCTGTAACAGCAAATGAAATGGGTTTGACTCCAAGGTTCAGTTTCACAATTTGTAATTAATTCAGTCATACTGTTGTGAAATGAGCCATTAGCCTTGACTATGCTATAGGAATAGTCTTTACCTCTCTTTTTGAAAGGGTTCCAGTTTAACTAATACCGTCAAATAGATATTCAAACTATCGTCAAGTCAAGAGACTTGCTGATAGCAATGTCAGAACTGATCACTCTAACCAGTGACAGATATCACTCTAGTTCATGCATTTCTCTGATTGAACGGCTCTCACAGTGTAATGGGGGATGATATCTACAAATTACAGTTTTTGTTAGAGATGTAAATCTTTCTTAAGGAGTCGGGCTTTGAGAATTATTGTGATTTTGTAAAAACTGAAATATGTAGCATTATTTTAAAGGAAATCTCAGCAGCTAAAACCATTAATGAGTCGTTCACACTCTGCAAGACTCTGTACATATAAGTTATGTTTTTGTTTTTTCTTGCATTTGGAATTCGGGTCTCCAGTCCTGCCTCTGCTCCACACACCTGTTTCTCTTCCTCATCTTTCTCTCCTTCTGTCTTCGTTTTGTTTTAAATTGGGGAAACCAAGCACTGGCCAGCAAATGGTGTTTGAATGAAGAGGGGGAAGAAAAAAAAATCAAAGAAAAATCCCAGAATGCTTGCTCCCTTAGACCCGCGGAACAGTTGAACTGAGCACAGCCATCTCCTGTGAAAGGAGCTGCAAACCGTCTGAATGCAAATGAAATCCCACTCATTCCTGCAAATATTGTCTTATCCATTAGTGCGGACTGACAAGAAAGGAGTCGGTCCGCATTGTGGCCAGGCAAGGAGAAGTCAGGGGAAGAATTCTATTCAGTCCCGGTCGAGGGGCTCGCCGCTCTTTGGTTTTGTTTGGCACCATTCAGACGCCGTAGACCGTGGTAACAAAGAGAGCTTTCAGTCTACCTCACTGTAAAAGCATGTGAAAAAAAGAAGGAGGAGTAGAGGGAGGGAAAGAGAGGGGAAAAAAGTGGACTAGGGGTTGCTGGAAAAGTCGAGGTGTAGCGCTGGGAGAGTTGGGCCACGTGTTCCTGCTGTTGTTTATCTTACGGCCGGAGACTAAGAAACGATGCGGAGGAACAGGGGTACCTTCCACCTTCTCTGGCTTAACGGATCTGCAGCCGAACGTCTGTCAGGTTGCGAAGACGGAGCAGTCAGATTCGGCCACTGTTCAGCTAAACGGGTCTGCCCTGGTTTTTACGAGTACCCTGCCCTTTTTCAAGCCAATCAACCCTGCTGTCGAACTGTTATAGTGTCCTGAACACAGTCGCATTCTGCCTCCGCGCTCACTGCACTTCTAGGATATACCTTAACCGAAAATACTTTTCCGGTGTCTGTTCTCAGGGAAAATGGGAGTAAATGGTAATCTTTAAAAATTTTGCCTCTCGCCTTTGTTTAATGTACCCCTCTCTAAAATTCCAAAGTCTGCCCCATTCAGCCAGTCTAAATAAACACATTCAGTCACGCTAATGTTGTTTTCTTTGCAGGCTATGCATGGAAGGTGGACCTATTGAAGCCAGTGGAAGCTCCACAAGTGCAGCTGGAGGAGATCCGGTCAATCTCGGGGGCCCCTGCACGCTGTCCATGTCATCGGGATGGGCAGGGTGTGAGTGGTTTTAAAGCCCCCACCCTCGTAACAGGTGTGACCGTACCCTGTTACCTTTCAGCCCACCTGCAAATAGCAGCACCCCATGGCAAAATTCTGATGTTTTTAGGCTGTTCGACAGCTGGCTAAAAATGTTTGACAAATAGTAAAACAAGCAAATCCTTAAAAAGCCCATGGCTGTGATATATTTTTGCCTTTTTTTTGTCCTGCAGGGCGGCCTTGGGGCTAGCCAGCTGTATAATCATGCCATTCATTTCTGTTTTATTGACAGATGTGACTTCAACAGAATACTGATGCTTCCTCGAACCTTTGGGAGATGGCGGATTCCGGGGCGTCTGCTCACTGAATTCAGTGGCTTTCAGAGGCGACCTCGCAAAGGATGGAACATGCCGGGGTTTTCTTCAAATGAGCATTTCATTTGGAGGCCAGCGTTTTGAGAGGGGACCCAACATAAAAGGAAAAATCAATTCAGGGATGCTGAACCATCCTTGAAGGGAGACGCCACAGCGCCAGCCTGCCCATCCAAATTCAGTGCAGACACATTCCACTTACTCAAATGTTTAAAAAGGCACTGAATTAAGTATTAGGACAAACTTTACAAAAAATGTAAGGACAAAGACAAACTAAAGTGTCTGCATCGAAATGTTTAATTTTGCAGTTTTAATTTGTTTATTGTAATCTTTCATTTGAATCTTTCCAGAAGCACACTACACTGGTGTCAGATTGACCGGAATTCCCATAATGCAATGGGATGATTGATGGCCATCACTTAATCACCGAGCAGGACAATGTGTAAACCAGTATTAGGAGCCCATGGCTTGCGCGCCGAGGGCTGTTTTTCCTATACTTGCTCCCCTGACCTGTCAGCTATGTATGAAATAGCAGCACGGAGGCCAGTGGTGCGGAGGCCGCACCAAAACAGAGGGCCAGATGTGTCCCGGGGCGAGCATTCAGCCGGCTGCCGTATCTGAACGTGGACGGGAGCAGAGATGGTCCCAGGGTAACCCCAGGTAAACAAACCAGAAAAGGAAAAAGAAGAATAGGCGGTGAGAGATAAAATGGCATGGTTGGCTGTGTAATTTTAGCCGGTTTATCTTCTTTACATGGTCAGGATGCCACGTGAAACTTTACTTTCAATCATGTAAATATCTAAAAATTATTATAATAATGTTTTAAAATGAGACATATGCAATCATACATGAGGATAAAAACCTATTTCAGTATCCATAAGGAGCTGAACAAATTTTTGCCAGATTATAAAAAAATATCACCTAAACCTGCTCCGTTACAGAAAGAAGCACAAAATTAACAGACCTCATGTTTAATTAGCAATACAGAACATAAATGAAGCGTGCTGGTGTTCTCACTAGATTTTTAAATAAACGTAGCAGGTCTCCGCATTGTGCTTAGATGGGAGCAGTGTCATCGCAGTGGAGTATTTGCCGTTATTGTGGTTTTACAAGTACAGCACTGCTGCCGTTAGTGCTCGCATACCGTCGATGTTCCCTGTGAGCTCTCCGGACGGCTGCTCTCAGCCACCAGTGCCTGTCAGCAGAAATGCAAGAGAAAACCAGATCAATTCAGAGGCACAAGGAGGATGATGGAAAATTGGGCCTCAGTAGGTCCTGGGGAGTCGGGTTTCTGTCTCAGCTGGCCGTTGGGAACGCACGGAGGGGGGGGGGGGGGCGGGGCACTGATACACAGCTAAGGTAAGA
>JABFEB020000001.1:15324260-15334777 GCA_019775895.2 Stomatorhinus ivindoensis
CCCATGAAATTTAAACGGCTGTGGCCACGCTGGGATTTACCCTAAATTAAATCCTCATTAGAAGGCTCATGCTTCCAGATTCTCCCCACAAGCTGCATTTCTGGGCAAATTACGCTCTGCCTTGTACTTAGTTAGTTGGTAAAGTGTTTATTAAACATGTAGTAAATCGCATTGGTCATTGTTAAACATATATAAAAAACTTGTTTGGGATGAAAATGATTATCTGAAATGGTATTTCTTTTTAAATTGTTTTAATATAAAATGAGTTAGAATAATTTAAATTATTCATATTTACTATCGTTTAGTAAACTGTGTGAAGTCATACATTTTAGCCTGTTGACTTGCAAAATGTCAGACATACACACACACACACACACGGGTTTGTAGCTATATCTTTGTGGGGACTCTCCATTCATTTCTATGCAGAAAACTCTAATCCAAAGACAACCTTAACCCCTACCCAGCCCTAACCTTAAGCATACATAGCCATACAAAATAAAAGACTTTTGGCATTTTTAGTTGTTTGATTACAGTTACAGGTCTTTGTGGGGACCAGAAAAATGGTCCCCACAATTTCAAACTAACAAATTTCTATGACATTGTGAGGGAAATTTGGTCCCCACCATGTAATATAAACATAATCCACACACACATATATATTTCTGTTCTAAGAACTGAAACGTCTGCGTGTCCCTGAATCTGTATTCCAGGCCGCGCGTTCGTTTCATCCAGACAGAAGCCCCGGACTAAATAAAAACGTCAGGAAATTCTTGCCACAGCCCACGGAGTTGCGCAGGTTGGTGTTTGCAATCCTAATCAGCCTCATTGTCTCTGAGACATCCCAACTCTGACCCCCGGCCACTGACTTCAAGGCAGCGCCGGTCCCTGGCACGGCAGTGTTTGTGGTAAACACTGATCAAAATTCATTAACCTTCCCGCAAACATTTTCCCAAGGTTCCTAGGCAGTGCATCATCTGAGGCCAAAATAGTGGCTTCCACTCAACGCTAATCCCTCCCTGTCACCAAAATTGGGTGCTCTTAAAGTTGGAAGGAAAATATCAGTATTAGGATGATACTGGGAGAAGTGTGGAGAACTTTTTTGTTTAACCCTTGTATTCCCGCTGTTTTATTCGGTGATCCTGCCGGAGAACGCGATGCCAATAGCACTCATAACACTCCAGACTATCAGCATCAAACAGGAGCAAGGATTTCAGGAGGAGAACCGTTTTGTCTTTGATAAGTTTTACTTTAATGATGTTAGTTATTCTCTGAGATGAAGACGACTTGGAATCACTGCTGAGACCAGCACAGAAACACAGTCAGCCAGCTTCCTGCTCATGTTTGAAGAAATATTTTTGGTTCCACCACTTCTGTGCGACTTCATAAGAATCCTGTCAATGAACTTGAACATGTGATTATGTCCTGGGCCAAATTCTCCACCTGGGTTGGTTCTGGATGTAGTTTATGTTCATTCCAACTCATAAACACGTCTAACAATACTTAAAATTCTAGCTACTAACCACCAGCTAGTTCTCTAACTTCCATTACTGATTCAAGGGGCTTGTTACTAATTACAATATGGATGACTTTGGATGAAATTGTTTGGCATTTATGTTTTATCCCACTATGAGTTTACCTGACCCACTGCCTCTGACCACACCCCTCCTACAGTCAAAAAAAGCTTCTAGATGCTTCTCTAAGAGATTCCAGGAAAGGAGGCATGTAATAGAGATGTGGGCCGTCTCCAACTACAAAAGAGATGCAGAAGGATTAAGGACAAGCTATTGTCCCATTATAAAGATTAAAGGCACTGTGTTCAGCCTGTTCCGATGTCTAATGTGAGCATGTGATTTCTCACAAGAATGATCTGTCATGGTCATTAGTTTAAATGCTCCTGTCCATTTTCTATACTATACTGAGGGCAAGTTTCACAGACGCTCAGACCGTAACGTATTGCTAACACAGTATTTCCCTTTTTCAGTCTATTCAGTTGACTACTGTTGTTTCCCTACATGCAGTTCATATCAGTTGCTGAAATCATGAGTGTAATAAAATTTCCTATAACAGTACCAGTGTAAACACGACAGGCCGTGCAGTGGATGTTATATGACACTCTGTTGGTTGGTGGCTTGATAAATTCTTAAATATAAATCATTCAATTTATTGTATATTGCCTTTCCCAACATTGTCTCTCCCATTGTTTTGTGTCTCATATAACATTATATTAAGTGTTGGGAAGATGAAATACGTCTGTTATCACATATAAATAACTTCATATGGTTGAGTTGTCCTGCAGAGGTTGAAGCACAAGGGTTGTAGTTATATTTTTAAGATAATTTAATGAATCCGAGTACTTGCCAATGGTACTCGACTTTATAACCCGCATTTATAAGTTGTACATTAATAAATTTTCAGGATGTGAGGTTTGTGCCGCAAATGTAAATAAGCAGCCCGCTGTGCCACAAACCAGTAAGGAGAGCATAGATTTCTAAGCCTCCTGGGAAAGATAATGGAAGCTGGACGGCTGCGCTCTCTCTCTGGCCTGAAAGATGTCTCGACAGTGGCCATAAATTTAATCCGCAGGCCTGCTGGGTAGCAGAGGAGCGCAGCGGCAGGGAGGAGATCAAGGGATGTGGCAGGATTCAGGATAGCCTGGAAAAAAAATACAGAATCTGATAGATGTCCGTCATTCCTGACTGGAGAGTGTGTAAACTGATTGGCAGTGACATCAGTATTTATAGGGACACACAGAAAATCCCCACATTTATATTCCAGCACCAGCTTTCATATGGAATTGTGATGGAATAGGATGTGAGTAATTTTTTGGTGAAAAATATAATTTTTTTGGTGAAATCTATTATCTGAGCATAGCAGTGTAAGTGATGGAAATTTAATTTGTCCTGGGGCAATGTGCTGCAAAGATGCCAAAGGAGACGGATGACAGTAAACAAATGAGTCTGTCATTTCTCTTTTCCCACGTCCTTAAAGGCTTTGCAGCACAGGTGATGTCGTCGGCATGCAAATTCTCAGAAATTCTACGTTTTCAGTGACGCGTGAGGGGCTGTTAGCTTAGCAGAGGATATGTCTGGCCCATGGGGAATGAGTTTATGAATAAAACTGTATCTGTTTTTCATTCAGCCCTTAATGCTGGCGCTGTGTTAACGGGCTGCTGATTTTACATCTGAAAACCTCCCGGTCGGAACGAGACTGCGAAGCGCTCTTATGCTGAGAGTTGTGAAAGTTTAGCCCAGTCACACCAAATCAATAGAAATTAAACTAATTTTAAAAAGAAAGACCATTTAAAAAAGACTTTATAGACTGCTGTCTGTCTCACTTTCCATTCTGAAATTCTTATTCCTCACAAGGTAACTAACCGGATTTCAGGATCAATTTTTTTTTTTCTTCTTAAAATTTATCTGACCGAAACTGGGAAATCTTTAAAAGGAGCAACTTTATTTATTTCTTTATTTATTTATTTGGAATGGACATATCGTAGGCAGTAAAATTTAATCTGAATAATGTATGTATCTGCTCTTACATTCTTTATAAGATTTGGCACTTGGGCCGTGCTCTGGAAGTTTCAATCACGGGCCCCCTGGGGTCTTCTGGGATAGATACCTGCTCTTTGAAGGCAACAGAGTAGCTGGGAAAGCCTGGATCTGAAAGGAAACAGGAAAATGCTCTCAGGTTATGTATTATCCTCCACTAAAATGCACGAGCAGAACTTAAAGGGCAAATGGGGGCTTCGTTGTGTGGAAAAAATTTTTTTTTAAACAAACTGAATAGTAAAGACCACTTTTCAGTAGAAATCTTCCTCCAGAATCGTCTGAAGACGCATGTGCTTGTTGAGGATTTTTTTCACATCTTGTTGAAATGAGCAGCACTGTGATTCTCTGAGAAAAATCCCTCCTTTGAATTATTTCATTTATATAAAAACACAGACTTGGATCTGGAATATTTTCTAAACCTAAAAAAGGAATTTCAAGAAATTCAAGGAGGTGGCGTTGAAGGAATTCCCTTCCAGCATTCCCATTTTATTCCTCTCTGTCTTCCTGCTTCCAAGGAGGCATGCATTTCAGTCGCAGGTGAGAAATTGCATTTCAGTTACACCCAAACTGGATGCGTGCATGTTTTCTGTCCCAGAGATGCTGATTTTAGCTACATCTGTCTCTCCGCGCACTGTCCAGAGCATTTTAAATGAATTATTTTGAGAATTAAGGGCATTTCCTTCGTAGTTCAGGTAGCAAGATTCACGTTATCTATGGCCCGTGTGCAAACAGCCCATTTTCCTGAATCACAATGCCTGACAGCACTCTGTTAACACAAGCGATCTGCCTGGGGAACCGTAAGTGTGAAATAAGGAACCCAAACCGGCTAAAAGTGTTGAAACGCACATTCTCGCAACCTCCTCGGTCAGCTTATGTTCCAGATGTCATGCTAAGTTGGCCTGTTAGCTGCATACTAAGTGGACTGACATTTTAAACGTGGTTATAATTTTTTTCCCTCATTCCCATGGGCAATGTAATGTAAGAGAATACATGAGTACCGTGCCGTTGCTTTAATTGGCTCGGCCGTGTGAGAGATTTTCAGACGGGCATTTTTTAGATGCCTAAGAACATCTCACGTGAGGAGTAAAACGTTTGTTTAATCAGCTAATCCTGACCATCGACAATAGATGGGGTATCCAAAGGAGCTCTGCATTAGTTGCATATTAAAATTCAATTGGCCACCTTTTTTTTACGGTGAAGACAATGCGACAGGCTTCCGGGGGCCTGTGGAAGTGCTGCAGGGACATTGTCCGAGCATCTGTGCTCACACTGCGCAGCCTTCGCCTCTCTGTGGGACCTCTTGACACGTGCTCGATCCACCTTGTTGGGGGCCTTGTCTCATGGCTGACCCGTCTGTGCTGTTTGCCTAACCTGGTCAAGGGGGGGTTGTCAACAGGCCAAACCAAGAGCCAGCGGTTTCGGTGTTCGGTCGTGACCGATACATTAAGGCGCGGGGGGGGGAGGGGGGGGTGATTAAGGAAAGCTAGATAAGCAGCCTTTGTTTACATTTGCCCCCCCTACTCGACCGAACCTTTGGCCCCCTCTGCTGATATCTGGCACGCCGTAGCAGCACTGGAGGGGAAAGGGCTTTAACTTCATTTAAATTACACCTTAAATGCCACCACTGTCAAATGCCATGGAGGTAATTACCGCGTCACATCCGTTTGAATGGCGAAAGCGGCCGCAGTAAAAATGGCTTGACAATGAACAAAGGGAATACTTTGCTTTTTGAAGAATCAGACAGAGTTTGATCAAATGGTCAGCTTCAAATGAGGTCTCATGGTGAGGTCAGGTTTTTTTATCACCAAGGTGTGATAAAACACATTCCATGATTGATGATGCAATTGCATCACATCTTAGCAGATTCTCTGTCCACATCTGTTGGTTGAGAATTAACTTTTTATAAATAAGCTGTACAAATCAGCTACATGCTCCTGGTCAGCCAGAGTTGGTCTTTTGTGTTACTGACCGGCTATAAAGCAGGTTTGTGGGGAAGAATGAAATCAGTAATTGAGAGAATAATCCATCCATCCATTTTCTGTAACCACCTGTCCTGTGCAGGGTTGCAGAGGAGGTCTGGAAACCTATGGACACAAGGTAAGGAACAACCCAGGATGGGGTGCCAACCCAATGCAAAGCACAGTTACACACCTCTCCTAAATCTGTCTCTCTCACATACACAACTATGGCCAATTAGGTAACTCCAGTTAGCATATTGCTGGACTGTGAGGGCAGGGGTTACTAGAGTATCTGGAGGAAAGTCCTCAGGGAGGACATGCTAACTACATACACAGAGCCATGAAGGGGACTTGAACCCTGGTTGCAGAGGTATAAGGCAACAGTGCTAACCACTGTGCTGTAATGTCCTTCTAAGGTGATGGTTGATATTTTGTGCTTGCGTCTGTCTTGTGTCTGTCAGAGCTATCATCAGCATCAGAGATTGTTCTCGAAATGACACTTCGTCATGCATCATGACCATCTGACTTTTATATTTTCCCCATCGTCTTTATCTGTGTGACATAATTTTGAGCAGTACACTGTGCCATTTACTATACACGCACACGTATGATACCACCTTCATACGTTTACTAATTACTTATTTTAAATAGAGATTGTCGTATGCAGCTTTGTGTACTGTCCTACTGCAACGATGCAGGCGGTGCTGTGGCCACCCAGACAGAATTCAGGCCCCCGCCCATTCACAGTTTACAGCATGCGGTACAGAACAATAAAACCATGATGTCTAAGGCTCCGTGGCCTGGATAGATCAGTCGGAGGAGACGTGCTTTTGAGAGGCAAATAGATTTTTTTTCTCTTTGTTTATTTGCCCTTAGTAATGTAGTGGGTCGCTGATAAAAATACATAGTTGAGTCTGTATTGTGATTTTGTTATGACAGGCCCACCTGATTTTCTTCTGCCTTCACTATTATCTATTTTTGTATAGTTGTGTATGGTGCAGTCTTTAAATATAATCAATTTCCTCCAAGATAATAAAAGCATTCTGATTCTGATAAAATGTTTGCTTTTAAAAAGTTTGTTTTTCCTATTTTCTGGTTTCATAAATCTTGGTATGTTGAACCTAACTTATCACTTATCTCCTGCAATACATCTGAAAGGTTGACCCTGTGATCTGTGGAGACCCTGCATGTATCTGAAGCTGAGCTCCATGCTAATGCTGCCTTACATGTTAATGTGTTGCAAACAGCCTCCTAATGGCTCCTGTGTTTACACAGGAAAGTTGACAGTCTGAGCTGCTTCAGTCTCTCCCACAGAATTGCCACGGCCGTCTCTGATTTCACAAACCAGTCCCAGAGCCGAGGGCTTTGCGCAGGCCTGCATCAGCCAGGCCCAACCGTTCCAGGGACCAATTTGCCAAAGCCTTCCCAGAGGGAGGCACTGTGTTGATTTTGGCCCCGATTACTTTTCCGACCCACAGATCTAGCCTTTTCAAGACTAAATGAGTCTAAAACTCGCAGGACAGCTGAAAAGAAAAGGGGAAAGGCAAGCTACTCTGGGCTCTGGAGTGGGATATTGCATACATGTGCAATTGCGTGAAAGTCCAGCCTGTCTGAGGAGAAAACAAGACGTTCAGAGTGTTTTTTTCTGTTCTGTCCACCTCCTTCAGGTGTTTTCCCTTTGTTTTTCTCCACCTCTCACTTTTCTAGATCATGCACTCATGCTTTCAGTCTTGCGGCAAATCTATATCATTCTATTATAAATCTAAAATTAGCTACATCGAAAGCATTGGGGTAGTTTGCAAACCCTATAGATTCTTTACAGGGTATGTAAACTCTTACATACATGTAAATCTGTGTGCAGACTTGTCTCAAATTGAAAATCTCACTCCAGCCAGCTGGCTGAAGTTGGCAGCCCTGTGGCAGTGGTGCTGATATGTCTCTAGACACAGAGAGCCATGAGTCCAGTTTACTGGTGTGTGCTGAGGTGAGGTAACAGGAAAGAATGTGCTTATTTCACGCCATGCTTCTGTGGCTGGAAGAAGCTCTTCATTTCTTATATATACCAGGGGGGCAAAGCTAAGCCCTTCGATCACATTTGGGCGGCTTAAGGGCGCCTGACTGTACATCATGCGTGAACACATGGTGATGTCTATATATGAGATATGGGTAATGTTCGGCTGGCCGGGTAGCGGAATGGGTTCACAGCAAGATGCGTGAGACTATTTTCAATGCAGCACAACCCAAGGAGTTCATTCCCTCCTCACATACCCACTAGACAGAGACACACGACCTGAGCACCAACAGCAATAGTCACCAGCGTTGTAAAATGGCCGCCATTTATAGTCTGTTCCAGCTAATAGCTAATACCAAAGAGTGGCATGCCCTAATCTTCAAACGACAAGCAATGAAAATAAATATCCCCAAAAGTAACTTTTCCAAACACCCCCCTCAGTCTCCACCTTTGGTCTGTGCTGAAACCTTTAAAAGCACTTTCAAGTCCCCTGGATCGCTTTTAGCATGAACACCTTGCGGCAACAGACGACCAAAACAGGTGGGTGTCTCACGCTACTATCATTACATTAAATATTGCACAGTGGCTGTTTCAGCTCATGCGGGGGCAAAGCACTCCATAAATCAGAAAATGTTCAATGAAATAAATACAGCTATTTGCGCCCTCATCACCTTTGCCAATCCGCTGAATGTGCAAACTAAGTTGTGCTAAGGTGGGTAACGGAGAGGCCTTGTGTTACAGGTAACCTTATACAGACTGAGCAGAGCATGTCTGGGAAGGTCTTTAAACACCAAGATGATAGGAAGATGAAATTCCAACAGTGTTAAAATCTGTGTACCTTACAGTGCCAGCATACTATATATACACCTATTTACAAGTGTGATGGACCAGCATTGCACATTATTATACAAATGAAATTTAAGAGTGGTCCAGGCTGGACACCCCTTACATGCAGTGAGGATGGTACATTCCACAACCTTTTCCAGTCACTGCCTAAGCATTCTAACAATTACTGAGTAATATTTGTAGAGGTTTTATTGAAGATGATTTCATTATCATTGTGGTGAATAGCATAATGAAGTCACCATTCTCTGAGTATACATATGCTGTCGTCTCACTTCGATTCCACATCCTTCCTTACAACTTTCAGCCGTACATACTCACTGCGGGTCTTTAGAAAGTGGAAGGTGAGAGAATTTTCAACGGGGTCATTGGAATGCTTGCCCAGGGCATTGTGGGAACACCTGTGTCAAAGCACCAGGAAAACAAGTGTTTGGCTTCTGTCTTCCACATTCAGGTCCTTGTCCTTTGTTTAACTCTGCCTCTCTCTGATAGCTACTTCTAATGGTTGTTTCTCCTGAGGTCCAGTCTCAGTGTGAAACATCACAGAGCCCCACTGAAAAGTTTTTAATTGTGAGTTTTAGTAGCAGAAACAACAAATCAGGAAGCAACACAACAATAAAGTCATTGCTTTTGTTTCACGTCCAAATATCACATGAGAGTCAGCGTGAAACATCAGGGTCCATTAAAAGGAATGTTGCTAACTGTGAGGAAACTTTTAGCAGTTTGGTAAGTAACACACGAGTACATTTAATGATTTCATTTCATTTCGTTTCATTGTTAGAGTTCCACTCAGAAAGATCCCCTGAAGAATAAGACTTCTCTAAGCCTGCCTTCTTGCGGGTGCTTAACGTGATATTTTATTGGTTTTCTTTTAAGATTGTCAAAAATAACTGTATAATCTGAAGAAACAACCCCCAAGAGCAGTCAGGCCATGCGATACCAAGGAAATGTCATTTTTTTCCTGAGCATAAGGACGGGGAGATCTGAAAATAGCAGGGAGGCTCCCAGGGCTTTTGTACGGATGGAGGTGGATGCTGGAAGCGTAGCAGAGCCGTGGCTGGTTGCGAGGGGAGGCCACTTGTTTGGATAACGCTGCGTTTTGGGATTGCGAGGTTTGCTGAAGTACGACGCTTGTATTTTCTTTTCAAATGCTGGTTTTGTTTTTCTCATCCGCAAAGCACAGCGTGCCATTAAAACCCAGGGAAAAGAAGAGCTAATTAACTCACCGCATGGTGAAAATATCCTTACCTAAAACTTACTCACGGATGGAAAAAATGAAGTTAAATGTCTGTGCATGTTCGATGTGAGGGATTGCTGTTTAGATGACTCCAGCTGATCCATCGTGTCGGTGCTGGCTAAGGGTGACTAATGGTCCCAGAGGTAGCTGTTCCCTCCTGACAAAATGGAGTGACATTCAGTATTGTACATGTTGTAGGACAGTCTATGAATTTTGACCATGAAAATGGAGATATTTACCAAACATAAAGCAGGTGACATAGGCTGCCACCGAGAGTGCCATCTTCTGAGGGAGCGCCTACTTATGAGCTGATTTCACTTTGTCTTTGACACTGGGGGGGCACTTGGGGGTAAAGCTTACCTACAGTACCACATGGGCATCGGATCTGTACTGCCTAAACCGGAATATAAACCTATGTTAAAGTTATACAATCATGAACTGTTAAAGCGAGATAACTGTATCAGTTTCAACTATGTAAAATTTATTATATTTGCTTACAGGTTTTCAGTGTTCGAGGCAAGCCTTGGCTTTCATAGAAGTGAATACTTCTCAAATTCACCATTGTGATGATAGGAGTTTGCTCCTTCAGGGTTTTTCTGCAGCATAGCTGTGCTTTCGACGTTTCTGAAAGCGTAGTGGAGCCCCAAACGGCCGCTGTGAAATGGAGAACAGAAAATAACCGTAGTTTTGGAGTTCAGACCCCTGGGAAACCCCTAACCCCGTGAGCAGTGAGAGCCGGGTGTCTGTGAGCAGTGAAGGCCGGGCGTCTCTGTGAGCAGTGAGAGTCAGGGACCTCTGTGAGCAGTGAGGGCCGGGTGTCTCTGTGAGCAGTGAGAGCCGGGCGTCTCTGTGAGCAGTGAGAGCCGGGCGTCTCTGTGAGCAGTGAGAGCCGGGCGTCTCTGTGAGCAGTGAGAGCCGGG
>JABFEB020000001.1:15339823-15364539 GCA_019775895.2 Stomatorhinus ivindoensis
AATGTTGGACCCAAAACCCCCCCCCCCCCCCCGAGTCCATTTCCTGTTCTGCGTTTTAATTAGCCGAGGCTGTGGGTGTGATTGAAAGGGTGCACTCCTGGGGGGGCTCCATGGCAGCTGTGACATGACAGGAGTTTAACTTTAAACAGCAGGATCATGCCTTATGAAGAAGGAACAGAGACAGGGAGAGAGAGAGTGAGAAAGAGAGAGAGAGATGGACATGGAGAGGCAGAGGGAGAGAGACAGAGAGAGATGGAGAGAGAGAAAGATAAAACTTTATTGATCCCAGACTGGGGAAATTTATTTGTAGCAAATAAAATAAGCCAGTAAATAAAAAACAATAGTAAAAAAACAGACCGAAAAATACTGTAACAAATACAATAAATAATACAATTAGTGCACACAATTACACATATTACACAGACCCAAAATACACATACATACATATACACATACATACAGATTGCATACTTATATACATACTTATATAGTGAGAGGCAGAGATGGGGAGGGAGAGAGGCAGAGGGACAGACAGATAGAGATGGACAGTGAAACAGAGAGATGGAGAGAGGGAGGGAGAGACAGACAGAGAGAGAGAAAGACAGAGAGAGACATGGAAGGAGGGGAGAAGCAGTGTGTTTGTGCCGGCTGTCACTATAAAGAAGTCAACATTTGTTGAGTTAATCATTCTGCTCCAGGCTCCTCTGCGGCTCCCTGCTTTCTGCAGACATGGCTGACTCTCCCCAGGCGACCATATTTCCCCTTGCAGCCCCTTGCCCCCCCCCGCCCCTGCCTGTTCCATTCCCTCAGTGTTTGGATTACGGCAGACTTGAACTTCCCCTGTACCCGAGCCGGTCGTCAATCATGCTGGGACGGGACCGGGACCGCGAAGCTGTCAGCCTCCCTGACGAGTCCCAGCTTTGCTGTAGCGCCACACTGCGTGCTAGCTAGCACCAAGAGGGATCTTGCCGTGGGAAGGAGGCCAAGTGGCCAGAGGGAGGCGATGGCGTGCGCTGGGTACAGTAAATATAGGCATGCAACGATGGCGTTCTGGCTTCTTCCCGTGCTGGAGTAGCCATATTCCTTTAAAAATGACCCAAGCCGCACTGTGAAGGGCTGAGTGAATCCTACTTGGGGGACTCTACTTTATCACCGGTGTAGGGGCCACGCATCAGGATTTATGGCCCCAAGCACGGCCGTGTGTATCTCTGAGGGCCGTTACCCTCATCCGCTGCAGAATCAGACAGGCAAATGGTGATGAAAGAGGAACCAAAAGCTTTAAAACACGCTGTCTCAGTTCTGTCAGAAAATGGCCGATGCTGAATATATGTTTGTGGTATATTACAGGATAGCAACCCCAACACTTAGCTGCTATTTTAATCTCTTGAGGTGGTGGTCCCACTTGGGGAGATAAAGCTCTCTGGTCATGTATCTCTCCTGGGAGGTGTTCCATGAAGCAGGATCTCTCTGTTAGCTGGGCAAACTTAAGCTAGAAGTTATGACTGTCCAATAGGAGTTTAGGTATGGAGCATTCCTATTGGACACTCATGACTCTTAGCTTAAGTTAAGCCAGCTAACTGAGAAATCCTGCCTTTTGGAACCCCACCCGGGTTACAGTGGAATCATTCCCCCCATTGAGCCAACAGTACAGCCCAAACCTTACATATACGTGGAGGAGCCCCCTTTTGGCTACAAACAGTCATTACACTGGGGGTGTGGCGGGGAGTGACTTTTTGAGTATGAACCCAGAGGCAACAAACCTGCCCCGGGGTTCAACATCATGAGCTGTTCAAATGAGTAACATCTCTGCCTGTATGTTTATACGTGTTCTGATACCACAGCAGCATGGTTAACGAAGATTTTGAATACAAGCGTGAAAATACACTGACACATACCTCGGTAAATTAGATAAGCTGGAGTTCTACTGATCCCTCAAGGGGGAAATTCCTGTTGTCCAGCAGCGTTACAGAGATAAATAAACCCCCACCTCCCCAAAAACAAACACACAGATGGAGAGATGTATAGAGGGAACATAAAGTCAGGAGCACTTTGGATGCATACTGCGCATATAATGGCAGGGATATCCTGAATAAGGTTTCTGTGATATTCATTACGAGGGAATGCAGCATGATCTGCAGGATTAGTTAGCTAGCGCTAATGCTTTTTCAGCGCACATTTCGTGATGTCGACGCAAAACTTTCCCCAAGCCTCCTGGAACTGTTCCTGGCTATTCACTGGAGATAACTTTTTAAAAATGTAATTAAATAACGAGATGACTGCATTCCATTCTAGTCTGAAAGCCTGGTCTGTGTCTTATTTAATTGTCACAATGCATGCTTCGAAATACCTTCCCCTGCATTTTCCAGTCAATGCTCAGGGTCATGCAGTGGCCTGGACGGAATTTTCTCTGCTATTAAGATTTATGCTGGATCATGTAATAACAGTATAAAATTGGGCCTGTTACTGCAATTTAGTTTGGAGAAATAAAGCTATTTAGTCTTCAATCAATGCTTTTGTTTGCTGATAAGAATGCTATTATATAATTGAGTTTAATAAACCACAATATCATACAAAATAACATTACTGAGGTCATATTAACTGCCATATAATTAGAACTGAAAAATAGGACAGAACTGATTGTACTGGACTGTGGCCACCAAAAGCCTACCTATATCACTCTATACTGGGTGGAATTCTTTTCGTTCCTGCTGAATCGAGGTACAGCCACATTCCTATGCAGAAACCACTGCTGGAACTGCAGCAGTATGTGCTTCTACCTGCTATGGGCCATTGATAATGCCTTCTCTGATTCCCAAGATTCACATTTTGGCTGCTGAGTGAATCAATCACCCCGTTGTAAGACCATTGCACTGGAGAACTTTCTATCCAATTCTACTACAGCAAATGTATCCAGTAACACACCCACCCATTTTCAGTAACTGGTGGTTAGTGGTTTTTGTACTGGGGGGAGGGAGAAGCAGAGTGTCCAGGAGAAACATCACAACATGAGAGCACATGCAAACCCCCACACTCGGAGCACGGTGCGAAGACCCAAACCCTGGTCCCCAAGATGCGAGGCAACAGCACTAACCACTGTGCCATTGTGTCATCCAGTAATGCATTATGTTTATAATTAAGATGCTCAAAACGGTAAACAAACTTAAAAGGTTACCCAAACATGAAAACTGTGCAGAACTGGAACCTGATTCGTGTTTTATCTGTGTCATGCTTCACCAGTGATATGGGCAAAGTGAAAAGCACTGCCTGGCAGGAAACCTTCAAGGGCGGAAGATTATCTAAACATTTGTGGCCAGTCCATGTGTGGTTGAGCAGGGTGGGGGGAGATAAACACCACCCTCAGGAGACTGGGTTGGGTCTCATTACACATGCTGGGGGGGGGGGGGGGGGGTCTTCCTGGGTGCACAGCTCCACCCGGAAATGTGTCCCGAGCTCAGCAGAAGATCTCATATGGGGGGGGGACCTGAGCATGAGGAGTCACATGGTGCATCACCACCAACCGTGACCCCACACGTTGTCTAATGGAGATGCTCACCTTCCCCTTAGCCTAAATCTGCACCGCCGCATGGCTCGTCGGATGACTCCTCACAATATACTTTTAATATAAATAACTTGACAAACGTCATTAATGGTGTTAGTATACTCAGGACAGGTCAGGTTGGGGAGCAGGCACTGATACAGCGCATTGCCGCACCCACCAGGCGACAGAACATCTCGGGATCCAGTCCCATCCTCTGGAAATGCCCGTCTATCTGCCTCAGTCAGGTGTCACGTGGGCGTCCCCTCGGCCTGGTCCAGCTGCTCGAGCCCTCGGCAATGAGGATCCTGCCAGCCGGCTCACCCTAAGGGAAACGCGCCACATGGCCGTAGTGCCGTAACTGACGCTCCCTCACAATGCAGTTAATGTGCCTCATTCGGAGCTCTGGTTATTGTACTGTGAACCTAATAATACTTTATGGGACAGCGGGATTATAATGACTTGTGAATAGGTTTAGACATTAGGTAAAACTACTTCATATTTTCACCACAAAAGTCTCGTTAGCTTTTCCATCTCTGTGCCGAATGTCCTGAAAGCAAAAAATGAGTCACACAGACCGGCTCGTTGGCAAATAAAATGGGACCGTTACAGCCACAGTGGCGGCATTTACCTTATACAGACAGTGACAGTCTCCTATTAAGGGATGTTTGTGTCTCGCGGTCTGACTGAGAAGCACCAGCGACCATCAGACTTGGAGCATGGTTCCAGATCTCTCTGGGATTGTAGGAAACAGTGTGTCATCACTGCTCAGCCGCAATTATCTACTTCAGACATCTTACTGTAAAATGTCCATCTGCCTCCCAGAGGCTCGCATAGGAGCGTAAAGAAATGTTTTCTGGCCGGACTAAGGCAGGGTGTGCAGGGGACGCATGACTGGTAAACCTCAGGGACCTCAGCTGCAAACTGCAAGTGCTTCCCCTGCGAGATCCGAGGGGATTGAATATGGAAGCTGAAAGGCAGGATGCTTATTAAAGTCACGTTCGGCACGGAGAGAGAGGCACCCGCTAGGGATGAGAGACAAAGTGTCCTTAAGAAATAAAAACGTACATACAGGAATCCATCAACTTACGTCCTATCGAATAACGTCCCATCACATTTACGTCCGAGGTCTATAGTAAATAACATAAACTGATTGAGAGATGCTGAAAGTGGACATAGTAGATTGTTGGGGGATGTATCGCTTTGGGCGACAGGTACAGGATAATGGGCGGCACCCCCCAGCCGTCCCACGGTCTATATCTAACTTGATATACAGTATGTATAGAGTGATGTATATGTGATGGAGAGCTACGATGAGCAGAGATGATACTGATGCAGTACCTGTACTGTGTTAAATATTTCATTACATAAAAAGAAATTTACTGTACAATGTACAGTGTCAGGTGCCATTTTCTTTCTCAGCTCCCATTGTGTGCTATTGTGCATCTTTTGATTTCATAAAGTATTGATTTCATGAAGTATTGTGATTTTATATGTACTTTTTATGATTAATTGCAGTTGAGTACTGTCTGCATATTACAGTATACAATGTATTGCCTCCTCCCTGTAACTATGGAGATTGGCTTGCATCCGGTGGGCGTGGTCTCAAATGCAAATGCATGCCCATGGATGGCTGGTGTGTGTGTGTGTGTGTTTATCTGTGTTTATAGTATAATTCAACAGTTTGGACATGCCAAGCCACTTACAAAGGAGAGTGATAGTGTCACAACACATGACCTGGCCACCTGACCTAAACTGGTGGATCAGAAAGTGAAGGAAAAGCGGCCAATGAGTGTGCAGTATATATGTGTGACCTCCTTTAGCTTGGCTAGGAAAGCATCCCAGAGGCCGCATCATGTAACTGGCGTAGAGAAGAAAGCAGAGGGAGCCAGTCCCTGGAGCAGCTGAGGTTAAAGGCCCGGATAACGGGCCCAATGGTGGCATCACCCTGCTGCCAATGGGATTGGAACCAGCAGCCATCACATAGAAGTATACAGACACACACGCGCACACACACACAGACATACACACACAGAGACACACACAGATACACATACATAGAAACATTAACTCCAATGTGTTGGTTTTCTTTGAGGTGTTTGACTTCAGCCATCAGCTAATTATGTTTTCTATTGAGTTGGAGGGAATAATTGAGCTAATGCACATCCGTTGTGGTCATTAATGTGAACTTGTTTTGTAATGAATCAGAATAAATTAGCCCTTTGTTCAATACTTAGATGATTTTCAAGCCTCTCAGAAGATTTTTCACAGGATATCCTCTCACACACTCCATACCCCGGAGATATTTAAAGGCCATAGATTTTGTGCGCTGTGCTTGTTTTTTTGCATTTGCATAAATTCACTGCCATCAAACATGTCAAACCATTGTACTTTATAACTTTGTACTGCAACTTCCCCCCTGGAAACAGAAACTGAATGGACAGCTAATCCACACGATACATTTTTTTATCCATAAGTACTTTTCATCCTGTGAAACAATCCACCTTCAGGGTGATCGATTTGTCCTAGGCAGGCCAATCGGAGTCCATCCTGGCACAAAGCATTGTGGGTCATTTATTTATTTACTGTTGTTTTTGGATTGTACTGCTACAAGATTTTTTTTCACGAAAACTGGCTGCACTTTAGCGTAACTTTAAATCACTGTTGGGTTTCACCGTTCCAGCTACTCAGAAGATTTAAAGCTAAGTTTCGAGGTGCACTGCTTTTGGCCCTCAAAGGAATGCCGTCCATGGCGATTTCCCCCGCTTTTCCCCGGAACGCATCCAGTGGTGTGTTAGTGGGAGATAATTCATGCACTCTCTCTACACAGAGGTCCTCGTTACTCACGATCGGCTGCAGACGCGTTGCATATTTGACCAAATTAGTCGAACACCTGCGTTCCTGAAGGTGCTGAGACTGCTGCAAGCGTGGGTTCGAGACTCGGACATGAGACGGGGAGACGGGTAATGTGAGGGCCCCTCCGCTTGGGCGTGTTTTCACGGTTACGGCCCTGTTGTGTCAGTTGCTCCAGAGTTTTCCTGCCACCTCTATGCCGTTGCTGCTGTGTTTGTTTGGAGGAAACGTCAAAACTGTCGAGCTGTAATTAACAAGATTAAGGAAGAAAGCCAGCCATTGTGCATAAGCCCCACGCGGCTGCATCCTGTCAAGTTACTCATCCATAAATATAACCTTTTAGTCAATGTATGCATCGATTTACCTGGCATGAAAAGATATACTGTGGCCTCTATTTAAGCATCAAAGTCCTCAGTTTAAGAGGAGTAATTAAGGGAGGTTTACAGTAATTATGGGGACTGTCCCAGTTCATTATGTTCTGCAATCAATGAAAAAAAAAAGTTAAAAGTTAAAAAATTTTGAATGTTAAAGGGACACGTTGAACAGAAAAAGTAAAAAAAAAAAACTTTCCATAGGTACAGTAACCAAAGATAACCTCAAGATGTTGAAGACAGATCACCAAATCTCATTGAAAACATCCCTAATTAACTAGGTGTCCCATGTCCAATTTTTTTCTTATCGAAACCAATTACAAGTGTAGCCCTGCTGTCACTGTATTTATGTTTTAATTTATTCTCTTAAGGGTTTGGACTTCAGAAGTAAGTTAACGTTACTTTGTTCTGATGCTAGACTATTTGAGACTCAGATTAAAAGAAACTGCCAACTTGACAGAGTGACGCGTCTCGCAAAGCAGTATTTGAAAATATATTTCTTCTCATACATTTGCCGCTGTGAAAAAGTACACTGTCTGTTTAAAAATATCTGCACAGTTTCTCTCCATATGCTGTTGGTCTTAATTGCTGTGTTTTTCTATTTCATCTATATTTTAACATTTCCAGTTCTGAATGTAGCATCCTGACATATGTGCATCTGCTCACACATATGACCCTTTACATAAGAAATAACACCACTGGATATTATGTTTTTATGGGTGTGTCTGCAAACTGCAACTGGACCCCAGTAAGAAGCAGGACGACATGAATAAGTACCATTCTCTGCTGTACAAAGGCTAATCCTGAGCTTTCACCGTCTTTCCAAAGTGTATCGGCTTTCATAAAGTGCTCAGGTGTCCCACATACGAGCCAAAGGCATTACCTTTGGCCAAAATTATGAGGCCATTTTCTTATTATGATGAACATTGAACCCTTGCCTATGAAATATTATGGAAACTTCTAGAACATCATATAAAACAAAAGCATAAAGGCAGAGAGACACATAGAGGTGGTTTTCGCTCAGGGTGAAGGAGGAAGACGTGGGGCTTTGCTTTGTTTTGCTAACCTCAGGAGTTGAAATAGAAACATGATCCATTAAATAAAACAACGCTCTTCCGTTTTCTAGCCAGGGAAATGGTTCCCTGCATCTTCCTTTATCATTTATGAAAGGTGGGTATGGCAGATGGTAGGTTGTTAGCGGCCTGAAACCAAATCTGCGGTCCACCTGCCGATGGCCGCCTGTGAAGACCCAGAGCTTTTCATGAGGAGGGGGGGCCGCACTCCCCAGGGCCACAGAACAATGGCCACCGAGAACCAGCCCTGCTCTCTCAACCTGCGCTCTCCAGACCCCCAAGCTTGCAACACCTTCACCGGCACTCTTGCTTTTAAGAAGGGGCGGGGGCGGGCGGTGACGCTCCCCTGTCCCGTGCGTGGGAAAAGGTGCCATTGGGCCCGGCTGGGAAAATAATACACCTTGGAAATGTCCAGAAAGGGGGTGGGGGGGGGGCAAGAAGTGGGAGGGTCGCCGGTGAACTGCATCACTGCCTCGGGCTGGCTTAGTTTTGGCTTCATGGTTGGTGAAATTTTGGTATAACAGGGAAATATTTATTGTTAAGTCTGCAAACACAAGCACAATTAGGAACAGTTATAATCCGAAAGCGATGCGTCTGTGGACGTGTCTGAAGAAGATGTTCTTATTTGCACATTGTAAAAAAGAAACCTGAAAAATAAATAACACCATAACAATCATAATTAACTGAATGTGGTGTAAATGCTGTGCTCTTTAATACCGAATATCGTCGCTTATCTGTAACGAAAAACATCTGGTGTAATTTATAGGGAAACCAAAATGTTCGTGACTCACCGATTAAGACTGACTGCAATCAGCATTAGCCTCACAGCCACAATTAGCATGTTTTCCTTGTTCAATATCTATTTGTGAATTTAGGTTCCACCCGTATCAATACATATATTCAGTGGCACAGGGGGTCTCGAGCCTATGGGCACAAGGCAGGGAACAACCCAGCATGGGGGGGGGCACCAACCCATCGCAGGTCACGCTCACATACTATTCACTCACATTTGAAATTCAAATTAACCTCATAATTTTTTTTTTGGACTGTGGGGAGGAGCTGTAGTACCCCCAGAGGAAAGCCACAACAACACGGGAAGAACATGCAAACTCCACACGCATGGAACCCAGTGCTAACCGCTGCACCACCGTGCCGCCCACATATACTTTACTGCCCTAGTAAACATTTGCTGATGCTTTACATTAACTGCACCTCCATAATGCCTTTAAATCGCATTCATAAAACGTTAAGTGCACCTTCATAATGCATTCATTAAGTATTCATAAAACATTCACAAACACCATGTATGTATACCTTAACATCCTAACATCCCTTACCAGCTGCAATATACGTTCATAACAAATTTTATATAATAATAACGAACATAATAATTGTATAATCCTTTAATGTTTGTTTAATGTATATTAAAGCTGTTAAGGGATGTTATGGTGCTTATGAATCCTCTGCACTGAATGTTCTATGAATGCATTATGAAGGTGCACTGAATGTTCTACGAATGCATTATGAAGGTGCACTGAAAGTTCTATGAATGCATTATGAAGGTGCACTGAATGTTCTATGAGTGTATAATGAAGGCGTACTGAATGTTCTATGAATGCATTATGGAGGTGCACTGAATGTTCTATGACTGCATTTTGAAGGTGCACTGAAGGTGCTATGAATGCATTATGAAGGTACACTGAATGTTCTATGACTGCATTATGAAGGCGCACTGAAAGTTTTATGAATGCATTATGAAGCTGCACTGGATGTTCTATGAGTGTATAATGAAAGTGTACTGAATGTTCTATGAATGCATTATGAAGCTGCACTGGATGTTCTATGAATGTATAATGAAAGTGTACTGAATGTTCTATGAATGCATTATGAAGGTCCACTGAAAGCTCTATGAATGCATTATGAAGGTGCACTGAATGTTCTATGAATGTATAATGAATGCATTATGAAGGTGCACTTAATGTAAAGGGTTACCATTTGTTGTTTAATATGTTTGTATTACCACAGGTCACTTCACTGCCACATCATGGATATTGATAATTATTGTGTAATGTTTAATGCTTATGGTTTAATGTGTTATGTCTTGTCTATTTTTACTTATTTCTCTGGTATTCATGTCCCCTTTTTTAACAGGGGAGCTTGTCAACCACGCTTTTCATTGCACGTTGTACTGAATATAACTGTGTATGTAATATATATATATATAACTGACTTTACTTTGGTATGATATTCAAGATCATTTTGATGGCCTTCAGTCCAGAGCTAACAAGAGCGCTTTACGCTTGCATGACAAGAAGAAACCAGACGATTTTTTCACGAGTGTCTATTGAAGTTGAAGATTCCCGGGGAAAACCCTGGAGGATGTTGATGGTGTGTGTTGTGCCAGGGGCAGGAGCGCTGTCCCCAAACAGCCCCCATCCGCCATCACTGTCACCCTCCATTATCAGCGCGTGGGCCACGTTCTAGATGGTGTCCCTATGGAAAAGCTGATGAATAGACACCGGAATGCCAAGTGTTTGAAAAATAAGCCAATTTCACAGCTACAGAAGATCAAACTTGTCTTGGAAGCGATGAACATGATGACAGGATAGTGAGATGAGCCAACCAGCAACTGAGGTTTTAGAAAGGAGTAAATCGTGTTTACTTATCTCTGTACATTCAGGGTCTCAGTGCAGCCACAAAATGCAGCTGTAAACCTACAGTTGAGAGTGAAAGGTCTCTGATCTTTGCTGGCGGAGAAGCCGAAGGGTTTGGTTGGCTCTCGGCAGCCGTGTGGATGAATGGGACGTCACAGCAAAGGTCCGTGTGAGTTTTGAATGCCTTAAGCTCAGCCCTCTGTGAGTGCATGTTAATGACCCCGGCAGAAACACCAGGCAAACACACCCACCATTTCACAGGAGTTACGCCTGACGAAACACCACCCAGGTGCTTGCGATCAAATCAAATCAAAGTTTACATATCAAATGCACAACAGTACAGCATACAGCAGTCGATGCAAGCATATATTTACATACTTATCTACTTATATTTGATTTCCTCTTTTTTGCTGAGTTTATTAAGCTTTTATCGCAATTTCAAAGTGAATTATTTTGGGATTTTTATGCTAAAATTCAGTTTAAAAAAGGCTATCCAATATCAGCGATACCTTTGATGAGTTTATTCAGCAGTCACAGAATCCAGGTGGACTGCTACAGACTATAGCAAGAAGCCACCAAGGCTTGCAGCTCCCTCCTCCTGGCTAATGGTGATTTGCCCTGAGCTCCTGCACCTCTGGGGTCTTGAGCACAGTCACATGATCAGGCTATGTGGCAGTCTTCACGTGTGATTATGCTGTGTGGCGATCTACACATATGATCTGGATGTTTTCCTAGCTATGCATGGCAATCTACACATGATTACGCTGTGTGACAGCTTACACATGTGATCAGGATGTGTGGCAGTCTTGAGATGTGATCATGTTGTGTGTCAGTCTACATGTGATCAGGCTGTGTGGTGGTCTTCATGTATCATTATGCTGTGTAGCAGTATACACATGTGCTTACACTGTGTGGCTGTCTACAGGTGTGATCAAGCTGTGGGGCGGTCATCACGTGTGATTATGCTCTATGGAGGTCTACACATGTGATCAGGCTATGGGGCGATCTTCTCGCGTGATTACACTGTATGGCTGTCTACATGCGTGATCAGGCTATGGGGAGGTCTTCATGTGTGATTACACTGTGGAGGTCTACATGTGTGATCAGGCTGTGGGAAGGTTTTCACTTGTGATTCACTCTGGAAGTCTACATGTGTGATCAGGCTGTGGGAAGGTCTTCACATGTGATTCACTCTGTGGAGGTCTTCATGTGTGATTACATTATGTGACGATCTACACGTGATCATGCTGTATGGTGGTCTTCCCCTACAGATGAGATTACGCTGTTTGGAAGTCTATATGTGTGATCAGGCTGTGTGATCATCTTTGTGTGTGGTCAGGCTGTGTGGCACATATGATTATACTGAGTGTGTCTTCAAGTGTGGTTTAAAATTGAAATTGAAAACAAAAACTGACAACAATCCATTTGCTACCTGATTGACAAAAACAGTTAGTCCTGTTTTATATAATAATGAAGATTATCCAGTGTACTGAATGCACTGCAGTGCCTCCTCATTGAGAAATGATGGAAACAAGTTTCTGAAAAGAGACACTAGAGACACTAAACAATTTGGTCTTAATTAGTCTGCACATTGTTCAGGGAGAGTGAGGGAAAAAAAACATGTACTGTCTCTTTAATGCGGTCCAGCTGCACATATTGTGGGCAGCCTTTGTTCCGGTCCAGTCTGATGCCATCAAATCTGATGCAATCAAATCATGTAATCTTTATGAAAACAGCTGCTGTGGAAACGTCACACCTACTTGGCAGCAAACCAGACACCAAACGAGAGCAACATTCTCTTAGCTAGAAACATCGACACCCAGCTAATTTGCTTTACTGTATTTGCAACACATAATATGCTTTCTGCTTTCTCAGTTTATATGACTATTATGGAAAAATGTGAATTTTAATCAAAATAAAGCAACCTGCATGATCAAAATAACTTGTCATAAGCTGAGTATAATGTACTTTTTAATTCCTCTTGAATTACTGATTTCCCCCAAAACGGGTTAGTTTGCTGTTTTGGGAACATCATTCAAAAGTCACTTTGGGGTCCTTCACTCCCAGTGACTGTCTGTGACCCCCCAGAAATGCATGGTTTGAGTGGTGGTGAACCTTGCTACTGGACCAAGTGCCCTCAGAGGTAGAAACCCTCATAAGGCCCCCTGCTGGAACCTGCGGAGCACGGCCGGACGCTGCTGCTCTCCACATGTGCAACTTCGAGAGTGTTTGCAGCACACAGCAGGGACACAGAAGCAGCCCTGCATCGCCTCAGCGGGGGCCCCTCAATCCGCAAGGCGTGACAAGGTAAATATTTTTCTAGGATATGACCTGACAGCTCCTTGGGTGTGGATTTATGATAAATGTAACAATGATAAAAAGCAGTCACATGTTAGTTCATTACCCAACATTCCTTCGTGCTCATTGTTTATGGAATCTGGGGTTTCCTGTTCGGTGTTGTGTCCTGGGATTTTTTCACACAAAGCCAGACACAGACACTAAATGTACTTCGAGTCCAGAGACAATGCCAAAGGCTGCGGACTGTAATTGCAGATGGAGGGTGAGTGGCAGGAAGGGGTGGCCTCGGGGACCTGGAGAAAATGGCAGTGCGCATTTTTCACCTAGATATTCAGTCATTTCTCTTACATTTTCCGAGATGGATGGGATCCTTGTTTCCACAAGATAGTGAAGTGATTTAAGCCGGAGGTGCTGTGGGGACAGATGTCAGAGCACAGATAGAGCTAGCTACAGGCCCTGGGTACGATACAATGGGTCCGCAGCCTGAGTGAGGCCGGGATGACCTTAAACATCCTGTGGGATTGTCTTTGAATATCCTTAGATTCACGAGGGGAGGGGGCAGGATGATTCTAAGGGCCCTGCAGTGACAGGGGACCCAAAGTTTGGAACGTAATTGGATTTGTTTGGGTTGGGGGCCTCATATGATTTCATGGGGCCCAAAATGTCTGGCAGTGCCCCTGCTTAGATTATTTAACCTTATTCATTTACAGGTATTTTAGCAGAGGTATGGTCTTCAAACAGAGCAGAGGAATCCAAGATACGGAGTACTGGGTTTTATGGGGAGGGGGCGTCAGATTCTGCTACGAGGGCCGCAGTTTCTAGTGGCGCCCCCCTGCTGGGGAATTTCTCTCCCCTCAGTGGTAGCATTGCCAACTTCCCATTGTCCTTTCGTGTAGCATTTTTGCAGTGGACGACACCTGGATGTCCAGGGGCCAAGGGTCCAGGCTGGTTCATGACGCTACCCGTGCAAGGGTAGGAGGCCTCCGGGAGGACGCTGGGGCCAGATCAGCTTGACTGACAAGCCAAATGCAGCAGAATTAAGAGGAAGTGACCCGGCACTTCCTCTGTGTTTTTTTTCAGCACTGGCTTCCCATCTCCTCGTAATTAGTCACACATAAACCTGAAACCCAAGCTGGATCCGGAGGGATTTTAATTGCTACATAATAGCTTGTTTAATACAATCGCGTAGCAATTATGCTGGGAATTTGGCACAGGCATGCTTATAATCTGCACATCCACGCTTCGTTTTGCTCCCTCCCCGGCAATGCGCTTCCCCCCCTGCCTTGGCTTCGCTGGGCACAGATGGGCTCCTCCATGCCACATCTGGGGCTCACTTCTGCTTCCTGTCCTCTGGCAGAAACAGCCTAATCAGAATGATGGGATTTGAACCCGTGACATTCTGAACGCAGTCAATGCATCCTAACCCACTGATTATGGTTATTGTGATTATTACAACAATAATACATTTTAAATCACTTGTAAATTGACTTCTTTAGAGTTAGGAAAATATGTTGGGTTAGTTTGATTCAAATTGATCACTGCTGTTCTTATGCGTGGTGTATGATTTATGTCACTGTGTATATGAGGCTAAACCTTGACTGTACAGATGTTCCCTTCAGGTTAACCAAGATATATTAAAAAGTCTTAATGGCACTAATTTACCAACACTTCAGTTTGGGGCATATAAGTGCTCTTTAACTGTATGATAACTACCTGATTCCCAGTCCTTCTTGGTAGTACTTGGAAGACAAACTGATCTCCTATGGTCCTTCCCATGACTGACCCCTGCTGGTCGAGGTGGAGAGCAGTCCTCAACGCGCACCTCCATCTCTGGCCCTGTGGGGGGCAGCGCAAGCCGCTTGCGTGTTTTCAGCCCCAGGGGACTGGCAAAAAAACGACAGCCGATTTGTTTACTTCAGCAGGCCGACGCCGTGGTTACAGTGAGGTGGGGGGGGGGGGGGGGGGTGGTTGGGTGGAACCAGTGTCGGACCCGCTGCTAAAGCTGCTGTCAGCTGTTCTTTAGACAGCACGAAGCTGTGCTCCCCCACAGGACTTGCCCACAGCCAACAGAGACATTACAGGCTGGGAAGAGACAGCTTAGGCTCAGCAAGCTACCTTTAAACCTCCTAATAATTGAACACTGGATGATGCCCCCTGTGGTGACGGTGTGAGGGGCACATGCTGTGATGGGGGCCCCCGGGATTGGGAGGGGGAGTCCTGGAGTCACCGTGCAGGGCCATGGGCACTCATTCCCCCATGGTAGTGTGCAGAGGGCCTGGATCTCAGGCTGGGGCCTGGACTGTGCATGTGTGTGTGTGTGTGTGTGGGGGGGGGGGGTTGTCCCGCTGGGGGAGCGGGTGCGTGGCCGGGCGGGAGGCCAGAGAGCTGTCGGGACGGTCAGTCAAACAGACAAATTAACAGAGTGTATGGGAAAACGCCACTGCAGGACTGGCCCTGGAGCCCCGAGCTGCCCAGCTAATCTCTCATGCCTCTCCAAGCCTCCGCGCTCCTCTCTCTCTCCTTCTAGAAGTTTCTTTTTCCATTTCCTCCCCTCGATGAACATCCTTTGTTGCCAGAAGGTTACTTCCTGTGCTTCAGAAAACTTGCTAATGGAGCAGGACCAGAAATGCTGTCATTTACAGTGTTCCTCTGCTTCCTGACTTTGGCCATCAGGGGGCAGCTGACATCTCGCAGGAAGGGGGCACAATCATCTTCTGTACCTCCTCCGTCAGCAGCTCCTCTGTCAGCACCTCCTCCGTCAGCACCTCCTCAGGTGTTCTGTGTACATGGCTGACGTGTCTGTCAGCTCCCCAAATCCGTGGGGATGACGCAATGTGGAGTCCGAGCTGTCTGTAAAGGCTCAGTAAACATATGATAAAGGAACGACACCCTGCTGGGATCGTGAGATTCGCCTCTTCCGGATCCTTGATGCCGCCTGCCGGGTAACATGATCCCCGCATGTGACGATCCGGTTGCAGTGACATTTGGTGGACAGTTTGACCGCGGCCACGCTGGGAATGTGAAACAGAATGAGAAACTCAAATATAGATCCTCACAGCTCGTAATGGTGCTGTTGACCAGCTGGGTACATTCTCCGTCGTTTTTCCATGATCTGCAGTTTTCAAGGACGTCGCCGGGAGGCCCGACAGGCAGTGGATGTTGAATTTGGAGGTTTGAAGTCGTACTCCATAGGATGCATGAAGTTGGGAGAGCTTTGCAAAGAGTGACATTGTCCCATGAGAATCATGGATTCGTTCCAATCCGACCTGTCTAACTTTTGAGAAGAAGGAGGTAGATCCAATGTGCATTTGAATGAGGTTCTGGAGAAGTTCTGGTCTTCTGATAAGTTCTGAGAGGCACCTATCAGTTCCTCTGTGAAACCCATGTTTCAGCTTCAGGTATGGCATTCCTCGTGGTCACAGTAATCTGTCTTCATCGTCACATTAAGAAGAAGCCCCTCCATGCCTGTTTATCAGACAGCGTCATGTATGGAGGAAGATGACAGCAGACTTAGGAAAGACAAAGAGTTAGAGGAGCAGAAGAGCTTCACTTAGGGACATGCTTACAGATAGATTCAGCATTATTCAGAATAAAGTTTGATAGCCGGACGGACGTGATCTCTTCTGCGTGAGCAGCATCGTAAACGTTTATGCCTGTATTTTATATCTAACACGAGGTACGGACGCAGCATTATGGGTGTAACATAAGACAGCGGCGTGAAGACGATACGCGGAGACCATAAAAGTGTGGCGGACTGAGGTGGGGGTGGGTCACAGTATCCAGAGGCTATTTACGTGCTGAAGTGATTTATACGAGCGCAAGGTAAGCCAACACCAGGACAGCGATGCGCGATAACACAACACGAATATGAATCATTCAGAATTAGTTTAGGCTCACGTCCTCCAGGGACGGAAAGGAGACCTGGACTTCAGCACGGAAAGACTGCTATACGTCCGTCACAGCACCCCGGCGCAGAAGCCATACCTAGGGGTGGTGGTTTGTGCTTTTAGTTCCATATCTGCAGTTTCACTGGGGGTTATTTTTCACTCGGAATGAAGATTCCCTCCAGGTTTTTTGTGGAAAAAAATTAAGTAATCCAAACTATGTAAGATGATAAATATACACTATGGCTAATGTGGCGCAATGGTGGCCTAATGGTTAGGGAATCCTTAACTGGCAAACTACCACTGAGGTAGCCTAAGTGAGGTACCCCCGCCCCACCACCGAATTAGCTGCCCCCAAGTTGTTGTGGCATATCATCACCGATCACCAAATTCTAATTAACTGTGATGATTGCTAATATGTGATCCATCAGGACATGCTAATTATTAAGTGGCATCATACTGCAGTTTTTACATGCTATACGATGTGTAAACTCCTGTAGTTTGGACACCAACAGTGATAACAAAGTGTCAGGATCAGGCAGAGGAGAGGGGAAGCCCTTGGTTCTTTGTAGCATTTGGTGGATGCAGGATAGCTGCAAGATGCTGGAGGCTGCGTCGTTGCAGAATCCAGCTTGTTTCTTAATAAACTGGCTGTCATCGTCCTAATGCTTTTTTGCTTTATTAAATGTTACGGTGTAACAGTGATGACTGACTGTGTGTTTGGCGACCCGCACTGGATCGCTGCTGGGGTCATGACAGAACTGCAGAATGTGAAGAACACAACAACCTTTTAAATTTACAAGACAATTTATGATTTGGTTGTAAATATATCTTCATCGATTATATCTGGAAAAACTCAGATTCTCATTAAGCTACGCATTTGCATGCCTTATCGGTTCGCAAATGAAACGTGCATAAAATACAAGTATTCACAAGGAAAAGGGTCAGGATGACATTCCTGGCAAAAGCAGATGGTGACAGAGAGGATTTCAGCTGCGATGTGGCTGAACAAAATGGCCACAGGGTGGAACACGGGAGGCAGTAAGTACAAGCAAAGGTAATTGAAAGAGATGTTCTACATAACAATGAGAAGAATAATCTCTTGATTATTGTTGTGTAATTACTGAAATGTAACCAATGATGTCATTTTAGAAGAATCCTCAAGCCAAGCAATCAATTCACCACTTCAGTACCATGAAATGTTTGAAGTTTGTAAGAAAAATGCAGTCAAATTTGCCGTCTGCCAGGGGAATATTGCAGAAGGTCCTCACTGATTATTTTGGGTAGTGGCAAAATTTCACAAACAGGTACTGAGCCTCCAGCCAGATCTCACCTTCTTTTGTGCCACTGGAGAAGCCAAACTAAACGGTGCACTGTGACCTGACCGGCTGCTGAAATGCACCGCGATCCTTCACACAAATGGTAATGTATTATCCTGTGCTACCCTCTACGGACTCCCTGGGGTCAGCATAGTGGGGGCGCGTACTTAAGAATTACGTGGCAGGTGCATGGGACTGAATGCAAAGACCCAGGTGCATGCTTGGAAATCAGGAACAGCGTCGCGGACTGAAGAGGAAACGCAGAACCTTACACGCTCAGGGCCCAAACACACCGAGGCCTGTGGACAAAGGAAAGCTACGTGGGTCCAAGATGCTACTTTATAGCCATTTTATTAACTCTAAAGTTGTTAATTTACAACCTCCTAATGAATGGTAATCTTTGTCATATGGTGTTATGAGGTATTATATCACGATAAAAATGTAAATGGGGCTTTCTTATTGTTTAGACCTTGTAGAGCAGTAGAATATAAATGATGATGATGATGTTTAGGTATCGGTGGGATGAACATCAGTGCCCTGTCCACAACCTACATGCCTGTTTTTTATTGAAAATGATCCCATTCCTGATGTTCATGACTTTCAAGAGGAAACAGCAGTTCAACAAACTGAATGGAAAGACACGACTGGCCAGGTGATCTGTGGTTGTACCAAAAATGAAGAGCTTATGAGAATGTAACACCATAGCTCATAATTCACATGGATGCCAGTCTTGCCACTGGCCTGCGAAGTTTGTCTGCTGCACCCACAGTTTCTGATGATCTCTTCCATGTAGGGTGACCACCTAGTTCATGTCAGGTGGGAGACCATGAGCTACAACAGGGTTTTTAAACAACCATTTCAATCATTTCAATTAAAAGGGCCACGAATTCACTTATTGATTTCACTTAAACACTGAGTTCCTGCTATGTGCTGATTGGTCAGTCTCGTATAATCATGCATGTGTCACTAATGTTAATGTAAAACAGCTGGATGAGTCTTTGAATCAAGGAAACAAACCAATCAAAGCACAAGAAGAATTAACTACGACAACTGATTAGCCAAGGAACCTTTCAGTTTTAAAGTATTTGTAAAACCTGAAGTGGCTCATAGGGTCCTTCCTGACATGGATTGTGTGGTCACCTATTTCCTATCAGGTGCCCAAAATGATCACACTGCATACATCAAACAAATAAACAAAACAAAATAAGTTTGGTTTACTTGGCTAAAATATGAAAATCACATCAAACATTTAATGTAAGGAGTAATTATACATTATTGTTAAAAAATTTTATTAATCTTATATACAAAGCAAGTGTAGAAGCCATATTTTACACAGATCATTTATTAGTAAAAACCAAATATTCTTCTCAATAACTGACATACATTCAAATGAAAAGTGAATGATGAATCCTTTTCAGAATCCTGAGTTCCAGAAGCCGCTCACGCCCGCATTCCAAGGTCGCGCTGACTTTCCTTGTCCCCTTCTTCACCCAGCAGGAGGCTTGTAATAAATTTCGTTTAATTGAGTGACAGAAAGGATTTGGAGCTTGCTCACGGGAAAGGGTTTGATCGCGGCCGGCGAGACGGAAAGCGGCGTGAGGCTCGATGACCCTGCGACCCCTTGGGCAGACGGGCGGCGTTCGCCAGCCGTGCCCTAATGCTGCCTGTCAGTGCCTGCCCAGCCGACCCATGGGGGGCCGTGGTTATCTAATTCGCTCTGCCTGAAGCCACCAGCCGGCCCTTTCATCAGCCAGAACCATCCGTCTCCTCGCATTTAGCCCCCCGTCAGTGTTACCTTCTAGTCAAAGGGGGCAAGTTCAGCTCTCGTGTCGGACGCCGTTTCCAAATCGATTCATTCAATCAAATCATCATCACAATGTGCACACTTACTGAGAATCCACAGTTGTACAGCTCCGCCTCTCCTCACCAAAACAGCTTGTTAATTGCCGCTTTCTGAGATTATTTACTTTTTATTACATCCACCGGTGTTAAAAAGGAAAACAGCTGTGACAACATTCCGGAAATTTCTAGCGTCCTATATATTTTTCATTAACAATGCAGGCCTGTATTCTTGCCATCTGTGGGAGCCAATCTGAAGGCCACAGCATCATGTAAAGGAAATATAATGTGTCACTATGTACTTTTAATGACGAAGACATTTTCCACGTGACTTTACAAGGGTTCTCAGCGGACCTCGTGCATTTTTGAACCAGACATATTACACAAAGAAATGCAAGACCTGAAAAAAATCACTTTCAGAGACATTTAACATGCAGATGCAGAAGCGCCGTGCCAAGCAGAACTAGAATCTGTGGAAGTTCATTACAGCGATGGGACTTTCTCAGTGATTGACCTGCCTTGTTCATAAGGCAGAAAATGTTTGAACAAATCTGCCTGGATAATGACAATCTCAAAAGCTGAAAATTATTAAGAAGGACAATTTAAGACACCCATACAGAATCAATTTTGCATGCAAGCAGAAAGTGAACAGTGGCTTTTATGAGTAATTCTATAGTATTTTTATAGCTTGGTAATATAAATACAATCAGTAAAATATAAACGCTGAGAGTTTGTTGAATAGTTGTGATCTCGGGTGGGAAATTGAGATTTGTTTCACATGGAATTTGGATGAGATGCCTGTCCTGCCAACTGGATTATCTCGACACTGCAGCCTGTCTCTGGCTGGTAAGAGCATGTATTATATCCAGACTGGGAGGACCTTCATTGCCTGATATAATGACACTTGTTAAAAACAGTTTCAACCGATGGAAACCAAGCTTCGCCATCCTCATGCCTAAAATGGACGACAGGCGGTGGCTTCCTGGGTTTGTTCGACTGTCAGGATAGACAAAGCACGGGTTTTGTTTAAAATCACCACAGCGACGCTACTGCTCTGAACAAAAAGGCAGTTATTTACTGATATCACATTAATTTAAGGGAGGCGTATCGTTCGACCTGCAAGACAGGTCTTCCGCATGTTTCCGTTGGGTGGACAGGATGGTGTCTCACAACTATTAATGGCAGGTCATGCAAAAACATTTCAGGAAATACATTTGATATGTTATTCAAACAATTCACTCTGGGAGAGGAGTCCTTTATCAGAAAATAGATCTCATTTGCTCTATTCAAAAATGCACTTGGGATTAGAGAGCAGCGCATGTGTGACACAATCAGGGTCATCTCCATGAAGCTCCTCCTGGAAACGTGGCTATGGAGTCTCAGAGAACCTCGTTCCGGAGATTAAGAGACCCCACTCAGGTGCTCCCACTGTGCTCTCTGTCAGCGGACATGTAACGTCTTGAAGGGGCCGTTTGTCTAGCTAATGGAAGGCAGACAAAACATTTTCTTCGCTCGATAGCATCTGTTTGCAGACGGCGCGGGGAAAAATGGATAACGAGAGAGGTAGAGAGCGCTGGATGGGAGAGGCAGAGAAACATATTTCACACAAGTGCTAATGAATGTAAACATTGTGATTAAAAAAAAACACTCCGTAGGCTCCAGCAGGCCTGTGCAGAGCACCAGCCAGCCATTTTCCCCAAGTCATTAAGCTTATCAGAGACATCGCTGGAGGTTTTCCGTAAAAATGAACCATGGAGGAGAGTACTATTGAAAGGTAGAAAATCCTGGAGAGCAGAGAAGGGGAAGCCTTTCTCTAAAGGTTACATTAGCTTCCATTAAGCTGTTTGACCACATTAACGCACACCATTTGGCAGATTTTATAGATTTTGATCACAGTACGCTGTCTGCCTAGCTGTCAGATAGCGAGTGCCGAAATCTCTCTCCAGGCATGTAAGTATAGCTACGTAAGCGTCTTTATCCAACATTATTTTGGAAATGTATATATTTTTAGGTAGTTTGTTTTTCTTAAAGCTCTCTCCTAGTTTCTGGTACAGAAACCAGGTACGACATATTGCAAAGGCAGATTTTGTTTCCGCTCGTCGCACTTTTAAGGATTAACAGGATGATAAACATGCCCACAGTTGTTCCCAAACACGACGCTGGACATGTGCCCTGTCTCTCCTGTCACCAGAACGAGAAGCCCAGCAAAGTGACCTTTGACCCCCCCCACTTCCTGCTGGAGGTCGCCCTCCCCTTCCTCTTGGAAATGGTCCCTTTATTTGTAGGTCTGTCCCAGAAACATCCAGAGCAGGTTCAGGTCTGACCCAGGCTACTACAAACATCATTAGCTCCATTTTTGTCGGCATGCTCTTAGACTATCGATGAAAAGCATTTCGACATTAACTGAATTTACCATATTACTTTACAATAAAATAAAATATCCTTAACTTAAAATTAACTATAAAATATATATATATAGATCCCTATACAGGATAGTATAAATAATAATCAATGCAAAATGACAGTGAGGCATATTTTAAGCTTGTGATTCAAGACTTGACACATATGTGTGAATTTTCCATCAGAATGTATTGGCCGCTTTCACCAATGATCCCCAGAAAGTTACGCCACTCCACAAAAATACAGGCAGTAGCCAGTATCTGCCGAGGAGACCTATAAACCCCACAATACCTGTTTATAACCAAACATGTCAAATATTTATAAATATCAGGCACAGCAATACATTTATAAATATCAATTTATGGATGTATAAAATGTATCTATGAACGTGGGTATCAGGTTAAAAAATTAATGTCATGTTAAATATTGTACACAGCTATAAATGTATTAATATATATTTATGGGTGTATTAAATATATCTATTAGCATGGCTATCGAGTTCAGAAAATTAGCACTATGCTAGGATGGTGAAGTTAAGGACGTGAAAGATGGAGGTGCTTCAGGACAGCTGAGGGAGGAGGCGACTCCCATCACACGCCGGCCGGCACCAGAAATGTCAGCCGCTCGTCGGAGATCACTCAGCCCTGCCTGGCCCGTTCCGTCAGCACAAGATGACAGCGCCTCATTGGGCCGGAGCCCAGCGCTGACTCCGCAGGCCAAACCGGGTCCCTGGGGAAGTCATTTCTCATGGCCTTTCGGTAAACACAACAGGCTGAGTAACAACACGGTGAGAGACCACCTAGGGAGAGCGGCCCGGGGTTGACAAAGCGCCTCATTCATGGGGGGAGACGAAGAGATTATCCAAAATAAACTGGATGTGAAATAATATCGGCGACCCATATGCGGCCACAGGCAACCGAAAAGAAAAATATACAGAAAGGTCTAGAACGAAGTCAATTAAACCTGCCAATCGCCTTGATTCGGCCCCCTATCCATCACCAGCACAGATGAGCGAATACGCCGGTGTCAAACAAAAATAAACATGTGCATTGCAATCCCGGACTGGCCAAACACTGCCTCAAAATGTCGTTTCAACTGGATTAAATAAACGGAGATGTCTTAATTTAAAGATGTCCCCCGTGCCGTGCAGAAGGTCATCTCAGGCCATTGTGGGGAAGCACATGTCCGCAGAGGGGAAGTAAAAATGTCCCAGACCACCAACGTAAAAAATCAAACTCCATGCAAGTACAGGGGGAGCAGGCAAATGCCACAGGAGCGGAGATATACATATGGTGCTTGTGTGATCACTTTCACAGGCAAAGGGGGATTTTCACACACACACACACACATTATATATATATATATAAGATCTAAGCATACTTTTTGCATAGTAGATTCTGGCTACTGTTTAGCCTTTAACTATAATGGCCATTGTCAGAATCGGATTTGCTGTCTGGCTTTTGTTGTAAGTGAAATAGAATAACATTTGCACAACCCAGATTCTTTTTTAAAGACTGTTAAATCGCTGACAAGATCAGGGATTTGTATGGCCCTACAAGATGTCTAGAAACTTCCGGGGAGATGAGATGTGGAAGATGAAAGAAGTCATAACGTATAAGAGACGAACTTTCACAAACAGAATTACTCCATTAGTCAAGCAAAAATGAATTAAAAATACAATTCATAATGGAACACACTATGCCACAATGAAGAGCTGCTTATTTGCCAAGGATCTTTGTGGATAAACGGGGGTTTGCATGAAAACCTCACTTTGACCTTAGAAGTTGCTAGTCTGGGTATGAAATATGATTAAGACAAGTGTGTTAATCAGTATTTGAATCCTGGCCACTTCCCCCCGAGGTTTACACATGAAGGCCCCAGCCTCTGAAGACGTCACAACAAGTTCAGAAACATCCGGAAAGTCATCCTTCAGACAGTCAGGCGGCCCAGCAGAACAATGTATGATGATTGCTGCTCTGAGTCTGTGTGGCCCGTTGTGGGAAAGGATTCGTCTGAATAGTATCTTTGTATAAAAGGAAAACTAACCTTTGGAGGCACAACCTAAATGATCTTGGGTGAAAAAAATGTTACGTAAAGATTGTATTATGATGAAATTAACTACAATTCCCCATCAAAAATATTTAACTGTCCTGCAGGACAACATATTATTCAGTATTGTTTCCTTTGAGATTTAGTTTGTAGTAAATCTAGGAAAATACATGTCTGCAATAAGGAGTGTGCTATGAAGTAATACATTCAGAGATATTTCTTGGGAATAGTTATGTTTCTTTTTTCATAATAGCAGATACAGTATCTCACAAAAGTGAGTACACCCCTCACATTTTGTAAATTATCTTTTCAAGGGACAACGTTAAAGATATGAAACTCTGATGGTTGTAAAGTAATCAGTGTGCAGCTTGTATAATGGTGTAAAGTTGATGTCCCCTCAAAATAACTCAACACACAGCCATTAATGTCTGAACTGCTGGC
>JABFEB020000001.1:15367340-15386855 GCA_019775895.2 Stomatorhinus ivindoensis
CTTCCCAAGCGAGCTTGATGGGCCGAATGGCCTCCTCTCGTTTGTATAGTTCTTATGTTCTTATGTTCTTATGTACTCCAACCCTGCAAAATGTTGCATGTTATTGTAAATTGTGTGTTTGTGTATATATGTATATATACTGTTTGTATATATTTATTATTCAGATATTATGCTATTATTGTGCTATTTCACTGCACTCAGTTGTACAAATGACAGTGAAGGTTTTGAATCCTTAAGTGCTTGTGGACTAAGACACAGTAGGACTGAAACGTCATGGGTTCCGTGTGTTGTTGCGCATTTTGTCATCCCAGGTGGTGAGACCACAGAGCATCAGCGTGTGGAACACCGCACACCTCCCAGCCTCTATAAGATCCAGGAAAGCTTCTGGTGCACAAAGAACAACTCCTGCACGACAGAGCCTGTCTTCACCAGTACACCAGTAACCATGTGCTCTGCTGTCGTTACATAAGTGTTAGTGCTATTTCAACACCTCGACAGCTCATTAAATGACATATCCACAGACTGCACCATTCAGATATGATGCAACATCTGAGATCTCGTCATCCAGTAAATATTTGCAAAGGCACACATTTGTGTTTCTGCGTCACAGGTTCTGTGTTTTCAATTATTTATCTTCGTTTGACTGAATGGAATGACCCTGGCGGAAAACAAACCATTGGGCTCAGTTTTTCTGACGCCTTGGTCCTATTTGCCCTCAGGGCTTTCAGGATGTGTGTAAGAAACGTGTGAAAATCCTTCCATCTGGATGGCTTTTCCAAGAGACAGGGACTGGCCACTGGAAGCAGAGAGCTTCATTTTTCAAGCCACGGGGATGAGACGACAACAGACCAAGACATTTCTGAGAGCGAAACTCAGAAATAGAAAGGTAAATTATAACTGTGTAAACAGGCAACAACTGTATCTCACTTCAGGGAATTTTACTTCCTAAAAGAAGTGATTGAGATGTTGGTGGCTGTGGTACTGTGGCAGTGAAATACTTTTTCCATCCATCTATCAATCCATCCATCCCTCCTCCAACAGCTTGGAAAGGGTCATGGTTGATACACTTTTAACAAATTAAACTTGGTGTTAAACATTTTACTCAAATTAGTAGGCAACTACACAGAAGTCACTATAAAAGATGGATGGATGTCAGGGTAACAATGGCTTATGGAGACATTGTGTTATTGCATGATTACATAATTTTACCAAATGAAAAGGAGATTCTCAAGTACATATACAGTAGCTTGTATTTATTCTTTCATTTGTATGAATATTTCCCCAAAATGTCAAGACAACATGTCTGAAAAAGATAATCATAATTTGCAAATATATTAAAACCTGTAAGATCTTTAATTATTCAGAAATGATATTACGAAGCAAACTTTCCCCCCATAAACTACTGAATAATTAAAAGTAATAAGTAATTGATGCATAACATCTAGGCTGCACCTTTTCCCTGAGAAAACGAAGTCTTCCTGCTTCAAATTGTAACACACTGGAAAATCAGTGACTCCAACGTTTGGGATATAAAATGGATGAATATGCTTTTTAATCTTGAAGTGGCATTCTTCAAACTAATCTGTCCTGGATATATTCAGCATGCTGATTGGTTCTAATAATCTTTTTTTTTTACCATTTAGTACAACAGTCTCTTCAAATATAATTTATGCTCCAGCTAAATGATTTAGTGTGATTAATGACGTCTCCCTTCTTCCAGGGAAAATCTATGGCAAACCAAAACCAGCTGCACGCCGTAAGTGGCTTAACACTTAATGCCTTACGGAATGAAGATGACGGACAGGGTCTCTTGTTGTTATAGAAATGGTCTCCACACTACTTGTATGACCTGCCTGGGCCACCGTACAATTGCCAACTCAAAATGACCTTTATGCATACAGACATGCACACACATTGAATGCTGCCCCTGCATCTGACCCCAGATAAGCGGCAGAAAATGGATGGATGGATGGATGATTGCATTCACAGATCTTTGTAGGGACCTGAAAAATGCCTCCCACAATGTCAAAATAGCAGGGTTTTGGTCCCCACAATGTACAGTAATATAAAAATAATAAACACACACAGCTCTGGAAAAAATTAAGAGAAAATTTTTTTTTTTAAATCGTCATTCTTGAATTCTGGTTTAATCCTGGTTCTGCTGGCAGAAGGCTACACTGAGCAGCAGGCTGCTTCCAGGTTCAAAATTTGTAAGATGGCAGGACACAAGCGCAAGGTGGAGCAGGAGACACTAGGAATGACCAGAAACAAGCCGGGTAAAGGAAGAAAGCGACATTCTAATGCCGGAGATAACTGTCAACTTCAAAAAGAATGGGAAACGTTAAGTGGTGTGAAGTGCACTGCTAGGACAGGCTCCTAGAAGAGGACTGAAGTTCCATAAAGCCAGGCAGAAGCCCTTCATCAAAGAGAGAGAGAAGACCCAGGTTACATTTGACAAAAAAATATATATATTTTTTACACAGAAGCATACCAATAAGTCGAGAAATAAGTGAAACTGAAAATTTTGTTCACTTCACAATTTTTTACAGAACCATATATAATATATATATATATATATATGCACGTCAAATTCCATCATTGAAGATGGTAAGTATGGTATCTTTTCAAATTAATAACAAAAAATATGTCATAGAGTTTAGAGCACATTTCTAATGCCATGGTTTAATTTACCATCTTTTAAAGAGAAAGGGTTTAAAAATAAATACAGGTTAGATTGCAGTTGGTGTCATGGCTGGTAAACAATCCAAGCCCCTCAATTAAACCCGACTTCCTTCATTACTGCTCTCATCCTGCTCCTGCAGACCCCACTAAACACTCCATTTCCTGCATACCTTCCTTCAGAATAATTCCTCTGTTTCTAATCTGAGTTTCCTGTCCATATTTACATACATCTAATTCACAGAGGAAATGGAAAAAAGGAGAGTGAGAATTCCTCATTCATTCAGAAAATTCTCATTTCACTGTGACTTGGCAACATTGTTGTATAATGTCTTATTACAGTTCTGCTAAATAATATAATTCATGTTATGGGTTCTAAAAATGCATCAAACAATAGACGAGTCTTTGGAAATTCCTTTCCAACCCAGATGTATAATTTATCCTATATAATTACAACATGCTTGAAATGATCTTCAAAAATGCATGTGGAAGTTTATGGAGGAAGATCTGAGCATTAATGGAATAGAAGGGGTCAGGCTGGAAAGGCACTTAGGAGATTCTGTTTGAAATCAGTATAAATTCACATCTTCTCTGCTATCTTTTTACCGTAGTTCCCAACGGGTGTCACCATCCCAAACACACATTCCCCGGCACACAGTGCTCAGTTGGAAAAGGAGTTTGAAGAGTGTTTTGTTTCTCGAGACTTTTGCAAAGGTCTACAATCGGAATGTTTTCTCAGTGCTGCTAATAGCAGTGGACAAATCCTCAGTTTTAGTCTTTGTCATATTTCATGTATTTCAGGTGCCTCTTAGCTGTATTTTAAGCAATAAAAAGACGAAAGTCTGCTCAGTGGCCCTTGATCGAAATCTCGCAAATTGAAATAAATTATAAGCAGAGATCAGTCATATTTTTCATTCTGTATCCAATGAGGAAGACAGAAGTATCTGTGTGATCGAAAATGATCTGATTGAAATATCTCTCTTTGTGTAACACACATGATGATTATTAGAATCCATTCAACAGTTATTTTCCATAAACACACCATGAAGGTTCATCCTCCACTTATTTTCAGACTGTTGGAGGCAGAGAGAGGAATATTCATGCTTTGCTGAGGGTTTGTGTTATGGAAACATGCTAAACTAACACTGGCATTCAGGCTTATCTGGGATAGATTTCGCTTTATATACAACAGCTCAAACAATAAACTTAAAACCACAACAAAACAATATTGTTTTGCAGTTTTACTGAAACGATGCATTGTAGTCTGTCACACATTCCGGTTAATGTATAGAAATAATAAAACAGTTAATTTATTAATTTATTTGTAGCTTTGTTCATGTTGCCACTGTCTCTCCTTCTTGTGCGCATGAGCCTAAAGCAACAAATGACTGCAGCCTAGAGCCAAAGTTGGCGTTTAACCCAGGAAAAGATGCCAGTTGGACACAATTCAGACTCCATGCTAAGTATTAACATGTAGCAAATGGCCCATGATGCGGAAATGCTACGATGTCACCACACCACATGTTGATTTCTGCGGGTGTGACTTGCCATGACAGGCTGTCCTTGGTAAACCCCGTCTCATACCTGTAGATGCTGTAATAGCTCTCTCAGCAATACATCAGCCCTAATTACGCTACAGGTAATCCTTGGCACAAGAAAGGTTTTCAACGAATATCTTACCACAGCGTGGCCGGGCAGGTTGAGATGAGGGGAACAGCAGAATGCATATGCAGAGTCAATATGTAAAGCAGACAAGTACCTGAGGGAACTGCAGACACCACAGTGCCGACGCCAACCACACACCTAAAGTTCCGTCTTCCAGCCTGGGCCAAGATGCTCACATGTAAGGAGCAGGACGCAGGTGCAGCACGTGAGGGCAATCAGAGCAGGGAAATCACTGATTACGGCACTAGGAGGGAACGTGAGGCAGGTCTGACCGATATATCCATGGTCTTTCAAATCGAAACAATGGAAAACATGCCTTTGTGGTATCGCTACATCAATAACAAACATTATACAGTATGATTATACAACTATGTTATTATCATATAATGTTGCTTATTATAGTACAGCTGTTAAAGTATGTTAGGATGTTAAGGTAACCTTACATGCTGCTTATAAACGTTCTATGAATGGATTATACGGGCATTATAAAGGTGCAGTTCATGTAAAGCACTCCCTAACACATTATAGTCATGTTTATTATGCTTTATGAATTCTTTATGAATGCTTTATGAAGCACTTATCAAATATGCAGAGTAGATACCTTCATAATCCTTAATTCTTATACCAGGCATTATAATGCATTATGAAGGTATCTATAGTGCATTAAAGATGAGAGCTTCATTAGAGCTTATGAAGTATTATAATCAACATATAATGCCTTATGACTGTCAATAGAAGATTCTGTAATGATTTATTCATTCTTATACCTACCTTTATAATAAATTAGGAAGGTACCTATGATGCACTACAAATGACAGCTTTATGTAAAGTGCTACCATTACTTCTTTAAAAAATATAAATATTTTTGAAGCATACTTGGGTCCATGTTGAAGGAGCTGAAGATGCTGTCGGGATACATGACACCTGCAAGAAATACTAGAAACTGCAACAGAGGCTACTTCAAAAGAACCAAGTTCCTAGTCAACTATGAGATGGTGGGTCCCGCTTTGTTCCAGACCCACTGGCATGATTCACCATCACAAGTTCGCAACTGAGATGCCGCAGAACAGGCAATAAACCAAAACTCAACAATTAGCCAAATGAAGATGACCAAGCAGGTGTGATACAAGGTCAAGGCTGGGATCAAATGAATGCTGTTGTTTCACAGAAACACATTACACAGGACATGTCTGAATCAGGAACCAAATAATGCGTTTCTCACTCTGTCAGGAAAAAGGTGTCACTCACTCGGAGAAGAGATTTAAGCGATTGCTTCTACCTAATTGGTTGGTTCACAGTACTGCTAATCTTTGTCCACACCTCTCCAGTTTCTGGCTGTATTCTAACTGACCCCAGAAATCAGTTCACGTAAAACAGGAGGTAATTAGTATCATTGCTCACTTAATACCTCAGAGTTGTATTTCACAAGGTGGCACCAAGCATTCAGCCAGTGGGAAGAAAAATACGGCTGTCAGGAAGGCCGTGCAGTGTAGGTCATGGATGCAGGAAAATGGCAAATAAAAAGAAATCTGAGCTCATGGCAAAGGGGAATTTTAAATGCATTATAAGTAAAAGCTCTCCTTGAGGTATGACCACAACAATTTTTAAAATGCTGCATAACTGGTATCTGTGACTGAGTCAGTAAGATACATAAACAAACAAACAAACGAAAAGAAATAAATATTGTAACTCCAATCACATTTAAGGATTCATTGCAAGGCAAAAACTGAAGACCATGCATTAAATGGTCAAATGCATCTATTACTTTTGTTTTGCATGTTTGTAAGCATTTGATTCTGATTGATTTATTTTCTTGTTTGTTTATTTTCGTTTGTGTGTTTGTTTGACGGCCAGCTGGGGCAGAAGTCCACACAGAGCTAGGAGCACTAGATGGATGGAGGCCTACACAGGAAGTTCTGGTGAGAAACTGGATCTCTGAGACTCAGGGCAGAGGTAGCAGCAGTGCCACCCACCAGCAGATGCCCTCTGGCGTATATCAGTGGCCTACTAGAAATAGCCAGCGCTGCCACACTGGGCTGACGTTCCTCTACCACATCTGATGCATGTCTCTGGGATGCTGGTTTATTTTCAGCGTCTGCCATGTGAGCCCTGATTGGCTCTTCAAACCCTCCCCACCCCCCAGGTGTTGTCCTCTGCTACCCTGCGCTTCACTCCAGTTCACCTCACTTCAGCTTAATCTCATGCATTTTACACCCCTGACAAAGATTTAGCAGCGTGGTCTTTAAACATTTGCTAGTATAGCCTTTCACAATGACCGGAAGCTGTGCTTTGTACTTAAAGAAATTAATGTAATTCAAGGGTGAAGTCTTAACTGCAGTAAGCATTCACCTTCTAGCCATTGACTACAAGATCTGAACGACCACGTGTTGGTCAGGACTGGTGAATAAAACCACTGGTAAATATAAATAAAAATAACTGACAAAAGTTTTTAAAATTCATTGTGTGTTATCTTCAAATGACCTTTGTCCCGGGTTCAGATCTTTGCAATTAAGCTAAGTTCGATCTTTAATTCCTAATGCAGATGTAACATCAGGCTTTTGTTCAAATGAGAGCAGGGGGTGTGGCCAGTGCTTGTCGATGACACAGGATTGGCCGTAATGAGACAGAGAAGTTGTCTTAGCAGCCTGATGTTTTTTGTGTGCTGCTGTTGGCTTTCAGGAGCCTAAACACTCTTGCTGGTCTCTGTTGATGTCCACAAGCTGAATGTTAATCACAAAATCTGATCTGTCACTGAATAATTCCTTTTAACCCAAAGAGACGCCATATTCAAAGGCAGATGTAATCGCTCACTCAAGCCCCTTCTTGAATGGATACACAGAGAGCTGTGAAATGTAGATCTTGCTGCATCCTTGAAAACCGCAAATTACTCACCAAGGGTGTGAGGGAATGCATCCGGAGCCTCTGGGGCAGAGTTACCCTGCGTCCAACAATCAATGACAAATGAATAGACGGTCAAATGGGAGCGGTTCCTGGGGGGTAGAGGCAGTAAATTTCAGCAGATTACATGACTGTCAAACAGCATGTCGAGGTGTCCCTCGGGACAGCATGCAGTGCTGCTCCTGGTCATAGTGCTGGGTTCCTTCCCAGGGGGCACCCTTCCAGCTAAGTGAATCACCGTGGACAGGAAGCAGGTCCCAGTCACGATGACCTCGCTTTCTTTCCCATGATCTCTCTTAGCTACATCCAATCATGCTTAGTGTCACCTACACCTGCCCCTGAGAGGCTGAGGCTGGCCCAGTCCTCCCACATAAGGCAGGGCACAGTCCTTTGGTTCTACCTGTAGCTATAAGGACTGGCCGGCTGGACCCACTCGCCACTACATTCGCGTAAGAGGATAAGAGAGCCAGCTGGGTGGGTACTGACTTCCTGTGTCTCGTCACCACAGACAGCAATCACAGCACAGCAGGGCCTGACCTGAATCTCTGCCCTGGACGTCCAGCCTGTGATGTTGACATTTGCCAAATGACCACATGGCTCCTGGATGCTGATTGTTTGGCTGTTTATTATCCTCTCACACCTCTGCCCACCTTTTTCTCCCGTTCTCTCCATTCACACTGACATACAGCCCCCCCCCCAGGGTGAGAAAACTTGGGACTTCATTCCAGTTCTGCTTTTTTCTCGAATTTACTTGGTTAAAACCTTTTGTTTTCCATTATTGAAAATTAAAATAAAATTTAAAAAATTGTGGGTACCTTATCTAAGGTCTGTTTACATGCTACTACTAATATTGCTATATAATAGCTTATAAATGCAAATGGCCGATGTCACCTGTGTCACAGAGAGAGTTTACTGGCAGGTGAGTCCGCCCACGTGACATGAGCTGAGATTTCCACAGTGCGGTTTGTTTTTTGCTCAGCTCCACCGCTTGGGCCCCTCTGACTTAGAGATTACCAGAGTGACTGAAGAGCGCCCCGGACTATTAAGGGAGGGAGAGAAAAACCAGCCAGGGCTGTTTGTCTTGGCTTCTGGGGTGTAGAGGAGACCTTGGGCAGATGGAGGCCTCGTCTCCAGCGACGGAGACCTTTGGAGCTCCTCTTGCTCTCACAGCAGTTGGTCTTCATCTGCTATTAGCAACAAAAACTTGTCAAATGTTTGAGGCCGGGGAAGCGGCTGATGCAGCCTCAGTGTGGAGGGGGGGGGGGGCTATTCCTTGGTGTTAAGGTGCCTCTCGTTAAAGGCAGAGAGACAGGATTTTGAGCAAATCCTTTTCTCCAACCACTCTGAAAGAGTTGAGACAGAGATGTCATTAAAGGCATTGTTTTAGATGTCATTAAAGGTGGTATTAATTATACGGCAAAGCCAGCGGTATCCATGAACCAAGACCATCCACAGCAAGCATGACACAAGTATTTTTGATGAAGGATGCTCTAATGTTGACAAAGAGGGTCAGTACATTAAATGGTCATTGAAAAGTACAAAAATTGTACAAGATGTATTTGGAAAGGTGACTGTTTTAGTGTTTTTCGTGCACAGAAAGCTGACAGCTGACACCTGCCCTAATCAGATACTGTGACAGGACGGAAAGGCGTGTCACTGCTGAAAAAGCCGCTACGTGACCTCCAACCACCTAGCTGGCAACAGAAATACCAGGTGTTCCTCGCCGCGTAAATCTGTTACACGGTCTGCTACAGAAATATGGATTTTAACAAGCCCCGTCAGGACCGAGCTGGAGTTTCGAATCCTTGGAAACAGGGGGAGGGGGGAGGGCGGGGGGTCGGACTTACGTGCATGTTTAACGACATGGAGCCAGGTGCTGATACAGGCCTGAAATCCGGAGCCTTTCTGCTAGTGATGACGGCCATCCAGCATTAACTGCAAGGCGGGTATCATGACAGGCATTGGTGTGCCATATATGATGTAACGTGTGCCCATTCTGCAACTGCCACTGTTATAAAACTCCGCCTGAATCTGTTTTAACTGCGCCGACCATCTTTTATATCGATGTCACAATTAAGTTTCCCTTTGGTTTATTTTTAGTCTAATCCAGACAAATGAGTGTTTTTGTTAGCTTCGGGGATCAGGGGTGCAAACCGCTTTTGCTAACTTTATACATATTTGCGGAATCAATGGGAGTCTTTGGATCAATCGGCCGTGAGCCTTGCGCCCGGATCCGGCCTTCGTTACCCCGTGCGTCCAGGAGCCCGTATCGAGTGTCACCCCCTGCACTCTTCATTTGGATCGGGCCTTGAATCTTTCACACTGTAATCAATACGGCGAGAAGCCCAGCGGGAGCACCGAGACTGGGCGGCTTTGAATGTGAATCTGGATTATGGATTTGTGTTGAAAAATAGCCAATTCCTCCCTCATTATTCAGTCAACCAAAAAAAGAAGAACAGAAAAAGCCCAGGCAGCGCTGCTGCGAGGCGGAAAGCGTGTGTTTCTGAAGATTTACTGCCGCGTCAGCTCCGGCCCGCCAACACCGCGCGCATCCCGCCAATTACGGCTCACGGGCAGCCAAGTCATAAATGAGAAGAACTTGTTAAACTTCAATCTCCTCTGGATTTCCGTGTCGGTTAACGAACTATCGTGTTGTTACAAAACTCACATGTTTGCTTAAGAATGTGGCTGACTTTACAGTCTTCTCTGCAGGACAGAGAAATGCTTGCTTCATTGCACACAGGGAAATGTACATTTTCTGCTACTGTCACATGGCTCCCCCTATTGGAAGTAAGCAATTAGTGTCACCACTTACCTTTGTATACTTTAACAAGGCGATTTTCAGTGTTTAAAATCCATTACTCTGCATATTTCATGCACATTGACTGAATGGAACAAATGTTATAATGGCATTTGCTTGTAGCAAATTAACCAATTATATATATCAAGCAAACTTAATATGGAACACTAATCAAAATAGATATTAATAGATATGGAAATAAATATTTAATTGAAAAAATTGTCCTAGTGTTGCTTAATATTTTTATTTCTCTAAAAAATCATCTATAATGTCTCATACAAGAGGTATAGCAGGTAAAATCAGTGATCGATACAATTTTACTAGTTTCAGAAATCTTGTGTTGGATATTGTCGTTTTGTCATTTGTTTTTAACGGCTGATACATTTTCTTATTGAAACTGCGTAAAACTCTCTGGGTAGCTAGAAACCTATATGTGATTTGGAAGAAGCTTTTTATTTCCCAGATGAAAACTTTAACTTCACTCATCAAAAGAATTATTATGGCACAGTCTTGGATGGATTCATAGCAACAAGATCAACACTGCTGGAAACACAGGTTTGTGACTGACTTTGTTAACATCCGCAGTGATGGAAGTCAGCTACGCAATATGACAGCAAAGCTCTGGGTGTCAGAGCTGCTCTGTCAGGTATCTCTATTGATTTAGCCTTAATGGTGATGCCATCTGCAAGCATTACATTTGTACATATTTATGACTATATCTACTCTGAGAAACTGTATGAGACAGGAATAGCTACACATGCCGTATGATTCACATACTGACAGGGTCAGATTTTATTCCGATTTCATGCTTGCACACAGCAGATCCAAAGTAATTTAAGAATTTAAGATGTTTCCACTTAGATTTGTATAAGTTGGAAAACTGCATAATTGTGCAAAATTAAAGGCTCGTTGTTCAAACATAACATACATGCTTGATCGAAGCGAATTCAGTTAAACGCAGCCTGCAGTCAATTTCATGTTTTCATTGGCCGGTTTTTCTGGAGAGAAAGTTGGGCTTTGTCCAATGGTGGCGCAGCTCCAGCTTGTCACATGGCGCTACTTTGCTCCCCAATAGCAATCCTTTGCACTGGTGTGTTTAGAGCATTCCTGCAGAGAAATTAATATGTGTGGGTCCCACTTCAGGGTTTCCAGAGAATTATTGGCACTTGGAGCTGGTCCAGCTCAGAGCCTGTACTGGGCTTCCCGTTCCTGTTAGCTTGGTATCTGTGTGGAATGAAAGATGCCTCCAGGGTCTAACTGTAAAGTGTGACTTATGGCTGTGCAGTTGCTAATACCGGCGTCTGCCCAGTGCAACCAGAGAAGGTCAGGAAGCCCCCTGCCTCTGCCTGCTCTCCCCAAAAACCCACATTGAGCTGTTTGCTCTGAAAAAACTGCCGTGAGCATTTTATCACCACGCTGAAGCCCCTTCAAATGCAAAGCTCTTGTAATAAACGAGGGGCGATTTTACAGCGTCCGCCAGCATTTGCGCTGTTCCTGAGACTCTTATTTCATTTTAATTTGTCCCCAGCCCAGCCGAAGCAGTAATGCATCTGCCTTGCTCATCTTCCAGGCTGTGCATCCTTACACATCCTCTGTAAAACTATTAACTATAAAACCTTCAGTTAAATTGTTTGATGTTCTGTCCTTATTCTGCTAGCAAGACTAGTTATAATAGATATTATGTGCAAAACCTGCAACCCTAAGAGTAAAAACAAAAAGGCTTTCACTGATGTAGGGAGCCCATAATTTTGGGGGTGGAGCCCATTAACTAGGGGGTGGAACCATTTAATTGGGGTGGGGCCCTTTAACATGGTGCACCAGAGACACACGTAATTGCACGGGAGCTCGATGTCTTCTCAATTACGGCAAAGACAGGAGCGTTGCGTAATGGGCCGCATAATGGGCCGCGGTAGGGATCAAATCAAAGCCACATTAGGAGGGCAGCTGTGTGGTCTGGCAGCTTTATTTTGATTGGCCCACAAATAGCTAGTTGGGTCATTCTGTTTACAGAGCACAGTGGCTTCTGCAGGCCCGGCACAGGCGACCGAGCTGTAAACAAGCACGCCGGATGCGGGCCGGGATGTGTCAGCGAACCCGATGCTTTCATTCCGCCGCAGGAGGAACCTTCTCCTGGAACGTTTTCCCTACCATCCATTTTTTTTTCCTAACAGGCAATTTACCACTTATCCTGGGCAGTGCACATCATATTGTATCCTATTCCATGACATCTGAAAAAACAAAGTCCAAGCATCCTGCTGTTGGGCGGCCTCTTCGGAAGGTCCCCGCCTGGCACTGTCATGGAATAACGGTGTAACATGTGAAAATTGAGGGAATCCATTGATATGTTAATCAATTCCATCAGCTCTCTGCACGCTTTTAAACTGAAAAGTCTTTTGGGTTCCTCTTTATTAACAGCAAAAGTGCGCATATGCTTTTTAGAAAACAATTATGATTTGTCATATTTTACAGCTATAAGGAACAAAAAAAATTAAAGATGGTACATCTGTCATAAAAAAAGCAAAATAATAACAGAGAGGTTTAAAATAGAGCGGAATGCATATACTAAGAAAACAGTACCCTGTGTACCAAAGCAAGCATATAATTTTAAGGAGGAGGTTTGTATGTTGTTGGAAGTAATTGCAGATATCTGAAGGACAGAACAGACTGGTGTAATAAAATGCCACTGAGGGCTATGAAGGCACCACTTTGAGGGATATTTACCAGAACTGGGTTCGCAGCTCACATAAGGCTGCATAGTGACACCGTGAGGTGATTTTTTTTAACTCTTTGCCTTTTAATACACAGTCACAGGTTTAGATGGCGCCGTCTGGGGAAGGAAGGGGAAATATAAAAATGGGTAATTGTTGGGAAAAACTGAAAAAAAATGTGCAACAAGTGTTACACAGCTTTGAAAAACCCACTCAGAACAACACCATGGGTGGCCTGATGGTTAAGGAAGTGTGCTTATAATCTGACTGGCAAGGTGCAGCTCCCCAGCTACTGGAGTAGCTGCCCCTGCTTTGTCACGTCAGGGTTAAATGCATAGGGCATGTGTTGCTGTGGTGTGTTAACAATAACAACTGTCTGTTACTCTCCTTAAGGATTGTCTATCATTATAATGTGGTGCGATTGCCACACAAAACGCTATCATTTTCCTTTTTATTTTATTTATGACTGAAACAAGTTCATAGATTTTGGGTGGTAGGAATACTTCCCTACCAATACTGTGGGAGTACCGTGTGAGTCTGGGAGGACGGGGGGTTTCGGGGCTGATTTGGTCCCTATCGGTGTTAAAACCAAATCTGTGCTCTTAGACTGAAGCTACATTTTCTGACTTGACCCACTAAACTGATGGTCTCCGGTAAAAATCCCATGGTGAGCAGAGTGATGTCATCATTGGGCTCCTGACCAAGGGCCTTTAACCCCCAGCTGCTCCAGGAACAGGCTGATCATAAAACTGTATGTTGCATCTGCGAGCTACATAAAATGTAGATGTAAAACTTGCCACGACTGTAGTATCGCTCTTAACCCAATCTGTGCCAGCTGGCAGCTGAGATGGGGGCAGCTGATGCCAAGTGCTCCCCTTTGGAACAGGCCACTCTGTCACACAGGCTGATGTCCGCGGTGACGCTGCACAGGGATCAGTCTCATTACCTCGACCCTCCGCGTCAGCCTCCCAGCCAGAGTTACATGGCTCCTCCTCTCCATGTGGCCTATGGAAACACCAATGGACCTTGTCAAGCACATCAACTCTGATTATTATAATCATCAGTCAGTCATTATTGTGCTTCAGATGCACCATCTCTCTCTAATAAATGTCAATTGTTAAGCATCTGAAGATGCTCATCTTGTCAGTCTTTAGCTACTCTCTACCTTTTATTTGATTATTATGGTTATTTTGGTCCTCTACATGAGATTACCGCAAGCCAGGCGGCTGTGTGCATTATGCTTTTGTTATGCTCTGCACTTTTTTTCTAATTTTTCATGTGACATTTGTTACTCCTTCCTCCCACTGTTTTAGTCATTCTTCACGTGTGCATTATGCTTTTTTTAGTATTAAAAAGTCGATTTCTCTAGCCTTGGCGACCACATCACTCCACATCACTGCAATGTTGCATCACACAGCTGGGAGTTTGGAGTGGCTGTCGTGGGTCACATTTCCTGTTTTGTTTTGATGGTAAAGTTCATGCGCTGAGCGTCGGGCTTCAGTCTCCTGGTGGTCATGCAAAGACGGCACCCCGCATGAGTTCCAGCGTGACTCAGGTTCGTTCACATCATGATTAAAGTCCAACACCCTTGTGATGTCAGATGAACACTGTTTAGATGTATCCAGGCTTTCTGAAGCTATTTTTATGGTCTATGTGGAGCTACTACCACAAAAAATGATTTTTCATTCCATACCAGGCAACTTTTTCAGCAATGTTGCCTGGTAATTGCCATTTATGTGAGACACAGGGCAACTCATCTGCATCTGGCTGATCGCAGAAAGTCACCCACTACCAATCAAAAGGTTTACAAATAGAAATATGATGCCCGATATCATTGGGAAAGTGCCTGAGCAACATTTGTCACTATTATTGCCCTGTGCATTGTCACCCTAAGAATACAACCACGTTACCCGGAAGTTTTCACGTTGGACAATAACTCAGCAGGTGAGCTCCGGGAAAGAAACACATCGTATTCAGCCTTTATCAGTTCTAATGTAGAGTTAATCTCTAACGAAGTATGAGGTACCAGATACATTCACTGTCTAGTTTTAATTTTATTCTGCACGTGAAGATGCCTTCTTTAGCACCACGTAAAAGGTTTTGGACATAATCCAGAATATTTTGTAACGTTTTGCAAGGATTATTGAAAATTTACGAGAAATTTGTTTTCGCCCAATTCCCAAAATAAATGAGCAATTTCGTTAAATTAACACTTAAACAGGCAGCTATAATCTAACTGGAGATTATTTTAAATTAAATAATAAATAACAAATGGTGAAAGACTAGGCTTTTAAACGTGTTGGTAATAACAATCGATGCAGTAAGATAAAGCTGTAACCTGCTGGTCGGTAACGGAATTGCTGCTTATTTGCTTAGTGTTCGAATCCCGGCTGTGACCGATGAGATGCGCTTTCCTGAATGCAGTTACTCAATAATAATATTCTTTGAAATATAAAGAAAAGAACCTTATGGACATGACAGCAATTTGTTGTGCTGTTCAAGACATGGATTTTAGACGTGCATATATATATATATATAATACTAAATGTTACGTTTAAATTTAAAGTAACCTCTGTGTTTATTGTGCGGTATTAAAACAAGACATGAATATGCTTTTCCGTGTGTTTCTCATCTCTACTGTACACTGCCACCCTCCTGTGAATGAGCAAAACAAAACAATTGACTTTGTGGTAATCTACTGCCTCCTGGTGGGAATGCACTGCAATTTCAATTATTTGTTCCCGGTATTGGAGATGTTTAATTAACGGAGGCTAAGCGGGATGGATATAATTCCGTCACACATAAGTTCTCCTGCTAATTTGGCCCCTGTCTTCCTCACATTTCCTGGTGCTGCTTCAGCGAGGGACAGGGCCAGCATGTGCACAATTTAGCCTGTCATTTCACTTACCAGCAAACTTGACATAATGTTACACAGCTGCGAGCTGCGGCTTTTTCTCTCGCTTTTCCACGAACAGACGTGCAACTCGAGAAGATTCGCCGCGTCCCAGCACCCCCTACAGTGGCTATATTCATTCTGGCAGGAGAATGACTGCCACTCTGGGAATCTGTGCTGATGTGGAAACCAGATTTCTGGTGTATAAAACTTGTGTCAACATCTCTCATCTTTAAGAAGAGCCCCACACAATGTAGGGTAGCATTCCCACATGCAGACACACACTTAAATGTGTCTCCTCTTAAGGAAATGGCTCTCAAACTCAACCAAATAAAGTCCAGTGCGTTGAAATAAACAAACGAAAAGTTCATCTACTTTTAATGTCCAACGGCACTGGTGCTTCCCAGGAGAAACTGCCTCAAAGATAGTGGGTGTCTTTAAAACCGTCCCAATGTGACCATGCAGACACATACACATACACGTATGTAATTCCGCAGGTGGTCCTGCTCAATGTGTTTAGCGTGTGGCAGATTTACAGCCAGGGCCTGTGATGGATCCAGAGCAAAGAGGAGCTCTTTGTACCAGACAATGGCTAAAAAAACAGCTCACCTGAGACCAGGAATCATTAATTCAATGCGTTTAGGGTCAATGCATTTCAAGGCATGTTTCATGCTTGCCAGCAGGAGCATGTCGTATTTATGTTATTATTTATCGCTCATGCTGGAAAGCCCTAGCAGGCCTGAATAGCAATAATTAAGCCGTTTTAACTCTGAGATGACGCATTTGCAGAGGCTAAGCTGATAGTGGCTGTTTCACAGCCAATAATATGGGCGCTATCAGTGTAGGAAATGGCTTCAGTGTTCATTTTTGGTAAATGGATAAATCATCTCCCCAACAGCTTTGGCCATTTATCGTTTTGTACATTTGTCCATAAATTCCCAGCTAGTCTGATTTTACAGAGGCGCCTCCTTTCCCAGATGGGCCTTGTCCTTAGTCGGAGATGACTTAGCGTAGCTGTTAGCTAGCATGTTGCTCAGTAGTTAGCAAGTAGGGCTAATGCTACCACCAAATCCTTACAGCAGTGAGGGCCAGTCCAACAGTACTGTGGTCATTTATGTTTTTACCAGGGGTCTCCTCTCAGGCGAGGCGTAATGCCGGCATTTCAGCTCACACTGGCTGTAAAATCAGCAGAGGCTTTTCCTAGGTAAGCCTTATAGCTCTGCTAATAATCCAGCACTGGGTTTAAGGCGCTAAAAGGATGCTAAACAGTCTGCTGCCTGCTAAACCCTCATTAGCCACATGACAGGCCTGGAAAAAGATGGAATCAGAAAGCAGTCATTGTGTCAGTGGATTCGTGCACGTTTACAAAGAGCAAGGCAGATAATCACAGTTACAGGGCTACTACCCGTGTTAGCTACAAATATTCACTACACTAAATGTTAGCTAGATTGTGGCATCAGATACTGATGCCACATGCTCTGCTAGCCAGTTACTATCTTCAGACTAGCTATTTTAATTATTTAATTTAGTTATTAAACATTTGTCTCACTGTACTCCGAACAAAGGAAATCGTATAAAGTGGGAGATGGGTGTGCTATAGTTGATAAGGTTTGTTCAGACACTGTATCTCTGAGTTGCCTGATTCTGTGTAGAGAGACCACTGTCTGTTTCAGTGTTTAATGAAACTGGGTCAATCAATATATCAGTGAATTATGACCATTCAAGTGGGAAACTGTTAGAACGGTGACTTTGCCGTCCATGTCTAACAACTCGCAAACCCCTTTGTCAGGATACACACAAGCAGCATCGCTTTAGTGCCATGGCAACACCGTCTCTCTGTTTGTGACAAATTAATACAACTGTGTCCCATTAGCAAATGCCAGGGGGCATGTGCATAAAGACAAGAAATCATTTATCGTATTTGTGGGAGGAAGGAGTTACAAATGTCACATGAAAAATGAGAATAAGAAGCATTAATATAGTATAAATTTGTAAATGTATTGTGATTGTAGAAAGACAACAAATCAGTACCTCCAGACAGTTTGTGATGGCTAAAACTACTGCAGGCTGCTGTCACTCCTCATTGGGCCTTAAGTCACTTTGGTGTGCGTTGGTTAAGGCAGAGAACACCTTCTCTTTAGCAACATGATGAATGTCGGAGGTTTGCTGAGGCAGCCCTGGGGCTGCAGTCCCTGGCCGTTGTTCTCCGCTGACGAGCCTCATGACGCCTGTCGGTGCTGCAGAAATAGCTATCTGGAGCCAGAATCCCGCGGGGAAGGTTGGTGTCCTGATAAACTGGCAAAGCCGTGTGTGAGATGCAGACCAAGAAAGCCTGAGCCCCGTGTGCAGTGTGAACACTCATGGATATATGCACACACACACACACACACACACACACACACACACACATATGTGTTTTGTGTATGGTTGTGCTGTAGCATAAATTAACAAGCCGATGTTTCGGTTGTCATTTATGTCACAATAAACAGTTCTGTGCCTTTCTCCAAAGACGTATTCCAGATGTACTGGAATGTCATGTGTTTTTTCAGGCTGAAATATTTTGGAATAACCTACGTCTGCTTTAAAAAAGACCGGTCTGAGGTTCATTACATAAAAAATAAAATGGTATGTAATTAGCGCGAATTAGAGTTGCTGATACCTTGTGCCTCATCTTCATTCGAGAGCTGACAATTAGATTTGGAAAGTATGTGGCTTGTTGCTAATGTAGACGTGTGTCTCTTTTTGTTTAATTTGTGTGGCTGAAGGAAAAGGCATCTTCCCAGTGGTGTGTGCTGCAAATAGCTGTCACGGCCAGCGTCAGGAAAGAACAGTATTCCTACACCTCCGGGAAGTCATTCCGTGTGTTCGGAATGCCATCCTGTCATTCAGATTTCTCCAGCTCCATCCAGTTGAGGTCATAGTGACGTGCCTGGTTAGGCTGAAAAATTGCAAGACATAGTCAGTCCCAAAATAAACAACCGCTTTGCAACTATCTCACTTCATAAATTCTCGCAAATGTCATGATTCTGAAACAGAATTAGAAATAAAATTTCACTAGTGTGATTATTACATTATCTTGAAGTCAAGCAAGGATGTATGAGCACAGACCCAAAATATATTTGCTGGCAAGGCACATTCAAGCTGCTTACGGCACAGGGTGAAGAGAGGCCTAGAGTTACAGACCATAAATGTACTTGGGGAGAACGAGACTTCATGAACAGCTAGACTATAATCGTTGAGGTTCACCATCCAACACCAGCAATGACATAATTAGGTAAATGTTATTTCAGGCCCATTTCGTGCTAATCAAGGCAGATAGAAGCGAATGTTGGAGGAATAACGAAAAAAGCAGTAATAACTGTAATTTGCTTAGACGCTCCGCTTTTGAATCCTAAGGCACACTAGACTAAACTACAAAAGTCTGCAATGGGCTGTAACCGGGTTATGAAAATGAGGCAGCCTCAGTGCAGATAATCCGTTTTTCTCTCCACTGCACTGTAAACCGCAGATTGTTCCATCCCATTTAATCCAGTTGTAATAGGCTTCCAGGCGCAAGTGTCTGGTGTGATGTAGGCAGAAGATGATGATGCGGGACAGCCAATCTGGAGGCTTTGCTGAGCACTACCATAGAGACTCAGTCATGAGCAGAGGCTCCTCACGGCCAGCGGCCGGGTTCCTGCTACATTTGCGTGGGTCCCCTGTAGTTTGGGAGCCCTCTTTTGGCCACAAACAGTCACTACAATAAAAATTAAATAAATGTCTTCCTTGTTTATGAGCAGTATGTTCTGCTAATCAGCTAGCTGGCGATGATCTTCTGACTGTACTGTCCAGTTATTTATTATTTATTTTTAATGAAATATCTGGGGGCAATG
>JABFEB020000001.1:15397705-15429719 GCA_019775895.2 Stomatorhinus ivindoensis
CCCCCCCCCCCAGAGAAGGAGAGCTCTAGCTTCAAAAATAAAGGAGCGTTCAGTCACACATCGTTTGAAATGGCAGGGGGTGGTCCTGTGAAGGGAGAGGACACCCAGCAAAACATTTCATCCCTTTTCTTAACATGACTCAGCTTGGGACTCTGAAGAACCAGGATAAATATCTTTAAAATGGGGCAAGCGAACGGTCATTAATTTTTGTGCAAAAAAATGCCCCTGGGGCAGTTAGGGGATTGCCCTGTGTTTATTTTTCAGTCTCCAGGAATGGCTGCTGATCAGTGCTTCCCCGATCAGGCCTTGCAATTCCGATACATCACAGCTAATGAATAGTATACAGAGGAGGTTCAGTAGAAAGTGGCCATTTCCTCGCACCCAGCTGGCGAAGCTGATGGATGCAGTGACGGGGCAATGTCGAGAGATGCTGTTTTTAGCAAGCAAAAAACTCCCCGTGAGTCACAGGCCACAGTGTCCAGACCCAGATCCCAGCAACGTGGCAATTCTGTTTTCCAGTCTCTCCGTGACTCACACCATTTGGAACTCATTGTCACCCCCCCCCCCAGCCTGCACACACACACACACACTAGGGTCACATGACTCATCCGTCGCACAGGATCAAAGGGCAGATGCCATGGAGAAGCTGCACGGAGACTATGCAGACATGGATGTGGTCTGCCTCGGCGTCGTCATGGCGGTGGTTAATTAGCGAGACAGGTGTCGGTAGATTAGGACAATCGATATAACTGATGAGACATGAGGAAGTGAAGAACGGCTGGGATGCAACACAGAGAAACCTGAAAATGGGCAGTAGTTCAAGAGAAAAACCGACAGAATTAGTGTCCTGTACTGTAAGCGAGTTAGCGTAGCCAAATACCATTTAGAAAAGCAGCTTTTTAAAAAAGAAAAAAAACCACAACAGACACAGAGTGAGACCATGAAGTAGCAGCACCTTAGGCAGATCAACGTGGAAGTCATACAAAAAGAATATGACAAACCAATCATACGTTTGTTTAAGCAAATTACCACTCGATACCAAAACTGACAGGGTGGAAAATGTGAATCCCTGCCTCTAAATCTGATAAGGTTTGAAATCTTCTGTGTAACAGTGAGGGCATGTGAATATAGATATACCAAGATGGGTGACATTTTGGTCACGCTGATGTACGGGAGGAAGAGCAACGCGTCGCAGTGTAGAGAGTAAATGATCTCATATGGTGAATAACCTCTTCCAGATGGCACCAATATGGCCGACAGCGAGATAAGAGCAGAGCAACGGAGTAGCCACAAAATCATTTCAGCTCAGAGGGCAGGTGTCAAGGTATTCCCAAATGCATGTCCTCATGCACACTTTCAATGTTTTTTTTTTTTTTGGGGGGGTGGGGGGGGGGGGCAAAGGTTTAATGTGGCAAGCCAGCATGCATCACTAGGATCCCTAAATCTTCAGAAGCACAGGCCCTGATTTTGCCCTTTGACTGTCCTGTGACCAATTGTTGAACTAGCTGAAATTTCAGGAAGGAGCTTTAGTGACAGTGTGAGAATGGAGGAGGGGAGGTGTCACACGCCTGAGTGACCTCTGGGACTTCCTTCACTTATATGACAGTTCTTCCCGCCTCATCTGTCTTAGTCCCGGAAAACAAGTAGCACCACCCCCAATAATGGTTTGGTAACAGTGCAGCATGGCGATGCCTTGACGAGGGGGGAGGGGGGGGGATTAGCTCCACAATCAGATAATCTGATGCCCTGAGAGATGGCTGGCGAGCCTCTGGCCTGTTATAACACACCGTTAGTTCCTGAACTGCAATGACTCCAGCAACTGCAAAGTGATTGGAACACAGTGACATTAGAATAAGTTGGGGGGGGGGGGGGGTGCCATCACCCCAGGGCAGGGTTAAAGAGCATGCCAGTGTCTATCCACTGGATGGAGATGTTTTTATGAAGCTCACGGACAGGCTGGTCTCACAATTTAGGCAGACCAGTATTCTGCAATTTGCAATGTTTTGTATATGTTCACATTCCAGACAGTTACAGCTAGGAAAACAGGGAAAGTTCATAACCATCTATAACTTATCAACAAACCAACAACCAGGAATAAGCTGAGAGTCTCCGAATGTGTTCGTTAAATGTTTATGTGGAGCATGTGAGGTCAGTAAACATGAACAATTACATTTGCCCCCAAAATAAACCCTTAGTGCCCCTTCAAGTGTTCCAGTGGATCACCCTGATGTCAGTCTGTGCTTAAAGATCATTTTCTTTGCGTGGTTCCCTCATCACCATGACTCAATGAGTGCAGCCTTGGCCAGCGTTCAGAAGAACAAGCAATCACAGTTGTATGTTAGTAGAAAATGCAAAAATAAAAACAGTTTATTAACTAGTATAATGTTATACTAACCACACAGAGATCATAGGTTCAGTTCCGAGGAAACACACATACATTTTAAGCTTTCCTTCTACTGTAAGTTGCTTTGGAAAAAAGCATCAGATAAAATGTAGATAAATCTAATTTAAATAAATTAAAACTAAATTAACTGGGTTGTCAGAAGCTAAAACGTATTCCTTGACCAGCATCATTTCAAATACAAGATCAAAGTCATGCCAAGTCTACAATCGTTCTTTAAGTTTCAGGAAATTCCAGATAAGACGGGGCTCCTGCCCGCATCTCCAACCAAACCACTGTGTCAGATTTTCAAAAGGACTGTTTATTGCTGTCAGCAATGTACATGATGTCCCCGTAAAACTGGGTTAAATATTAGATTTATTTCCTTACGAAAACCTACCGAGGAAAGGTTATAGAAGACAGCACATCATCAAAGTTCAGTTCATAACTAATCGGCATTCCATTTGTACCAAACAGTGATTTTAAATAGCATGTATCTTGATATTATGCCAGTCCAATGTCGATTTCAGAGTTATTTCCAGTGTCTGTGGTCAACCATCAGGAAAGTTATAGGGCTTCTGTGAAATGTGCTGGAAACTGAATTGTAGTAAGGATGCATGAAATAATGCATCTTGCTAACAGGGTCTATTCCGAATGCCACTGGCAATGTATAGCTGGCTCTCAGCTTTCACTGTACATTTCACTATAGATGTTGTGCTTGTGTAAGTATGAACGTGATAAATAAAGGAATCCGGATTCTTTAATGCTGTGACCACTACTGGCCATTTCCACAGACACAGATTGTTAAAAAGGGAAAGAGATTAATTGTCATTGTTGACACACCAGTGAAATGTTTCCTCTGCATTTAACCCAGAAAGCTAACCAGCAGGCAGCTATTATTTAGCATCTGTGCAGCAGCAGCTTGCTAATTGGGGATTTTAACCAACAACCCTTCAATCACAAACACACATCCTTAACTATTAGGCCACCACTGTCCCAGCAAGACATGCCAGCCATTTTCCCTGTCTAGCCTCCATGCCCCACTGAAAGCCTGACCACGATAAGCAGTTGATGGATGGATGGATGGATGGATGTTTTTTGACATTTCAATTGAAAAATTGTTGTTTTTCATCACCATAGCAACTGTATTTTTATACTGATGAGGTTGGGTGCAGTTTAACATCATTTCAGACCCCCCGTTCTGAAGGTATCAAATGTACTATTCTAAAAAAAAGATGTTTACCACATACAGTAGTGTTGCCTAGATTGCCAAAACATAACGTGGAAATAGAAAGAAAATTGGCAAAAAAAAGGAATAAAACTTTGGAGCACTGTGTACGTAATTCAGTAGGCGATATGATGTCTTAATAGTACAAACAGAAAAGATTTTCATTGTGAAAAAGTCACATTTGAAAGAAAGAAAGAAAGAAAGAAAGAAAAAGGCAAGTTTGAAAGATATTCCTTCCCCATGTGAAGTTTTTGGCTGTATTGAAAAATTAACATTTGTTAGAGTGTTTAATTTGATTGTGCATCGTAGGCATTTCTTTTTAGACACACTAGGGGGCAGTATTCACAGTGGTAAATTTTTAGATATGAAATAAATATATCGTTCCTCTTAAATATTTTTACAGTTAAAATCCTAGATATGTTACTGTAAATGATACTAAACAGGACACGTGCTGAAATGCAGAAAAAGTCAGGTAACTATGGATCCACCACATGGTTGTAAGTGTAGAAATATTTATTTAAAAGGTACAAATATTTGTAGTAAAACGATGTTTTAAAATCTAACTTACATTAAATACTGGCTTTACTTGAATATGTGGCTTTTTTAGTAATTCGGATTTCAGAACGGGAGTGAAGTTTGCAGAGGTCAAAGGTCAGGCGTGTGATTGACACACAGATGTCAGAAACGGTTCCATCTTCGTACCAGGCGACGAACAAAGGGATCTGAGAGCCCTTACCTCATTCGGTGTCGCTCCTCCTAGCGTTAATTGAAAGTACTGATCCGAAACTGACAGCTCTTTGATGTTGATGGAGCGTGTGTCTCTCTCGCGTCGCCCGGTGACACCCCCGAAATAACAAGACAGGGGGGCCAGCAAGCAGTTCAGCTCCACTGACACCCACCAGACCCTCTCAAGCTGTGTCTCTCTGCTGCTAACGTCTTACTTGGCATTGCTGTGCTACAGTGTACCAGAAAACATGAGCGATCATGCAAACGAGAATCATATTGCCAGCAGATAACCTACAAAGATAGTTCACGGTTAAAACATTATGAAGCAAAAGCCCTCATTTGAAAATAAATAACTTGAATCAATTATTAATGGCCGTATATTTGTGTTCTGATTGTGCTTTGTGTGCCCAGCAAAACGAGCCGGCTTTTTTCCCAGACCCGAGGGAAGTCCCAGCCAAATCTGAATCCCGTCCGCTGATTCTGGCTGCATCCAATGCGCAACGCCTCATTGGTCGGCCGCATGTGGTGCCTGGGAAGCCGTCCAATCACAGCACGGTAGCTGAGTTTGCGGTCAATTATAAGCCCACAGTAACCAAAGTGCACCCCCCACCCCATTCTCTACATTATGCTTTAGGTATCAATTTTCATAAAGATGAGATGACAGCACAAGGGCTCCGGCTACGAGTTTCCCATGGGAGGCATGATCCTCTACCTTTGTCAGTCCATATGTGACTCGCAGTTTCAGTAAGACCCTGAGCCATTTAAAAGGTGGCAGTAAGTGAGCTCAGATAAAAAAAGGCCTGAAATAGCGTCACAGCTTCTATCCATCGGCCAATAAGCATTGCAATGGCGTGTAACATGCCTCCAGGTGAATACGGGTGGCTCCTGTGTATGTAGAGCACAAGTGAGATTGTTGTGAAGTGTGAATTTTAATAAGGAACCTGATTTGGGGATTTCCGGGGAGGTGTTTTAAGTCACTGCATGTGCTCTTGTTCTGGATCAGAGCTACACGGACATAGTGGATGGCAACACTTGCAGAGCCATTTTAAGGACAAGTCAGAGATTGGGCCTCCACATTCTGCACCCCCCATTCTCCCCTACAGCGCCCTCTATCTGTCTCACAGCCAAAATGCACTTTTCCGTCAGCAGTTGTCTTGTGGCTGCTCTTTCCTTTGTCTGCAATCCTCTCTTCTGATGATTTCCACTATAACACATGCTGAGCTCATTAATTTCAGCTTCAGCCAAAACTGCTTCCCACACATGCCATCTCTCTCTCTCTCTCTCTCTCTCTCTCATGCGCACACACACACACACACACTCTCCCTCTTTCTCTTCTGCATCTGCACAGATGCTCGACAGCTATTGCGTTTAACCATTCAGTGTCAGCCGCATGTGGGCTGGCTTTTCCTGAAGTACCGTGTTCTCACGAAACTGCGCCGGTCGCCGACGAGCAGCGATCGGATTGCAAATGACAAATAGGCATTCTGAGCTGGCGAGCCACTCCCGTTGCTGATAAGGAAAATGCTCGCTCCCGAAAATGTCGCCATGCACTGTTAATTCGGTTAATTCGGTTAGCGATCACTGGCCTGTGGCAGTGCAAACCGTGTGGTCTGGAGAGAATTTTAAGGTCATGCCACCTCAGGAAAAGAACAGGCTGCTAGTCTACAGAACTAACACCACTCTGATTCCTTCACTACTATGCCACCTGCTGGTCGTAGCATTTTTGGTGCAATGGTAGGTCTTTACTGCCGTTGATTCTTCAGTATGTGTTATACTGGTCTAAACTGAAATTTATTGCAACATAAAGCTTCCTAGCTTTGGATTCTAATGCCTCTGAACCCCCCCCCCACTCTGACAATAATGGGGTCCAGTAAATCATGGACTGTTAACTCTGAGCCCCCATCTGGCCTAAAATGAAGAGTCATACCACGTCCCTCTAGCAGGGACCTTATCGGGATGCAGGTCAATGGTCAAATTAACTGTGATTCAAGTTAAACTGCTTTCTACAATCAATGCATGCATAAAAGCAGAATCACTCTACCCCTTCGAGACACTCTTTTCTGGTGGGGGCTGGGTTGGGGGGACTTGTGAACCCAGAGAAAATCACCTCATTGATCTTCTTCCAGACATCCCCGGCTCCAAAGGTGTGGCGTCACATTCCCATCAGATTCCCATCATGCCTCACTCTCCACCTCCATTGCTGGCTGGTGGGGGTCCCTCCCGCATGTAGGTGGCCTGTATAATCTGCATTTACATGGGCTCATGCTGTTGCGATTATAGAAAGTGACCTTTATTAAATCCAGTTTTTATCTTTTTATCTGCTAGCACAATCCAGGGTAAGTACCTCCACAAACAGGTACCAGAGTGGAACATGCACACAGCTCAAGTTTCTTTTTCTAGAGTTAAAGTCTGGTGCCACCCTTTTTGTTGCACGTATGTCATACATTAATTAATTTTTATTTTTATATATATTTTCTCTCAATATTTTCACGAAATCCTGTTTGTACTAGCTTTTTAAAATTTATTTGCAGTGTTTGTGTGTCATCACTGTTTTAACATCCTTGCACATCATCACGTTTTGCACGGTATCTTTCTACACCATCAGGCATTGCCAGCATGTCCTTACATGGACTAACGTGTCCATAGCAAATTGTTTCATTTGGGAAAAAATACCTATGCAGTCTATGCTTTTAAATACCATGTCTGTGGTGGGGAACTTAGAGGAACTCTAGATTCACAGTTCTGAGCCAAGGAGGTCTGTACCTGCAATGAAACAGCCAGCCAGAAGAGCAAGCGTCTCATGACTGAGATTCTAAATGGTTGATAAGACACATCAACTGATGGCTGACAGCAGACAGGTCTGTAAAGGCAGCCAGAACCATGTCCGTCTCTGTGGAATCAGGATGCGTATTACAGCCTGGTTTGCTTCTGGCTGAATTTTATTTACCTACAAACTCGGAAATGTTCCCTTTCCTACCCGTTGCGTAACCTCTTCTTCATATTTGATATGATGCGGAAAATCTGCTCTGTGGCATCTGAAGGATGTGACATGCATTCGTATTTCATCACCGAGCTGAACGTCCCACATTCCAGCGCGAAGACAATGAGCGCCTCTGATTTTTGGTGACTGCTGGTGTGAAAGTGACGGACACATCCTGAGCAACCTCCCAAAAAAGGCAAGGTCACCATATTTTTTTTGATTGGCGTTCAAAATAATGAATTCAGCTCGACTTTCTGTAAATGCACCATCAGCTAAGGAAGTCAGACAGAAGCTCACGTTTAATCCCTGATTTCTTGTCACATGCAAATGTTTATTTGATGAAGGCTGATCAAAGCCCATCATATCTCAAGTACCCCTTTCATCTTTACCCCCAGAGCTGATAGATCGATATGTGTGTGTGTGGGGGGGGGGGGGGGATTCACAAGACAATTACAAGAGCCCTAAAACATTTGGACCATAACTGGATTGGTCTGGGTTGGGACCCAAAATCTCTATTAGCACCCCTGCATCTGCATCTCCATCCATCCATGCATCCATCCATCCACTTTCACTAAATGTCTAAATGTTTATCTGATTACTCCAGTGGCAGAAAGCCATTGAGGCTAGCAGATGCAGTTAGTTTACCAAAAGACAAAGAGTACAGCAGGGCAGTATGGACCATGAATAAGATCGGACCCGTTTCCCATCTTGCCCCCTTTGGTCAACAAACCAACTCCGCTAATGTCGTTCCGCAATAGTGCAATGAGCCTCCAAACCACATCCAGTCATCAGCTGTGCACCTTCAAGAAACGCCTCAAGACCCATCTGTCCTGTACTAGCCTGATGCCTTTGTCTTCATGTTCTTTGAATGCTCTTATGTCACACTTCAGCCCTTTCAATAGTCTTATTTGCTTCTTACTTTGTTAAAGTTGTTGCGCAGTTGTTGTCGTGACTCCATCTCCAAAACTGCGTTCACTTGCACCTGGACTTGCACTGGAAGCTCAGTTTAGCTGCCCATAGGCCTAGGTGACTCCCCGATGTTTGCAATGTGCTATTTGTCTCCCTTTGAGCAAAAGCATCCGTTATACATGAATAATGTAAATGTGATGTATATGTGAACAGAAATGCAGACAAACATTAATGCAAAAACATTGCAGTCAAGGGAAACCCATTTGATGCAGGCATCAATGAATTAGGCTTAAGGCGGCTGGCAGGCTGAGGCAGGGAGTGCTTAAAGACTCTGGCATCTACCTCTGAAATGAGGCTGGCGAAAGAAGGATCCAGAAAGCTGATTCCCCTCATATTAGCCAGGATTTGACAGGTGGTCCGTGTGACCTTAGGAGCTGAGTCATTACGGCCGCCTTTTCCCTCTGCAGTCTCTCGCCATGGCCGAGCGAAGCAGAGCGGAGCTGGGGTCAGCCCGGGGTGGGTGGTAATTCTGATTCACCACATACATACCTTGGCTCTGACTCACGCGCTGAAATTTCCTGTTACCACGTCCGCACTGAGCTAAGGTCCGCCAGATTAAGGAAATACCATCACGGACACCGTTTGCTTTCAGCTGCAACTGCACCAGCTCTGGTTATATAGTAACTAACAAGATGGGAATTAAATGTGAAAGAGAAATAATTGCATTTAGGGTGACTGCCTTTTCTGTTTCTGCAGATGAAAGAAAGCTGTTTTTCTGCATGACGATCTACACACAGTAATGAGGTCCTGGATAGGGACCTCGTAGTCATGGACTCTGGTTAGAAACACCAGTTTTGGCCTTAGCCTGAAGGGAAATATAGTAGATAGTAAAAATGTTCTCTAAGACACATCAAAACAGAAACAGCTGTAGTTCTGAGGGTTTCAGCCTGGAAAAGAGTACAAAGTCAGTTTGTGGAATTTGTTTTCCCTCCCGCGTTTAGCTCATGTGATGAACAGGAGTGCCAAAATAGTCTTGCATGTTTCAAGCATGAGTCCATCAGATCAGAAGCCCTGCATGAGGTTCAAACCCACATCCACCTGCTGATTGGGTCATCTCCTTAGCTCTTTCACCAGCTGCCTGATTGTTCCTTGGAGGATGAATTTAAATATGGTAGCCGGGGACTCAGAGTCTGAACAATGTTACCGAAGTAAAATGAGACAGTGTGATTTATTTTAGGAAGAACCGATGTCACTGCCCATCAAGCTGAGAGTAACCCTAACAACTGGCTTTAGTGCCTGAAGACAGGAGTGTAGATCCTCACCTGCAAGGGGCCACATCATGTAGCAGAGAAAACACACTAAGCCTAACCCTAAGCCTAGCCCAACTGGAAATGTTCACACAGGACAAGATAATTAGCGGGGGGGATTGACGGGCCTTTAGGAGGTGGTGTGGATATATCATGGTGAGGGGTGTGCATGTGGGGGTGGTCCTCACTGAGCTGACACCCGCCATGACCAGCACATCACTCCCCCCATGAGATAAAGGGCATTTTTTGGGCCTGGTACGCTGAGTTTAATCTGCCCTGTGGAGGAAACTGAGACCCAGGAGGAGGGCCTATGTCGACAAGCTCTTACGCTGAACAGATGCAGGGAACCCTCCCACCTCGCACGCTTGGATGGGCTATCCCAGGGGGGAGAGCCTCATCTGGAGTGCATTTTTGCTATCACTGAAATGCTTGTGGCGGACAGGCCCAAGATCGTGGTGCTGCTCCACCGGGGCTCCCTGAGGAATGTCCGGACATCGCCCCCTTCAGCCGCCGGCCTGAATTACGTCCACACCAGCGGCATGATCCTGACGCCAGGTAGGACAGAAAGCAGGCGTCCTGTTTGTACAGGAAGCCTCGGACATGTTCATCAGCGGGCTTTACGTAACTCAGACTCAACATAACATCAACGATGTTGTAATTGCCCCCCCCTCACACACACATATCCCTGTCAGCACTGGGAGTGATAAAACACTCCACACATTCTCCAGGCCTTGAACCCCCCCCCCTTTCCCTTGGTATTCTGTACCCCCGTTCCCACATCCCCCTCAACTCCCCCACACCCGACCTTCAGAATGGCTTCTGCTGCTCCTTCTGAGATGTGTTACGCAGCTGTCATCGACCTGCTTGTGCCGTGCAGCCGTACTCTAACACTATCTGACTCCTCCTGTCTAACCCCCCCATTTCATCCCCTGCCTTGAGTTTGTCATTATGTGTAACTTTGTTTTGGGCGCAGTGTTAGAAAAGACTAAACAAATATAGAAATAAAAAGGAAAATAAACCTGTTCTGATTTATCCTTTAATGTATTATTCTGCCCACTGTTTTTTTTTTGGCAGGGGGGGGGGGGGTGCGATCCCAGGCAGCATTTCTGTGGGGCCCCCAAGAACATGGGTCCCCAGAAACAACTGCCCATGGGCATATAAGCACTTTAGAGATGCCAATTTGCCTCTCTGCAGTACATGCAAACTCCAAGCAGACACAAAGCAGAGATGGGATTCAAACCCTCAACCCAGGAGATGTGAGTCACCCGTGCTGCCCGCTAATGCATACACTGACTGTGCTTCCCTTTTGCCCCCACCATGTTTATCCCTGGCAGCAGTTATGCTTGTGTTGCAAAATGTGCATTCAGTCTTCCAGATTATTCTACTGCTTCTTGGATGGCTGGTTAGGGAACTGTAAACGTCTGGAAACCAAGGCAACAGCGAGTTTGGTGTGTCATGTGGTCAAGGTTCCTTGTGCAAAATGCAGCAAAGCACTGCAAGCGGGTGAAAATGCTGAGAGCCAAACCCAAAGCAGGTGATTCTAGGGTTCAGTGTGCATGGTGCAGTATGGGAATGGAGTTTATACATTAACCAATGAATAGCAGTGACCTTCAATGCCTCTGACAGGGTCAATGCATGTTACAGGAAGCAGATACTTAAGCAACATTATCACAGTTTGAAGGATTCCTCTCATAAATCATCCCTAATGTTTCTAAAGTCTTGCTACTTCAATGACACCTGAGAAACACCAAAACAACCCATTTAGCATGAACAGTTAGAAATACAGGTTGTAATCTCACATAATTAAAATATGCGAGAAGATTAAAAGTGACATTGATATTTATGTCAGTACTGATATTTAATATAAATGAAAAATATTCATGTAACCACAAAGGAGCAGCATAGTCCTGTTACTATTTGTCCTGTCTTGTTACCCTGTGTTGAATTTCCCAGTCTGCAGTAAACATGCAAGTAACCATCTCATTGTATTCAGTTCTTGTACTAGAAAATATATCAATAAACCTTTTGAATCCACTGAATCCTTTTGAATTCTTTGAATCCTTATAATCCTAATAATTGAAATATTTTTCACATTAAATATAAAACATAAATTGTCACTATTACTATGTATATCAATAACAATATTGTACATATTGCTATATAATAATAACAAACGGGAAATACAAATGCTACAATATATCATTGATTTAATATTATGTATAATACATAATTTATATTCATTGGCTGTTTTCTCATACAAAGTTAATTTGCCCTATTATTCCCTTCCAGACGGAATCAGGTGACCCGACATCGGCACCATCTCGCTTCCTGTCCGCCGCCCCCCCCCCCCCCCCCCCCACATCCTTGCACCTGGTGCCCGGGGCCCCTGCAGGGCGGCCCCGCGGGCTGGAGCATAAAGGCGTCACGAGGATCATTCACCTGGAGACCTTTCTTCATACATCAGATGGCCGAGCCGGGGGGGGGGGCAGGGGGCATTTACGGAGCAGGAGCGGGGGCTTTTAAGGGCCCTGGTGCCGATCGCAGGGTCTGGCCTGACCTTCTATTGTCATTACCCGAGTTTCAGGGGAGCAGTTTCCCATTTACGCCCCGTGCTCCTCGCCCCACTCCTGCTCTCCAGCCGTCGATACGTCTGAACTTCAGCAGGTGTTTAAGTGCCACGCAGCTCTGGCTCCACATTTGTGGCTCTGCATGTGGACACCCCCCCCCCCCCAGTATGCCACGACTGCGATTTACATGCCTTCTGGGTGATCTCACATCATACCTATCGAGGGGCCATCCCTGTGAGTAAAAGTGGCTATGAATCACAGCAGCGTGCCGCTATAATCACATCACGCGGCAGAACCTGATTTCCTGCCTTTTCCTTAAGCCCCGCCTCTCCATTCTGAGGCCACAGGACAAACGGCACGCTTCATTTGATTACACCTGCCATAAATGGACAGGAAATGGCCCCGGTTTTGCCCACAGCACCTGGAAATCCAATTGCAGCTTTTGTTTTATATTCTGGTTTTTAGATTACAGACTTATTAACTGCGGCGCGCTGCTGCTTTTATGCTCGCTAATGGGATTAAGGTGCCATTTTAGAAGCTGTGTGGCTGAAACCAATGTTGCGGAGCTTTTTTCCTTTTCGTTTGATTTGTCATTCGGCTGCATTTCCGTCTTTGTTTAGGCTGGAGCTGCATCTTTGTAATTATTACATTGTGGGGACCAGATTTACCTGTGATGTAATAAAAACCTCTAATGTACCTTGTAGGGACATTTTTGAGGCCCACAAGGATAACCTAATTTTTTATAAAAGTCTCTGAATGCAATGAAAAAACTAAAAAGACTAAAAAGATTTTGTTTAGTGACATATGATTAAGGTTAGGGCTGGGTAGGGGTTAAGTTTGTCATTTTGGGTTTATAGTTATGGCCGTAGAAATTAATGGACAGTCCCCACAAAGACATGAATGTAAATCCATGCAAATGCATGTGTCTGTGAGTGTGTGTGTACGTGTGCTCATAGCCCACACACTCTGCATCCGGGCCAGACAGGCCCGCAGATGTTCTCACAGCAGCAGATGATGCTGTGAGGATAAACACAGCAGTGGGTACCGCGTGTTCAACCCCCTCCCCCCAAGACTCGATCGTCCCTGTGACAACAGCCATACTCCTACAGCACCATATCTATGGGGATGGGGGATTGGCAGGGAGTCCTGTGACCTTGACTGCCCCCCCCACCCCCCCCCACAGGTAAGCCAAGCCAAGGCCCAGGCTGTGAATGATGACCCCACGCCTGCCTCAGGATTCAGCCTGAATATTAAGCTGATGCAAGTGATGGGAACAGCATCAGCAGATAAGTAACAAATGATAGCCCAGTGCTGTCTTCTTTACAGCGCTTATTGCATAACCTGTAGCTGGATGTTGGTGCAGAATGTCAAATACTGAACCCTCCAATTCTACTGCAGGTGAAGCCAGCCCTGGTGAAGGAAACTCTGGTGAAGTCAACCATGATGAAGCCAACTGTGGTTAAGCTAGCCACGGTGAAGCCAGCCCTGGTGAAGGTAACACTGGTGAAGTCAGCCATGACGAAGCCAGCTGTGGTTAAGCTAGCCACGGTGAAGCCAGCCCTGGTGAAGTCAACCACGGTGAAGCCAGCCCTGGTGAAGGTAACACTGGTGAAGCCAGCCCTGGTGAAGTCAGGCATGGTGAAACCAACCCTGATGAAGTCAGCTATGATGAAGTCAGCCATGGTGAAACCAACTCTGGTGAAGTCAGCCCCAGTGAAGCCAGCCCTTTAGCAAGCCTGTACAATATGTCCAAATTGCCTAAAAACCATGTAACCATTAATTCATATTCACTGGTTATTAAAAGGTTTAGCACTTGAAGATCCTTGCCTAATCAAATGATTTAATAAAAAGTTGTTTTTTAATGTGTTACACGAAGCATATTTTGCAGCCATTGAATTATTAAATCTGGAACATTCTGCCTGTGAGGAATTAAATGTGTAACTCACTCGACTGTCAGCTAGACTTTATAAAAAAAATGGCAGCAATTGCAGGGACACAAAGGAAGATGGTAAGGGAAGAGATGGGTTTATGATGGATTTAAGAGGGGTTTGAGCTTGATGAAAGTTAGCTGATGTCAGAGATAGTCAGACAGAGAGACTTTAAATAGCAATGACAAGGTCCTCTGATGTACAGTATAAATGTATATACCATGTATCTCTACAGTGCTCTATAAGGATATATTCATAATAGTAATTCTTGTTAGTCAAAACATACAGTACTTTACACGAAATTACATCCATATATATTTCTTTACTCTATTCAGCTGAGGTGGAAAATATTTTTAAATAAGCAACAAAACCATCCATCCATTCATCTTCACTTATACTCGTATTCCATAGTGGTCCTGGAGCTGACCCGGGTTCAAGCTGAGGCTCACCCTGATCGGCATGGCCATGTACAGCCATAGGGAAACCCGAGCAGATCACAACCCCACCAAGTGCCTTGACTGTCTGTCTGTGCTCTGCCCTCTCCTGGCGTTATAAATACCCCTGCCAGTGTTCGTGATTAAGGGTCAACAAGAGTCAGGAGTCAGAGAGCCGTTATCAGGCTGGTCTGCAGGGCAGGTCGCCTGGTCCAGACGCAGCAGACGGAGACGGAGCAGGCCACCGGCGTGGGCGGGTAGGGAGTGCAGATGCCGGAGACTGTGGTAGCGCCCAAAGGGCAAACAGGCCCCCGTACAGGAATGGCAGTGAGAAATGACATCTGCCCACAAGTAGCACCCAGAGGGCAGGGAATGATCCCTCAGCGGCAGCTACTACACTTGTTATTGGGACTTTTTTTGCAGCCCACAGGGCTCCTATAGAAGCTCCTTGGAGATGCATCCAGCTGTGGAGACAGTGAAGAGAAAGGTAAATAAAAGTCTATTTTAAATGGCTAAATCAAATAAATAAGAAAGGCAGACAGGAGCAGAGTAGGTGGCACAGAAGCAGGATGGAGATGATTTTACTGGCTAAGTGAGAAAACACCAGGGGCTGGAACAAGACCAAGAGCTCGGGCCAGAGGCGGAGTGGGTGGAGAGAACGGCCTGGATTCTTTAAGACGTTCCGGGGGGGATGCAGCAGGTTCACACCGGCGCTGAGATGGAAACGTAGCAGGTCGGCGATTAGTATAGTCAGAACGTCAGCATGAGGCTCGGGAGGTACTGTGGGACGCAAGATTTGTTTTACTGCAGCTGGGAAGCAGGAAGTGAACTCTTTCAACCTGGAAGGTCAATCTGAGAGAGTCTAACTCTCGCTGTGGCCCCCTGGAGCAGGTGGAGAGGGCGGAGGGGTAGAGCGTGTGAGCCACTGTGTCCTATCATGATAGGAATGCATTTTAAATAAACAGAATAGTAGCAACATCCAGGTGAATCATGACCAACACAGATGAGGTTGGGGTCACATGAGGAAGATATTATAATGCCATGCTTGATGAGCCTCTTTTGTTTTTTTTAAAGAGAAATGGGTTATAATTCTGAGCAGATGAAGGAGGTACAGAGGGGCTGTGGGCAGCAGGTTTTTGTGCTGGTGGGGGGGCGGCAGTGGTATGTGGGGAGCCGGGCAGCTATTCGGGGAGGGGGACAGAGGTCATGGAGGAAGAGCTTGGAGGAGGGGGAGAAATGAGAAGATAGCAACACAGAGATGATGGATTTACATTCATATGGGGGAGAGTCAGAAGTGGCCCAGAGTGTGTGGCCCTCGGGCCCCTGTTTAAGGGAGGCTGGCCCCTTTCCATACAGCCAATAAGGTTGGTGCACTGATTAGTTACTGACGACCAACCAATCACTTCAAAGGTACGATGCCACAATCCCTAATCCAGCACGACATCATTATTATTATTATTATTATTATTATTATTATTAATATTATTATTATTGTTGTCGTTGACTCGTTCTCATGTTTAGCACCAGCGATGGCTCCCTGGGTGAGGACTGACATAGTTCTTCACACACATATTGCAGTAATAACCTGCACATTTACCTCATACTGTGCAGAGCCCAACCTGTCAGATAGAACTTCTTAAATGTTCTAAATTTTAAAAATTTTCTACATTTTTAAACGGCATTAAATTATAATCATAGAATTATACTGCGCCCTCAGCAACCAAACCCTTCCCATCCAGTATGACGGCTATTATTCAGGAAGCAGTGTTTTAACAGCAGATCCTTATTCCTCCCATTAAGAAGACAACCTTCTGCAGTAAAAATGGGCTGATTGGGGGCCCCCACACAAATGCATGGTCTGAATGGTCGAAAACACCACCATTGGCTGCATGAGCCTTCGACAAACAATGAGAGCATTGAAATAAAAGCAGAGGCTCTAGAAAGGAGCCCGTAGACTTAAGGGAACTGGCAGAGCGGGTTGGGTAAAGAGAAAATAGCAGGTGGTGTGGAGGATAACAGGAGACCGAGTGGCACAGATAGGTGGGGAAATGGGGCAGAGTGAGGTGAGGAAGTGAGCAGTCAGGGAGGTGGGCGGCAGTTTGCTGGGGCTGGGAGGCTCGTCTGAATCCGAGGTCTTCAGGGGTCATCTTCTGAGGGGGGACGCCCATGAGGGGGACTAGGCACGCCTCACTGCCAGCGCCCCCTACAGGGCTTTCACTGGCACTGAAGCAAGGGATCAGAAAACTGAGCCACGTTACAAATGCAAATGTGCAAGTTGAGCAGGACACAAAATAGAGCATTTATTATGCTCTTACCACACCCACATGTGGCTCATCCTGGAGCCAGGTGGCGCTAGAGATACTCTTGGCTGATGTGTACGATGCTGGCTGGTTGCGGCTGCAGAGGGTCTGCCTCTGTCAGAAGATCAGCTCTCAGGCTGTTAAATGCTCTTAGACGCTGTTAGGCGCTTTAAGGGTGTGTCAGACTGATTTCATGAAACCAGTGCTTCCTCTTAAACTAAGCGGCTTCCCTTTAGACAGAGCATAACCGCAAGGAGAGTCCTAAGGGGATATTTAATAATACGCTTCAGTCAATGTAAAATAGAGGTATCCATCAACTTATGGTTGGGGTTTATTCCGGAAGTGAGGACGTCAGTCTGGACGTATCGCAATGATTTTCAAAGAGAAGTCAAATATACTGTGCAACATAAGATTCAATATCACATACATTTAACTAAACCTCTATAGTATCAGCACAATCAGTTTGTTTTGGTTCTTGCCGCATTTCACAGATGGTAAAATACGTCTGATGACGTTCAGGACATCCGCTTTGGACATCGCTCGGTAAATTTTATTAAGGCTATTACGGGACCTTGGATGTTACCCGATAGGACATAAGTCGACGGATGCCTGTATATCAAAATAAAATGTTGTTATGTATTAGAGAAGCCATGATTGAATCAGGCTACAGATAGGCTCATATCAGAAACAAATTATATATGATATTGTAAATGACAGTTCTGAGTCACTCCAAAAATCGGAACCTTAACCAAACCAGATATCACCAGTACAGATCAGACAGAAAAAGTTTACTCATGCTCAACACCAATGCGCCATTTTTATAAAATGCTCAGTTTATCATGATGCAAAACAGAGACTTGGTCCTTCCTCAAAGAAGGCTGCTGGGGGAGCCCATATTGATGTTTACACATCCCCCAGTGAAGCGCCCCCAGCAGGCAAAGAGCAGCGAGGCGCTTAGCCTTTTATTCAGCTGTGATTAGAGCTCTATGCACGCTGCTGCTTCACAGCGTTCCTTGGAGGATTTCCTGAACAGCGGGGCAGTCTCCACACCGAGCCTGGTGCCTGTCTGGAACTCTGGGGGGGCGGGGGGGGGGGTTTGCTTGAGGTAGAAGGAGGCAGCATCCAATGAAAGCCTGGCAACAAATTAAACGTTAAAAATGCAATCTGGGATTCCACAACGCAGACACTACGTGGATTAAGATAAAGTCGATAAAGCGTTTAACCCGTGATTTCTTAGACAGCTGCTACGTGGTGTTTTTAGGATGTAATAACTCAAACAATGCAGCCCAGCCTAAAACCCAGAGGAGGCATTAAGATTTCAGGCTCAGACACGGTCCAAAGTTTGTACCTGAAGAATTGACAGTTCTGCAGCTTCACTTTCTGCGAGTGACTTTACACGGTTTGCCGAGTTCCGCGTTGTGTGTGAGATGTCGTGAAGTCACGTGACCGGTGGTCACCCCACCGTCAGACACTAAGGCTGTGGCCAGCCAAGACCTTTGCTCCCTCAGCCGTTGTGACTTGTCAGTCTGCTGCCCTGGGTCTAGCCAGTCCCATAACCCAGTGTTTCCCAGTCCTATCCTTGTGGACCCACAGACAGTCCACATTTTTGGAGGGAGCAAAAACACAGACCGACTGTAGGTCTCTGAGGACCAGGTTGTGAAACACAGCTGTACCTGATGGCAGCAAAGGACTAGCTAAACGCTAACTGACTCCGTTCTCTTTCGGCTGAACAGGTGTGTGTTTCCCAAGCAGCGAGTGATTCACAGAGGGCTTCGTCTGCAGCTTCTCGTGCATGGGGAGACTGAGTTACTTCCTGTTTCCTGTAGGACAGGCATGTCTATCCAGGTTTTAAGGAAGATACAGTCACTCTTTCATGGATACACGGCTCTTTTTCCCTCCAACGGGGGCTCACTGAGGTGCATCTATGAGCAGCATGAATCTGAAACTATCAGACGAGTCGTATCTGGGCTGGCTTTCCGAGACGGACGCCAAGCAGCAATGTGCAGAACAAGGCTTCAGGAGGCTCTGGGTGGGATTACTGAGTGCTGTCAATCAGGGCCTGATTTAACCCAACGGGAAGCAGGTTAAACCAGCCGGTGACTGACAGCTCACTATAACCACCACCCACTGATCCTTGAAGCCTCAGTTTGCTCACCACTATCAAAAAAATAAGTGACACGAGATGCTGTCCACACTGGCAGCAATCACCTTAACAAGAGGACAGGTACATGCCACCATTTTCTGTATTTAAAAAAATTTCCCTAATAATTGGGAAATCCCATTCTGAAGGCAGCCTTTGATAAAATACAGAGCTGTTTTATTAGCTGGAAATGAAAGCTACCATCGATTTAAAAAACATCTCGAAGTAGCATTAGAAGATAGTATTTCTCCGAATGTGGTTCCCAGAGTGTGATTCACACAGTGTGATTCCCATAGTGTGATTTCCAGAGTGTGATTCCCAGTGCGGGTCTTCATTTCTCTGCAGCCCTGGCTGTTTGTGTTCACACACTCATCCATCTGCTCTAAATGCACAGTCTGATTCAGTATCTGCAGGGTAATGGCAGTAATAATGAGCACTGAGAGACAGCTGGCATTTCAAACTCCCCTCCCCCACCTTCCCCACTCAGAGATGCATGTAAAGCATTTGTAAAAGGCCACATTCCAACTAGAGCACACCTAGTCAGATATCAAAGAAAAACAGCAGCATTACATTATTATACTACCTGTCATTATGTTATTTACTGACTAGTGCAATACCATAACAGGTGTGTTATATTTCAAAATATCATATAACCTTTATAAAAGTATTATTTTACAGTGCAATTTACATATAGGTCATATTATGGTAGTTATGAAGATAAAATTGCTTTGCTTTGTGCACTCCAACATAAAAAGTATAAAAGCTGTTTATAAATGTTTGTTTAATATCTTGACACACACATGCTTGAATCTCAGTGTCAGCTGCCAGTTTAGTAACAGATTCAGCCACATTTTCTTCGCGGTGCTGAACTGTTCACACCGGGTTAAGCATGTGACAGCCCACACGTCCATCCTGAGAAGCTTTCCGATCCCCATGGCCCAGTGATAAGGAGGGTCAAAGGCTGGTGGGCACCACGCACCTTTCCGATGGAGGACAAAACAAAGGAACGGCGTCTCTGCCCTGAGGTCTGTCACCGAGCTCACGAGAGGGAAACAGATGCTCCAGATAAACGGCCACCGCGGTGACTTCCACTGCAGCGACTTCCTGTCCCAGTTGGTCCTGGTGGAAATGCCATTTCACTTATGATCCTGTAATGAAAGGAGCCAAATAACAAGAGGATAAATCATTCAGCCTCGGCCGACTGGATCTCTCCGATGCTCATCTGCATGGAACGTAGGGCTAAGTCTTTATTTAAACAGACGCACGCAAACACCATGATGTATAGGCCTATAGAAGTCGGCCTACGAAGTTTGGCAGAGATGAAACAGGAAAATATCACGTTGAGTCAAGTTAAGCTGGTTTCATGGCCATAGTTTCCACATCCAGGTATACAGGGACATGAAATTATACACAACCAAGACCACAGGGAAACACAGAGGGGAGGGTTTTAACAGGACATGGTGTGCCAAACACAGGACAGTGCAAAACAGGGCGGCAGGACACAAGGGTTTATATACTTAGTGCAATGTGTATGTAGACAGTAAGTAATACAGCAGCAGTATGATGGAGGGAATAAATATAGGGAATATAGTGTAAGCATCCAGTGCTCATTTACGATAAACATTCACCACTGTCTTATTATGTGGTCCATAATATAAACATGATTTCAAATGAACAGAGCAAAAATCTGAGATCTGCTGTATCATAAGCACTAGGTTTTCATCCAACAAGCTTCACATAAATCAAAACGCATGACGCATGGCTGTAAATATGGATGTATTGAATATGCAGGTCATTCTCCTCAGTGACAGGAAATACAGCAATCAGCAGAATGCCTAAGACCAACCTAGAGGAATAATTCTTCCCTTTGGCAGCTCTAATGCAGGTACATGGCGTGTTCGGTGGGAATAGTTTTGATTCTCTCTTAGCTGAACCAAAGCACTGCCGTGCAAGCCCTGTGCATGCACGGCTGGCATGTTCTTGGACACGTATGTGGTGTGAATTTCATAAAAAATGTAATAAGAGTGAAAGCGAGCAGCAGGAGCCGGAGACGGACATGGAGGGAATCCCGTTGGAGAGCAGTGGGGTGGAACAGTGATGTTCTGTCTGTCCATGATCCAAGCCGTCTGAAAAACACCAAGCTGGGAATTCCTCAGCTGATAAGGTGCTTTGAACATGCGGCCAGTGACGGCTCTGGGGCTGCTGCCGCCCATTTTAATGGCCTCTCTGGGGCTCTGATGCTGCGTGGACAGGACACCCTCCCAGCACATCAATCACTGCCACAGATAAAGCAACATGCAGTCAAGGCAACTGTTGACCTTCCATAGCTGACAAACACACACACACACAAAACCAAGAATTTAGCTGTGCAGAAGAAAGTGTCATGCAAAAGAGATATGATCTGTCTTTTTCGTTCTCCTGGATACCACACAAAACATCTAAGTTTAAATAATAAACAAAATATCATAGTTTATAATCTTCGACGATACTCTACAACCAAGGTCTTTCTCAAATGGGGGCAGTGGAGCAGCTCAAATTCTCCTTCTGACCTCAGTTGCTCATCCGCCTCCACAAAAACCTGCAATTTCTCCAGACTTCCTTCTTTAATCTACTTTTAAGCTGCTCAATGCTCCAACATCAGTACAAGTCATCAGTATACTTTACTGTGTTCAGCATAAAACATCCAGTGGTTCCCCAGGGCAACAGAAACTCATGTTTATATTTATGGATGCCTGCTGACAAAGTAAATAAACAACTTGTCATTGATTTCACTCATAATGAGGGTTAGACTAAAGAAATGGATGCTGTCTCTCACCGGAAGTGTTCAGTGGCAGTGCAGGATCAGCTTAGTGGCAGTAAGCTTGGTCTTCATTTCTGTTCCCTGATTTACACTACCTAAGCCCTATAAGAAAGTGCTATCATTCCAGGCTTAGGGCAGGTGATGAAAGCATGAGGTGGTCACTTCTCCTTGGAACCATGTGTCTACTCACGGTCCCCACAAACAAAACAATACATGCATGCATGATACCGCAAGGCACCATCGACAGCGACAACATGATGACATCACAAGATGTTTCCACAGGGACCCTGTAATGAATGAGCAATTTGGATGGATGCAGGGATGGATAGATGAATACAGGCATAGATGGAAAGATGTTCCAGTGATATCACAGGTGAGGCTCGTGACTAACAGTTCCAAGTGTGATATGACATACTTAGACCATAGCCTTTGCCACTGTAGAACAGCATGCTAATAGTGTTTGATCGTTAATATATTGATCTAGTATAATTATGCATCGAATTATCTAGGCCCTGTTACAATTTTAAAAGGTTTCACATGTATTGATGGATTGAGCTAACATTGACGCTAACAGCACCTGTGACCTTCGCCAGGGTTAGGGGTTAGAAGATGGATGGATGGATGGATAGATGGATGGATGGATGGATGGATGGATGGTTGATTCTAACAGTGAAAAACTGGAGTACAGCAAATCATTTTCTTCCTTAAAATGTATTTAGAAATCTTTACCTGGTGATCTGGGGGAAAAAAGGAATCAAGATTCTTTCAATTAGCTTCAGAGTAATGAAACCCCGTAACAAGCTCTTGAGTATAATGACCGTCACTCTGGCTCTCTTTCCATCGGAAACCATGTCTCATTATTCCTACTCGGTGTTTATGGTATGAAACGCCAACATTCTCCTCTCTTTGAAGCAGCTGAAAGAGATTATTCAGTGCACTGGGAATTGGAGACTTGACAAATGCTCTAATATGATATTTAGCAGAGATTACAGCAGTGTGGGGGATTGATATTGGGAAAGGGTTTGGGAATTTTTCACCCATAATTGGGCCATTTTAACGTTTGAACTGTGCATCAGTAGAGTGAGACCTTGCTATCTTATGTACTGGTGGTCACTGCAGATTTGTGTTTGTCAGAAACAGCACTTCAAAAAAGCATATTTGATCATTCAAGAACCTCCCATTTAAACATGAGACTACAGTAGATGGTACCAAAATGCTTATATGTAATGGCACCAGATTATCCAGTGGGGGCAGTATGGCTGTTAATGACCCTGCCTTGTTGATGCCTATGATGGGCCTCTGAACACATAGCTTTGTGCCGCATGTTTAAGCTCGGTTTTCATTTGCATTCAACAGTTAAGGGCTCTTTGGATGGATCTCCAAGCTGCACTGCAATTATCTGAGGCGACTGCTGGCCTCTGTACCAGAGTACGCTGCTCCCATACTTGTGTCTTTCCCCATTATCTCCTGAGTACTGGTTTCTCTTCTCCAGAGACACCTCTCCAAAGATCCATCTTGCGGTTCACTATAACTGACACGAAACAGGCAGATTACAAACATAACGAATGAACATGGGGGAAATATATCTGAGACCCTGTGAGCCAGTCGAGTATCTAAAGTCGGTTAAATGAAAATGTCTGCTGAAATGTGGTTTTCCAAGATGCTGCCCAGCAAATCTTACACATAGCAGAGAAGCACAAATGCCTGTTTTTCATGGAAACAGTACAAATGCCCAGACTTTTCACAAAGCTGTTACCGGTGTATCAGGAACCTCATTCCAAACCCACCATGACACTATGTGCCAATGCAGACATACAGAGGTACTCTGATCCCTGTGCTACTCTCAGGAACAATGAAAGAAAAACGCACGAGTATTTCATTCATTTTGAACATGCAGGTTTACACACTGTCAGAGGTCCTGCCTGCAACTTGTCCCGTGGGTCAGCACGTTTATTTCAGGGGCATTAACATTGAAATTGTTAGGATTAAGTTCCTGTGACCCCAAGTAAAGTGTGGGTTTTATTTTTCCCAGAACTATTCCTGACACTGAGCACCATTAAAATGTGAGCTGAAAATGCAATATAGATATTTTGGTTGAACACTGAGCTTATAAAGTACACATCTAATAAAACTAAAGGAAACCCATCCATTTTCTGTACCTGCTTATCCTACTGGGTCATGGGGGGTCTGGCACCTAACCTGAAGCAATGGGCACAAGGCAGGGAACAACCCTGGACGGGGGGCCAGCCCATTGCAGGGCACACCCACACACCATTCACATACACGGGCAATTTAGTAACTCCAATTAGCCTCAGCATGTCTTTGGACTGTGGGGGGGAAACTGGAGTACCTGGAGGAAACCCCACAACGACACAGGGAGAACATGCAAACTCCACACACATGTGACCGAGGCAGAGACTCGAACCCAGGTCCCAGAGGTGTGAGGCAACAGTGCTAACCACTGCCACCATGCCACCCCCCTAAAAGAAATCATAAACTGAAATTCAGATTAATAGAAAGACAGAAACTTAACATGAGGAAGGATAAATATGGAAAATGTAGGAAGATAATTTTGTTATGCTAACGAGAAATTAATTTGCGCGAGCTGGTTTTGATGAGCTTATGGAATGATCTTCAGATTAGCTTTGTGTGCATAGAGACTGCAGTCCATCTCCTGCAATTCAGCGGGAAACACTCACATACTCTCAGTCTGCATTCACAAAGACACAGTATTCACTGGGACTGCTGGCACTCTGCCTTAGCTTTTATAGTACGAGTTGTGAGATAGTCATCGTGTTTTACAGCAGAGAATTAACATGCACGTTCCTCTATCCCACCTGCAAAGGAACATTGAACCACAGTAAGAAGCCATTGGGCATTCGAATGGGTGACACAAAGTCATGTGGATGTGGCTGGTGTTATGACGGTGGATTAGGGGGGTGAGGGGGGCAAATTCATTCAGTCACATGGCCTTGATCTGAGTTTGAGTGTGTTAGGCTGAAAGGAGCGGACTCGACCATAACTCATAAAGCTGTGGTATCAGAGCATGTGATTCTGTAGCAAATAGGAATGGAATCCTTATTCCCTGTGCAGACACTTTTGGTAATAAGACAAAAGTGGTAATTAGCAAACGGCCGGGTCCTGCAGCCCATTAGCGGTCGCCAGTGATGGCTGATCGTCAGATACGGTGAATTGCCATTAAAATGTTGGGTTCGGAGGACTTTCCATCCACACGGAAGACAGCGGTTTCTGGCGGTAACATACCAGTAATCAATAATGCAAGAAGAACAGACCTTTTCCTGAGGATTCCTGTTAAATGCTTTTAAAAGCCATATATCAAGCCAACTGCTTTATTAGTGGTTTACTGTGAAGTAGAAATCTGCAGTTTTCAGGATAATAGTTTTGTAGCTTCACAACAATGGTACTTTAGTGTAAGTTATCTCTGCCTCACGTTTGTCACAGTTCCCCCACCCAGCAGTTCTCTGAGGATGCAAACCCTTGGAAGCTGTCCAGTGATTCAGGGGCGGGGTGGGAGGGCGTAATCACCTCCCTGCTTGACATGACCCTGCCTGATGAATCGGAGACGCTGGCCCAGTGGGGCAATTGGCCACAGGCTGCCATTAGAGTGACAAGGCCGTCCATCATCCTGAATAAGTAATGAGGTGATTAGTGACAGCGAGTGCATTAGCACATTAAACGCCTGCTTAATATACATACATATTCATCTCTTAACAATAACACACACACACAAACATTATATATATATATATATATATATATATATATATATATTAAGAGACAGACAGATAGGCACAACACCCCAGGTAAGTTTACTGGCAGTGAATGGATGGATGGACAGATGGACGGACAGACAGCTAGATAGATAGACAGACAGGTAAATAGATAGACAGACAGCTAGACAGATAGATAGATAATAAGATAGATAGATAGATAGATCTTAAATCCAAAATATTTTTGACATAATATGGTGTTCTTCCCGTTGACTTTTTAAAGATGTGCTGTCACTGGATGCATGTATGCATGCCTTTCTTACACATTCAAGTAGGCAAGGCGACGTAGACAGGAGACCCCGTAAGCGGGTTGGATGACAGTGCTAAATTGGTGCCGTTTTGCTACTTAGCCCAGCTGGACGGCATAATTATGAGGCAGCTTTGTGTCGAACTTCCTCGTTAGCAGATTTTCTGAGGTGGTATATTTCTGGGCTTAAAAGACAGGCAGCTCCCTCAGGGTCTGCTGGAGAGTCATTCATGAGAGAAGCGCTCTGTCCATGGTGCGGGAAGATTTGCAATTTGAAAATATCACTATGACATTTACGGGGGATCCATTCTGAGTGAGAGAAACGGCGGCTTCCGAATAATGGCTGGCGGCCGCCCCGGGATTCCAGCACATCAGACAGCTCCTTTGAAACATTTACAGAAGTCACTCGTCTTGAAAGCAGACCTCGTCTATTTTCAGCGATAAGAGGCGCGGTAGACCACGGTCGGTTGGCAAGATTGATACTTTTAACACCGGGATGACTAGCCTCAGAGATGTGAAGCGATATTTCGCAGTGAGATGCAAAGTCGAGCAGCATTGGAGGACGTAGCCACGCCTTCGTCGATGATATCAGCGACGGTGCAGGACCTGGTGGAGAACGTCGACTTTCTTACACCAATACGTGTCCGAAAGTTATGAGCCATTGCGCCTGCAGATGAATTAAGATGGTGAAGAAGGCAGAGTCTTGGCTACTATTTAGCATCGACACATCAGGGAGATGGGATCGACACAGCTGGGACCCATGCACTGTTCTGGGAACAGAGACAGAGTGTGCATGGCGGGGGGGACCAAAACAAATAATGCTTTCTTTACCATTTGCACATGTGCAGGTACATTGGAATGAGCTCGTTTTGCATACGCCATCCTGCCTCTCCTTTTTTTGAGATGCACACAAACATATATGGAGGATTTGTGCAAAGGGTCAGCCATCCGTTGAGGAACCCTGCAGCCATTTTCAGGGACAGATATGAATTTTATGGCGCTTTGAACCACTGACCGTCTGATCACAGGCACAGAGGCCAACACCGGCCCCCGATTATTATTCAGCAGATCGCTGTGGGGGGCTTCTACAGCTTCAGGTTCCTCTGCCGCAGCACCCAGGATCAAACTGCATATCCAGTGGAATTAGGGGCCTCAGGAGGCAAGGCTCCAGCGTCCCTCCCGCCCGCGTTTTCTCCTGCTGTGCTAGGCAGCGTCTGCTTCCAGATCAATCACCTCTCATTCTAATCACTTCCAGTTATATCAGTCTCCAAATAAATGACACCAGTCACAGAGATAAATCAATAGGTGCTGGTTCTAACCCAGGGCCCTCCTTCCTTAAAGTGATTTGTTGTTACTAGGGTTGGGGAAGGTGCGCCTTCTGATTTCTTTAAATGTTTTTTGGAGGGTAAATGTTGCTTTGTTTTTCTCCTGCCTCCTCATCTGCAGATACAACTATTGTGTGCAGCTATGTTCATTTTAGAGCAGGGCTCTCCACATCCAGTCCTGGAGAGCTACTGTCCAGGCGGTTTTCTATCCTACTTGGGTTCGGATGAGTGACGCCTGTTCCTGGTATTTACCCGAAAACAGGTGTGGCTCATCAGATGCCAGGTTGGATAGAAAACCTACTGGATAGTAGTTCTGCAGGACTAGAGTTGGAGAGCCCTGTTTTGGAGCTTCCCTTCAGTTTAATGTGTCATCCTGGAATTGGGAGGTGCTGGAACAGAGCAGAAAGGCTTGGGAGACCCCCACACTACTTGTTGGAAACATTTCGCGTAGCTCAGCTAGGACATTCTGAAAGTGGGTTGAATCGGGAGGCTTTCTGAACAGCAGATTCCTCTTGGCAGCTGGACCTGAAATATTTTATTCCAAAACTGATATTCCAACATTTGCCTAATATGGCCTATGTCACCTGCGGTAGCGTGCAGGCCGTCTCCCGTTAGTTTCCAGCAAGGCCTGGGTTTGCGTCTCCGCAGGTCAGCCGTAAACAGGGGAGGGGCTGGCTTCATTTTCATTCCTTCAGCAATGATTCACACATGACTAATGTTTAATTAAAGCCTCCTCAAACAGAAATCACATTATTCAGCCTAGGAGAATGCAGGGGCTGACCACACCTCCCTTTTAAACACAAACTTCTTGTTATGGTTTGAAATATTCGCTTCAAGTCATTTTCCAACAGTTTCAGGCCCTCTATGAAGGAAAACCCCAAAGTTATTCATAACCAAGAAGCAGATCTGCCAAATTAAACAGGTTTTACAAAATACTGGTATCTCACACACCTCTAATTTCACCAGCATTCGCGAATCCTCACACCCATATAATCTCTTCAGAGAACTATTTTTGAAATAATATGTAGAACTTCTAGGAATCATTGCGAGCTGAATTCATGTAATTTTTTTCAATATACGCATTGGGAGTGGGTTAAGTGTCAGTACTGTGAGTACTCACTTTGATGGTGATTTGAATCACTGTTCCCTATGTACCAAGCATCACAGGAATGATTACGGTCATTTTAATGACCAGAGTTACTATTACTGGTGAACTAGTTATAATGAGTAATATAAGCCATTGCCATGTTTACTCTGTAGTGCATAAAATAAAAAGCTTAAGGCACACAGGGCAGGTTCTGGATCATTGTTCTCCTATAAAGCGAGTGGCTGTGATCCAGGTGTTTCATGCAAATGCAGTGATTTGGTGTGCCATGGCAGCGCTCTACATAGAACCATACATGTATGCGTGTCTGTGTGCGCATGTGTGTGTACATGTGTGTCTGTGTGCGCATGTGCGTGTATTTGCGTGTACGCTCGTGTGTGTACATGTGTGTATGCATGCATGTATATGTGCATGTATTTGTGTGCACGCATGCGTGTGTGCATGTATGTGTATGTTTTTGTCTGTGTGCCAGTGCATGTGTGTGTACACATCTGCGTTTATGTGCATGTATTTGTGTGCATGCAGGTGCGTGTGGGTGTACACATGTGCATGTGTGTGCATGTATGTGTGCATGTGCACAATGCATCTGTGGGCACATACATGATGGATATTAAGCCTTCCTGTCCTTAATTTATTTGGCATATCATTCACCATAACTTATATTCATATTGAATCACATTACACACACAGAAGTGTATGCGTGTACCTATAATACGGGGATGTTAAGGGTTAGTAAACATGGTGGCGTGTTTATTCAGACACTCTGTGACAGAGTCAGATCGGCTCCAGCATATGCCTGGCAGCGCGTGACTCAGAGCAGCCGTTGGTTACCATGGTTACATGCTAGCGCTGACCCGGTGCCGGGCAGAGGCACCGAGGACCGGCGGGCCACAGAAAGCAGGTATCAATTACGCGGTATTGATTCGGAAAGTCTGTGTTGTGCCCAAGGTGAGGCCCCCTCCCTGCCCTACCCAGGGCTAAAAAGAATCTACTACTCACACCTCGGAGGTTCCAGGATAAGAAATAATACTTTGAAGAATATTTGCACAACACATTCCTTACAAATGTTACACACAAAGGGAAACTTTGGATGGAGTGAAAATAAAATTAACTGCATGCAATAATATTTCAGTAAATAAATACATAAAATAAATGAACCACAGGAAACTTTTATCTCCATCGTTTTAATCTACAACCATCTTTAAAAAGTATGATTTAGCTAATCCTCAACATCTAAATTATATTCTGAATTAAAATTGCATATAGTCAGAATTTTAAGTTGATAATTATAATCAAATTTTTCAAATATTGTGATCATTAAAGTATGTCCTAGACCAGATATAGTACAAAAAAATCTCATAAAATATTACTTATGCTCCAGATATTTTTATATTCTCAGTTGCTGTACAATCAAACTATTAAAATGTACAGTTCTATACTTTATATCCATTCTGTTCTATACTCATTATTATTTAGATTCGGTACACAGAGGGTTAAACATTTCTCTGAGTCAGCCGTAGTTCTCCATGGACGTCTCTAGGGACATGTAGTTTGTTCCCATACACTTCTTGTCCAGCAAAAACAGTGGAAAATGAGACTTTCCCATCCATGCTTTTGAGTTGCTTTGAAACCCTAGGAAATAATAAATAAATGGCTCTAAGAAGGCTTGATACTGGTGGGCGGGGCCGAGACCAATGATGTCATAATTGGCAGCTGGATTGTTGACAGTCGATTCAGATTTAAAAGCCCTGCAGGTTTTACAGCTTTTGTGTCTTTAATTTCATGGTAAACAGAGTAAAACAATCTCCTACTTTAAGCCAGATGTATGGTGCTGCACAGGACATACAGAGACTCACATTCATGTTATAAAACAAAGAATCTTCAAGCAGAATACTTTAAACGCCCATAAAAACTTAGAAGAAACAACCCATGACTCATAAAACTGGTCATTGGCTTTGATTTCGCTGAAGCAAACATTGTCTCATGCGACAGATCGATGCGCTGCTTTTATAATGCAGTGACTAACATACATTAAATAAATCGTTTGCATGGACGCATAAGGCATCCCTTGATGTTTAAGTATAGGCTCTTGGAAACACTTATTTACACAGAGTGAGTGGTGAACATTCATTTGGTAAACCTCCGCGCAGTAAACAGTGTAGTTGGGCAATGTGTCTCTGCAAAAGGAGTACACAAACAAAAAGGTGGTTTTTTTTTAAGAAAAAGTCCCAGCCAAAGCCGTAAACGTGTGCTAAACCATTCAGTTTTAGAGTGGGACTTACAGAAAACCACCACTCAATCTTACATTTTATACGTCTACATGCATAAATCTATCCACTCCGTCTTCTACCACATAGAATATATCTGCAGACTAGTTTCACAATTTCATTTACGACTATGTAAATCACCCGCTATTTTCATTCCATTTCTGGACACCATTGCTTTGCAATGTGCACGTTATCGTAACACTTTGTCCTGAGTTTTGCACGTGTGTTTGTATCTGAGCCCTTTATAACCCTATGCTGCAGAAGGAAACTAAATTTTTCCCCGGGATCAATATCATATAACTATCCACCTATCTATGCATGAGTTTGCAGTATTAGTATAATTAAATATCTTAAATTAAGCTCTCTATATGACCCACTTGCTCTGATGATAAAATAACCACATACCATAACCATATACATACAGTTCCACCTTAAAAATACTCTCCAAACAGAAGACCTGTTTACGTGACAACAAGGACGCCCCCTCCAGTTGGCCTCTGAATAAGTGCGCCTTTTGCGTTCTTGTCGTCGGTAGGTAATCTGGGGTTGGTTAAGAAAGATTGACCTATTTTAGGAACTTTGCATGTGTCTAACAATTAAAAATATGAATAATAATAATAACAATAAACACATCACCTTGGCACCCCCCTCGCAAGGCGAGGGGAACACCGCATTCCCAGCATTATCCGGTAATGTAAACAGGACAGGCCATTTCTGTCAGCGTTCTGCCGATGATTCAGTGTCCCGTGTGTCATCAGGGGATATCCCTGCTGACTGCACTGCACCCCGCCCGCGATGCTGAACCACACCCAGGTGGAAAAGACTCCTCTATCATTAGCGCTGAACACTTTTAGCCCAAACGCGAAGAAAGTTTGCTGTAGCATACATCTGCAGTTAGATGTTTTTCCCCAACCCCACAATTACAGCGGCTGGTATCTCGCCTGCAAATTGCACTGAGGAATTCCGGGCTTGTGGGGGCTAGGGTAGGGTACCAGCTAAGCTATGCTATTAGCTTGGCTAATCTACACCAGTTGTCCAAACAACTACATACTATAGAAAGAGTACAACTAAGTATAGAGGTGTTTCCAGGACACTTTGGTAACGTATTTTGATCAGGAATGCCTGTTACGCCAGAGGCCGGACCCTGTGCCATCTGTCACCTTCCTGGATGTGCTAGTATTCGCTTGTGGAGCAAATGACCGCGCTGTAGCCTTAAGTCCTCTTTCATTTGGCTTCATTACTTTTTAAACAGGATGCAACTGTGTGGAACAAATGTGTTTCTCATTCGTTGATTCTTTCATTTTTTATTTCTTCTTTTCTCCACATAGGGGCCTTTTCTCCACATAGGGGCCAAATTCTTGAGCTAAATTCGAGGATAGGCTCCAGGCTGCCCCTACCCCAGTCAAACTGGCCAGGATAAGTGCTTGGATGGGTGGATGGGATTCCACGATAAACTCCATACCTCACATTTCCTCTAAGTGAGAGGTTCACTCTCCAGGATAATCCCACAGCTGGTGCATGCGTGTGTGTGTGTGTGGGGGGGGGGGGGGGGGGGATGGAGGAATCCCCGGGGACAGGAA
>JABFEB020000001.1:15440999-15482647 GCA_019775895.2 Stomatorhinus ivindoensis
GGTGACACAACTGTGATAATGAAAAATGACAGACTTGTAGGTTTACAGCTGGGCATAATTAAAGCCACAAGAGTATATTCTCTACCCCCCCCCCCCCACGCCAAATCCAAAAGGCACTGTTTTATGCAACAATAATATCTATTTAAACTGCAACTATTATACATATGAAATCATCCATGAAGACAAAAACAAAACACTGGTTCTTAAACTGGTTCTTGGGATTGTTCTGAGATAGAACTTTCCAGCCTGCATAGACGGACGCTGTCACACGACCCAGACATGCGTGTCCATGCCTCCCCCCCCCAGTGCTCTCAGAACAGCCTGAGGGACGCCACTTTTGTATCGATAGTGTGGCTGTAGTCCTATGGTCCCCAGTCACTGACTAACTCTCCTGAGACCTGTAACTCCATCATCCAATGACGCCGTCTTTGAAGCCACAGAGGAGACGACAGTTACACTTTAATTGGTCTTTTCAGCAGATGTTCTTGCCAAAAGTCATAGTGAAGCAAACAGCACATTACAGACATATATACTGTGTAGGAGTCGTCAAGGCTAAGCTTCCCATAAATGCCCAGGTACAAATGTGAGCGGTGTTGGAGGGAGAGAGACATATCTTCCAAACAAAACAGTGTACTGACTAAACGACAGAAAAACCTGTGCGCACATTCAAAGTAACATTTGACCTTATTAGCATCACGGTTAATATTGTTTGTTGGATCTGCAAGCAAAACAAAGCCGCACAGCTTGTTATAGATAAAAAAATCTCCTTTTCTGTAGGTTGCATCCTGCTTTCCGAAAATGGCCCTTCATTTGTTTTAGATGGCTTTTTACCTCAAACATACAACCCCCTTGATTAAAGCCAGTTAATAAGCAGAGTGAAACTGCATGGGTAACATTGGAAGGGACGCTCTCTGAAAGCCGCCCCCCCAAACGTGCGTGGGGCCCCTTTTATCCGGGCCGCCCGCCATTGTTTTCCTCCACGGGAAAATAACCACTTTCATCTCCATAATGCGTTGGGCACTTTTAAACAAACCCCCGCTCGCCAGTGACCCAGATTCGTCGCCGTGCAGTCAGCGAATAATAGACGGCAGCTCACAAAGCGTTTTAATCTTTAATACCGCAGGAAGATGGTTTAAAAAGGCGTCCGTGAGCCGGGCCTGGTTATGATAGGCACATTTACCGTGCACTATGCACCCAGTGCGAATAAAATATTAATACGTTACTGATCGAGCAGAGTGATAAATGGCATTAACCTCCAAAGGTGCGGTGGGTTTCGTCAGCGCTGACATACATTCAAGCGTGGACTATTGTACACTGTGTTCCCAGCTAGGCGGTATCCTGAAAACTGCCAGAATGAGCAACACATGTAATCCCTACAAAGATCATGTAGAGTCTGCCACATAATTGAAGGTGAGCTTCATATGGTACAGTGTGGTTGTATTTAAGATTCTGGGGGGATTTGCAGAGCAAATAAACTGAAATACAACAAACCTACTTCATGATTTTTTTTTCATGAAAGCAGGATCAGATTGCCCCTTGAGCAACTGGGTTTAAGGGCCTTGTTTAGGGACCCAAAGATAAAATCACTGCTAACCCTGGGATTTGAGCTAGCAACCTTCTGCTCAGAAGCACATCATTCTAACCCACTGAGCTACTCAGTGCAAGCACACCCATATTTGATGAAAGAGATAATATACACTTATACGCTATATTTACAGTAGATTAATAAAAGGGGACCATGTCTCTGTCATTTTTGTGTAATGTATGCAGATATTTGACAAAAACACGTAGTATCCTGGTATAACCCAAAAAGGTCAGACAGATACAGCCCTTTGCTCTTGCCCAGATCATATTTAATAAAACATCATATTCAAAAAAAATACATAATGCTTTTAACTGCATGGCAGGCAGGATGTGTCATTTTCCATTATTCCGGCTATCGGATCCAAACTTGATTTTTAAAAGGTTAATGCCCCCCCTTTGCAAAACAGAAAGCAAATATTTAGAAGCAGCCCTTTCCAATCAGAAAATAGCAGACTAATTCTGATATATCCTAATAACATTTTGAAAAAGGCTAATTAAATAGAAACTGAGGATGCAGAGTCCTTGCAATGCCAACGCATTGCTCAGTGGAAGCAGGAAAGGCTAATGCTGCACCGCTGCCTAGTGGGAGAAGAGCGAGCCTGAACAGCCGCGCGCCCCAGTCTCAAAGCACAATGATGGCAAGTCAGTGTAAATGATTAAAACGTGGCACCTGCTTTCAAACGCGTATAGCGCACACGGCTAAGGACCGTAAGTTTAAACCTGCCGAAGCTCTATAACTCAATGGAAAACCTTGATACCACACATGCCCACATGTTCAATCACACAGGCAGCATAGATGCTAACTAAAATTACCGCAAACCCGGCAGCCCCAGACCAACATGACAAACCAGCGGGATCCCCAGACAGGCCCTCTTACACCCTCCCTGGGTGCTCAGTCCAATCAGCTGGGCTTCTTGCCTGAGGAGGCTGCTGATCAATCGCCATGGAGACACGAATGCTGGCCCTATGCTGTCCCCCCCCCCCCTTCCCCATTGGCTCAGAGGCCCTTGTTAACTGCAGTCAATGCCCTTTCCTATTGCCAAATGCACTAAGTTGCTTGGGGATTGCTTTGGGCAGATATTTTCAAGTCGTTCCAAATATTTGCCATGTGATTAAAGTCAGGCCTTTGATTGGACCATTCCAGGACATCCATTTAGCATTTGCCTCTTAGCAAACAGATAGCATTGCTTTTGGAGTAAGAAGAGGAAATAAGCATCTTTAATGATTGTTTTATGTTGTATGAACCTGGTGTCAGTGACTGTGAATGCAGTGAGCAAAAGGTTATTGGTTCAAATCTCAGAACTGGGAGAGCGATTTCACTGTTAACCCCCAACAGCTCTAGGGACTGTCTGGCACTGCTTTCTCAAAAATGTGCATTGCTTAAGATAAAAGTGTCTGCTAAATAAATTAAACTGTAAAAAGTTTACTGCCAGGACCTTAGCAGGAAAGCAAGAGCTTGGTCAAAATTCAGTTTAGCGGTCCAGACTTACCGAGACGTCGTGCAGTTTCACGGCTTTCAGCGAAGTGCTGTGCGCTGGGGAGGCCAGTGCAGCTAGTGGCACACCCTCCAAACACGCAGCATGATCTAACCGGGTCGGGACCCCTTACGGTCCAGCAGCACAGCCCCTTGAAAATGGTGAGTTCATCTCCTGAAAAAGCTGGCTTTTGTGGGAAGGCCCCATCTTCCCGAGGTCGTAACAATGAGATCTTCCCCTGGACACCGTGCTGGAGAATGTTAAGCTGAGTTTAATACTGAGCACGGCATCTGCACACCTCATGGTATAAATAAGAAATTTAAATGAGAGCCGTGATCAAAGACCTGCCAGCTACCTTTTTCTCATCTGCATAATTTACAGGCGAGGCTGTATTTCAAGAAGTGCCATTTCCCCCTAATTGGGTCCTCGTTGCCTTGTTCCTTTGTGTTAAATAGCACCGCGCTTCCGGAAGATTCTGCTGTAGATGGCTTTGCATCATTCACGAAAGAGGACACAAGCATTACAAGAAAGATTACATTTTTTAATCTGGACAGACCCACATTTCATTGGACCCCTTTTAAAATGATTTTTAATCTTTTTTTACACTCCATCTGTAAGTGTTTCACACAGGAGCGGTACTCCTTTCGCTCTGGGCTCATCACCTTTAAAAATGGGAGTGAACTATTAAGACCAACCAGCCACATTTTGAAACAAGCCCCTGTCCCCCATCGTCACCTAATTGCATTATATAGTAGTAGTATACCTCCCACCAAATGTCTTGTGATCAAATAAGTTAGAATATATAACCTCATAGCTTTTGTGACCTTGAATTAATCCCTCTTGCAGAAAACAGGGTAGAATCAAAACTGAAAGTATATGCATAAGACTCTTATGTTACAAGACTTTCTCAGGTTATAGACAGGATGTTTTGCAAAGCAATTTAAACTCGCCCAGAGGAATCACAGTCGGTATGAATAGCAACGCTCTCACACCAGTGTTCATTTCAGGTGTTTCAAACAGCCTTCTTTGCGCCCTGATTCTTGAAACATTCTGTGTGTTAGTCATATTTTCCAAAATCCGCTGCTTTGAGTGTGGATGCTCTGGCCTTTATTTCTCCATCAGGCCTTGCTGTGCCTCCCTGCCAGTACCTTAAGCTGACCACATTGTCCTTGCCTGTGTGCTGTAACCCCATAAAGATAAACGTGAAACAAATAACATCCATGCATGGATACTGACCGCCCTCACTGCCGCACGCCTGCCCGCCTTTATCTTTTAATATCCTACCGTTTATCCGGATGAATGATCGTTTGCACGGGGTCAATAAATCATGGCCGGCTTTGTGCGGAACTGAACACACGGCACATGTGTTTATTTTTGAAATTTGCTTGTTCGTTGGGGTCAGAACAAATGACACTATGCTACATACATTTCAGTGGAACAAAAGAAAGAATTCTCTGTTTGCTATTTCGTGGTACTTTTTTTTAACTGCACAACACATGCTACTTTATGATCGCATTAGATTTAGAGTCATTGTTATTCATGATAATAGATTTCATTAAGGCAAAATGGAATAATTTAGATGCTATTTGAATGCATGGAGAGAAAGTCAGATGTCAGCATTACTGCATGCCAGTATTTCTGGTTCATGAAGACAAATATCACACAAAGCTGTTTCTGTAAAATTTGTCTTTCAGAGACAGATTCAAATAGAAAAGGGCACTTTTCAGAAAAATGTTTTAGCCAAGTGATGTGGAAAATTACCAGTTGGCAAATACAGCTCAGCCATAATATGATCAGGTCTGAAATGTAACTTTTCCTTGTAAACATAGACGTTCTCCAAATATTACATTAAGGAGCTGATTTTTCAGCATGCATCATACTTTTTCATAAGACCTTTAAAACATGGCATGATTCTAAAAGAATAACAATTACATAGTATGAATATTAAGAATCTAAGCTATGATTTTCCTGCTCCCAGTGGTCAGGCATTATCAATCGCTGACTGATTGAACAAGTATCAGTCATGTCGTTCACCACTGTACAGGTGAAAAAAGTCCTCCAGGAATCCCACAGGTCAGTAGGAGTCATGGATAAGACAAGATGGATTCCAGCACCCAGTCTAGACAGCAGAGCGCCAATTAAATGTGAAAAAGAGTCCCGTGATCCAAGGCATCCCTAACCATGAATGAACTTCAATGCCTGTGCTTTAAATCAAGGAGCTCCATCCAGTTAGAGATTCTGCATTAATATTTAGCTACTTTCATTGGTTCTGACACACTTTGGGTCCACACTCTTGCAGACCTGTTCTCCATCCCGGTGAGCTCTCCTCTGAAGCCTGTGAGGCAGATTTTTCGCCTCAGAGAGGGGGAAGAACGTGGGCTGTCAGACTTCTGTCTTTAGGGGCGCCGTTGGTCTGGACCGAGGCGATAGGCACTGTTAGCTGGCGCTGCGGGGAGCCACGTCAAACCCCCGGGGCTCCTCACCGGGACCGGCTGCAGATGCGCTTCCATTCCTGTCCTGCTGACAGGCTCTGACGGCTCGTCACGTCACATCTCGGGTTCTCCGTGCCCCCCCCGCCCCCCCCCAGTCCACGGTTTATCCGAATCTAACTAGAATTAAAATGCATGCCGTTTCAATTGAAATAACCAAATATTTATAGTTAAGGTGCTGACTGCAATGTCCCTCTGAGACCTGATGATCAGTTACCTTTGTCCAGATGCTTAATCAGTGTATTTCGCAACCAGAGTATGTCAATCCCGGGGCTGACATTTGCACCCAGCCCCCTCCAGTGTGGCTCCAGCGGTACAGCCATAAATAAATTTCATGAGGCATCCAGCAACCTTATCAACAGGCCAACTGTTGGGGGGTTGGGGTGGGTAACTGCAGGGGCGGGGGTGGTTCATGCGCATAATTTTACTACCTGTCTTCATGGACTTCAATCAGCAAATCTATCTCCCGGTAATCGACCCTTCCTTACATTTCCCGTTAATTCGTTCGTAGGCTTTGGATTATTTTGGAGGAGCTGAGACAGACTGTGGGTATTTGGGGGATTGGGCAGCATCCCAGGGACCTGTCAGGTATTCCAGTTAGCTAACACTTCCAGCATGTCTCATGGAGGGCTGGGAAGCCCGGGAAACATCTGATCTCATCAGCCGTATGTGATGCGTAATCAGACCACTTCCCGTATCTCTGAGCAGAGGACGTCTCTCTCTCTCTCTCTCTCTCTGGAACTTCGGAGATCCTCCCAAACTGCTATCGATTGTTTTTTTTTTTACCTCCCTTGCATCAGATTCATCAGATGCAGTAGTTCAGATTCTTAGTGTCTTTGAGACTGACAGTTTTAAGCCTTGTTTTATTGGCTGTGGCCGCAACTACTTTAATTTAATGAGTATTATAAATTGAAACAAGCGCCTGGTCCGTTTAAATGTCTTATGTGCTGTTAATAGTGCACGGCAGATAGCTGTGTTGGGGTGTACATGCAGCTGGATTTAGGTGTGTTCGGTGAACTGCTCGGGTAGTGGGTCACTGGAAAATGCATCTTATCTGATAGAGGAATACTACAGCCCATTAAGGGTGGCCTAGGATTCCCGGTATGCGCTCCGGATCGCTAAGATCTGATCAGATAAGCTGCCGCAAAGAATGCATGGATGGATGATATGGGAGAGAGTTAACCAAGCTGAAAAATAAATAACTTCTTTAAACATAGACTGGGGCAGCGTTCCTTCCAGGAACATGATCTCACACTGCATATCGTTCACCTGGATCTTTACGTTCCTCCTGGACAGCGTGAACCCAACCGACGCCAAGCAGCCCGGATATAATTACACAACAACACTCTTACGCAATACAACCGGGCAATAATGAAAGGCACCAACCAATGGTTACACCAGCACACACTGTAATCATTCTGCGATGGTGATTATAGTAAAATAACAGTTTCATTGTACAATAATTTCCCAAAGTTCAAAACGGACGTTGTTTTTGACACTGCCAGTGTACGAGTTGGAATTCCATCTCCTGCCAAACATTCCTGTTACGCTTTCTAAACACTGCACATAGCTTTAGAGAATCTCTCCCTTAGTGAACTCCCCCCCCCCCCCCAATTCAAATACTACAAATTATTCAGGCAGGTCTTAAAGAGAAGCCTTTGTGTGTGGCAGGTTTGGCCAACCCTGTATCAACAGCGATATCATGACTTTGGCATGAAACTGCAAAGTTGATTTCCCAACAAACACTGCTTCTCTCTACGAGGGGCTGAAATGAAATGATGCTGTATTTGTCGCTTGTATTAGTACAAGAACAGGTACATCAGAATATGTTTCTTTTTTGGCTTTTTTTGAGACATGCACACACATATAGAGGTGGGAGCAACACCTGGAGTCTGAGTACAGAGCAATTGTCTGAATTTGTCAGAAAAATCCAGTTAAATAAATGTTTGATTTATTGATGTTTTATTTCTTTCCAGTTTGGTGCTCAGTGGGTTCAAAAAGAAAACTCAGACGGACATCGTCGATTCCTGTCGATCCTCTCAGAAAATAACGTGCAGAGATTCTGCGTTTGAAGTTGATGACTGACCCCAAATGTCCTGCAGAGCCCTGGGCAGTTAGAAGTGAGAAGGGGGACAGTGAGTAGAATGCGACGATGCTGTTCACTTATCTCCAAATCAGACCTTATGGCTGTCAAAGAATTTATGGGGTATCTGGCTGAAATTCCTGATGGGTGGAATGTTCCGTGTCTCTGATGCTGGAATATGTGCAGGTTATCATCAAATGGGCAACCCCCCCACCCCCCACATTTCACCCTTGTCATGTTGGAAATGTAGAGGCATAGCCCACTGAAAAGAAACAGGCTGCACAGAGGTTGTGTCTCCCCATGCATCACCTTCATGCTCTCAGAACTGGAACAAACAGGAAGGAGCGACGGTGGGGAAGGAAGTTCGACAATCAAACCTCAACGCGGAATTCCGACGAGATTGGTTTTTTTTTTCAGATTGTGTTACAGCTCATTCTGGGTTAAGTTAAAAAAAATACAATGCATCAGATATCATAACCTGGATACTATCAACTGTTTAGAAGGTAATAGGAGGGAATGACACATAGTATCAGCAATAGGATCATGAATGTTTGCTTGAAGGCTGCTGGTCCTCTGTTGCACTGAATTTTTTACTACCATCACACATTGTTTGCATATAATAACCAGCACAGATTATACTTAAGGCTTGTTTTTCTCCTCCAGCTCTTCAGAGGACGTCTCCTTTTCTGACTTTTATGTCCGGAAAGTTCCATGCTCCGTTTAATCACACTAGTTATTTACTTGTTATATTTGGTGCCTATTTTCAAACTCTGAATTATCTTGTTTTTATTTGTCAAATTATACGTTGGTGTGAGGTGACGTGACGCACAATGACGTGGTTTCCCCCCCAAATCCGAAATCTTTAAATTAGAACTTCTTTTGACTGACATTTCTTTAAATGGACATGTGAAAGACAGGCTCGCTAAACGGGACCTAGTACTGGTTATTAAAGGGACCTCGCCATCACATGGGTTAACTGCTCCTATTATTATCTGGCAAAATATAACTCAGGCTCATCGTACAGAACCGCAAAACATTTCAGGCATGTGGGCAAACAGGGTGGAATATTGCGACAGCCCTGAGGAACAAAAAACAGGACTGGGAACAAGGAAGAAACCACAGACAAAAAACTGACTGTAATGACGATGTCACCGCATCCAGGAAGAGATAGGAGAAGGCCCTGATGTCAGAGTTGGGGCAAAGGAGAGAGATACGGTTGAGGGTGACATCCTGACAATCAGCGAATGCACGGCAGACGCAGGATGTGACAACGGGAGGGAGAGCGCGCGTGCGCGTCCGGCAGGGAGTAATGAGAGGTGACAGGCGCGAGCGTCTCTTTTACACGGGATATTTTCGTTCCTCTTCAACTGTTTCCCTGTGCTAAAAACATGGGATCAAGTGGAGAAAAAAATAGTACAGTGTACAGGCGGACAGTCATTTGCAGCACTGTCGCGATGAGGACATACCAGCCAAGTCAACACCGCCTCGGTGAAGCCTGTGTGGAGCATTGTTTTATATCGTCTCACTATCACACACGCACAGAGCACATATTCCCCAATCAAATAATTAGAATGAAAAAAAAACAACTGAGAATATTGTAGTTTTTAAATATCATACAGAAACTGAACTTTTTTTAATTAAAAAAAACTTTATTACTAAATGTATATAGGCTACTTCAAATCAGTAATCTTCATAATAAAAAGCAAAATAGTTATTTTCTCATTTGATAAGTTCTCTCCTAAAACTTAGAAACTCCAAAAAAAATCTCCCTGTGCCTCCAAATTATATTCAAAACCTATCAGACATATGAAAAAAATATACTGTATATGCAGGATACTGACAAATAAGTTTGACAGACTTTGTAGCTAAAACGAATGGGGAACAATATTTTTTCTCCCTTCAGCAATATAAGTACATCATTCATGTATTTATCTCGTGCTGTCACGTTGTCTTTAAATATTTCCATACACACACATATATTGTATGATCCCTCTCATTCAACATGGAAGGATGTCAGAAATCTATGAATCATTAACTCTGTGATGTTAACCTTCATATCCTGTGATACATCCTTGACGGTATATTTGGAGCCCTCAGTGCCATTTCCCTCAGGTGAACATCGAGACTAACAAAAGTCAGTAAACTGCCCAGCTTGGTCATTGTTTTTCCAATGTATTGTTCTAATGCATGTAGCTAGATTTTACGATCTGGTAGCTTCCCCTCCCAGCCCTATCTTTGTATTGCTCATCTGTGACTGATTTGCACAGAGACAAAGCTAATGCCTTATTCCAAGACTAGTAAAGCAATAGCCAATTGAGAAAATGCTAATTGAAATCAGAGGTTCTTCGATATATTAAAGAGATAAGACTGCGCACCGATCGCATTGGGAGTGGAAGTCCAAAGGACGGGGGGCGGTAATCAAGGCCGCTGGGGTCACTGTGCTGTTCACTGTTCACAGCTGCTTGTTAAATGATGACATACTTACTGTACACCTGAAACACCTGGTGAAACAAGGCGTTGTGGGAATAATGACTGGAGATCGAAAAAACGAGACATTCTCTCAGTGGGCCTAAAGGACAGGAACTGGCAACCCGTGAAGTGAAGGAAGTCGGTCTAAGAATAGGATGAGGCAGCAGGGGGGGGTTAGCCATTGGCCGCTTCAAACAGGAAGTGGGACAAGGGGGGAGGGGCTCGGATGTGGATGATGAAATCAGACAGTGACCTTATGTGTTCATACAGGGAGGCGTGAAATTGATTCAAAGCCATGAACCTCCTTCTGCTTAATCTCTTACTTCAAAAATGTATGTTATTCAATAAATATTCATTATGCCCTCTCTGTAGGGCTACAGGGAATGGCGATTGGTTTGTTTGTGCCATTTTCACACACACACACGCACACACACACACACACACATCTGAATTTCTGAATGGTATCTCTAAAATTCCTAATGCCCACAAAGGAATGTATGGAATTTATGAGTCGGCTGGGAATTATCTGAAGTTTTAAATCAAACTTATCAACAGTATCAGTCAAGAGAAGAAGCAGTAAATCTTCTAGTTGCCTCATTTGAAGGTGTGCTGAGACGCTTCTGGATGATGTCACAGTTCTGTCTGACTCAGATCTACTTCTCAGATCCAGCTGGTCCTCCTGGGGTCCCCGCTTTGATTTTTTTGGTTCTTGTGACACCATCTCATTCACACCTGCATTTTTTCCCCCTCCCAGCTAATTTAGTATCTCTTAGATCAATCCGGCCAAAATATGAGTCCAGATGCTCATGGCCGCCAGGGAATTAAGACCTCTTTGATTAAAGACGGTTGTTTTGTTTGAATATAAATGCCAAAATATTGCTGCCCCAATGTCAGGCACTAAAACAGCCCTGATTACTCCCTCTCCCTCACCTTAAACACATTCACATCACACCAATCATCTCTAAGGAGCCAATCCAGAAACTAATTAAAAAATCCAATAGACATTATTACACTATTTGGCATCTCACTTTGTGCGTATCCTCACTTCGTGCGTACCCCTGCTTTGTGCGTACTCTCGCTTTGTGCATACCCCCAATTTGTGTGTATCCCCGCTTTGTGCATATCCTTGCTTTGTGCGTATCCTCGCTTTGTGCGTACCCCTGCTTTGTGTGTACTCCCGCTTTGTGTCCTATGTGATCTGGCCAGGGTTCCCAGTCCCCTGCCAACTCTGACCAGTACAAGTGGCTAAAATATGGATGGATGGATTGTATTATTATGCACCTTATTTAAAGTATAAACCGCGTAAAATGCCCCTGCATCTTTCTTTTAATAGAACAGACCATCATATTATTGCTAAGAACATAATGCCATTAAAAGTGCTATACAAGATCGTACAGTGGATTCATTTCATTTAAAGGCGCATCTTCTGCCTTAACTCATTCTGTACTGAAGGACAGTTGACCGTTTTGACTCAATTATTTATTTAGGCACAAACAAGGGCTCTTCGTGTTAAAATAAGTGAGAAGTCAGTGGTTACGAAAGGTGACAAAATGAGTGGTGACAGCACACAGTGTAGCCCAGTGATTTACATCTGTGACATTCAGTACACAAGAGCACATTTCCTGAAAGCAAATAGCGGGCCCACAGGGATTAGGGAAAGGGTTCGGGTGTCAGCACTGAAGTCCTACAACAAAGGCACTTTCACACCGAGTGCATTTATATAAACCGGCATGCCTGGTGTCAGCCTTTGTAGTTGTTTTTTATGTTGGCTTTTATCCAAAAAAGTTTGTTTTTCTTTTTTCTATTGCAGTCATTAGGAAAAGGATTTTCTTTTTCTCCTACCAGATTCAGATAATAAAAACTAACCAATGGGATCTTTTCATTTCATCCTCTCATTTCTTCTCATTTCTGGAGGTTGCCGTGGGTAACAGGCTGGATCAGCATCCAGGTGCTGAGAGAGAGAAAACAGAAGCCGCTTTTCTGTGATTGGTCATCAGACATGAGTGAAATGATAAAATGGGCCATCAGCCAGCTCCAATGAAAGCCCTCTTATCTTAAACCCCACTACCCAGGATCCCCCCCCCCCCAGGGACAGGAAGTCTACCCCCGGAAGCTACATGTCTGCATGGGCAGATACCATTGGGTGATCAAGCTGCTGGAAGACCTGGAAACTGGTAAGGTCAGAAGAGAGGGTGAAGGACCATCCCTGGAGGTCTGTCGCGGGGTGAGGACCAGGCACACAGGCACAAAGTTAAATAACAGGTTTGAACTTCAACCCCCTTGAAATTGTTTTGCTCCCAACTAGGCATGCAACTGGTTAGTAAAATAATGAGTTTGAACCCCCTTGAAATTTGCCAGATCCCTGCCCCCCAAATATTTATTTTTAACTACAGGCCTGGTGAGGCCCGCCACACAAGTGATAGCCAAACACTCCCCATTTGACAGTTAGTAGCTCTTGCAACAGGACTGCGCCCAAATCTCAGATATCTATGAAATAAGGGGAACCGGACGAGTCAGGCAGCAGAGTGGTACCATGAAGGCCAGGAATGCCACCTGTCGGTGGTGATGCCCGCAGGGACCACAGGATGCACTCGAACACGGAAAATGTCACGGTTAATTATTGCGGCAACTGTTGCTGTCTAGATACGCTGTGGCATCAGCAATACAGGAACGAAGGACGTAGCCCATTGGCGGTTGGGGAAAAGAAAATGTAGCTGGAGCCCTTTTCAGCCCAAACGGAAGGATGCAAAATCAGAGGAGTGTGAGCATAGTGGAGATGGCGCACATGTCGTTGTACCCAGGGCTACTCATCCTGCGCTGTCCTACTGCTGGAACCAAGAAGGGAAATGTACATAATACCGTAGCCTCTGTCACAGTTTAAAAATGTATATTTCAGGCAAATGTTAGATTGCATGCCAATAGATTTTTGAAGCATTTTCTTGATAATTTGGGTTAGATGATTGAATACGTTTTTAGAGCTCGCTGAAAATGGGTTTAGGCATGGGCTGTCATGTGGCTTCGCGGAGGACTGGAATAGTTTTATGCTTTTTTGGCCAGAATAATGTTGCATCGGTTTCCTAAAGACTTTTATCATCAGGTAAATGATTTGTAGTTCGTACAGATAGCCACCAATCTTCTGCAGGTGCTTTTGACATCTCCACTGCTCACACAAACAGCTAATCCCATGATGTTATGAGCTCATGTCAACAGCAATCCTGTGATGTCATGAGATCACGTCAACAACCAATCCTGTGATGTCATGAGCCCATGTCAACAGTCGATCCATTGTTGTCATGAGCTCACATCAACAACCAATCTTGTGACAACAAGAGCTCATGTCAACAGTCAATCTCATGATATCTTGCTGTTTGACTTCAGTCAGACTTCAACAGAAAACCCATCATAAATGGATAATAAAAGAGTGTGTAAATCATTGTAAATCTCAGGGGTTGTACGTGATCAATTTGTGCACTGACAATACACTATGTAAAAGCATATTATAAAGTATTAAAAATTTGATATTCTGGGAATCCGAATCCATTCCCAAATAAGCAATCAATTAATTAATCAATTAATTAATTAATTGTCAATCAACCAATTAATTGATCTATTGATTAATTTCAACGTGCAACTACGGTGACTAGGAGAAGCAACGTGAAGATTTCTTACATTCAGCAGCATGTGGAAACAGGGTTCTACTGTCAGCAGGCAAAACCACACAGATACGTACGTGTCTGTATTAGCCTGTATTATGTAATTCTGCGGTTTCATGGAGATTACGTGGAGACAGGATGAAGGATGCCGAACATCACTCCGCAAGCCTCACTCTGTCTTGCAGCCATTAGGCCGAGAGCGGCTGGTCTTTGGGCTCCGACCTGAGCTCTGGGATTTAATAAATAGTATCTCTTCTGGAGTGATCATTCATCGGTGATATCAGACTGAGCGTTGCATGCGTGTGCAACTCCCTGCTGCCAGACTACAGGAGACAAAAGCTGCCTTTCGCAAGGCGCCTCTGGGTATATTTCCTGCACCATACACAGAGATTCCTAAAGACGCAATGCAATTGAAATTCACCCCTTTTGTGTCATGCAAACCAGATAAGGGGTGCACTTTGAAGAGCTTTTTACATAGAAATTGCTAAATGCATTATATACCCCGTACGCAAATTTGATTTCATGTCAGATTAATGCTCATACAATAATCTTAATCAGCTGAAAGAGCTTTGTTACTGACTGAATTCAGCTGACTACAACTCATACACGGAAACATGAAATCATGAAAGTAAAGTATTATTAAATAGCGACAGTATGCAGTAATGTACGATTAACAAGAGTTAAGTTGTATGGATGACTTAAAACAATGAATACGCTTATTCTGAGATCATTTTCTGCTGTGCTGTATATCAGTGTCATTACTCAAAAACAGAATTATATTCAATAAATCTCATCAGCACTAAAATAAAACCACAGGATGTTGTCAGGAGTCCCCCAAGGTGGGAGATACCACGTCAGCAAGCTGAGGGGGGTGCCCTTTAAGTGAGAGAACTGCGGAAAAGTGAATAAATAAAATAAACTAGCTGTGTATTCAGGGTGGGGTTGGATTCCAAGCATCTAAGAAACATTCATACCTGTTGAATTATTTAAGTACCCAAAAGGCTTCAGCAAAAAGATGACCTCATTATTCAGGGATATCAGGATGCTGGCCCACTGTGTCTGCATGGGAATATATGTAGCTATCTAATTAACATATCCATTTGAATCACCATCACTTGAATTTTATATCTCATCATTAATAGTATGAGATACATCCTACAATCCCCATAATTTATGCTGGGGGATGCTGTATGAGATACCATGTGGGCGAGAAAAGTAGCGCATTTGATTGTGGTGGCTCAGCGGGTTAGTGAACGGAAGGTTACCGATACCAATGTCAGGGTCAGCAGAAACATCATTAATGTTTGTTGCTTAGGATAAAAGCAATAAACTATGCGTCAGAGGAAGCAGACACATCATTAATGTTTGTTGCTTAGGATAAAAGCACTAAACTATACGTCAGAGGAAGACGGGGCATTTAGTGTGTTGATGATGCGTCCAGAAAATCCGTCCCAAGCTCCCACTGTGCTCTTCCTCTAGAAATAAAGCCCCCTGACAGGTGACTGAGATAGTTAAGGTCCACTTGAGTCTGAGGTGACCAGTGAAAGCTGTCTCAGCATCTCCAACTAGGTGAAACAAACCGTCTTCACACACAGTATCACTTACTAACAATCCAGCGGGGCAAAGCAGGAATGGGCATGAAGACCGACTCATCTGACCCCAAAATTATGGAAACACCATCACCTGGATCGAGATCTGAGCCAACAGGCAGTTCCTGGTACAGGCTTGACTTATCAATGACATCATTCAAAAAAGGACAGGCTCGGCGTGGAGGAGGGAGCGAGCTGTGGACCGTGTCTGGCCGTTAATTCTCCATGACACACCTTTTGTCCTGGAGTCGGTGATGTTTTTATTTGCTGAGAGAGATGAGCCAAGTCCTGAAGCAATTCTGATGTTGCAACGTGTAGCACCTTGTTGCCAGAGCTCGAGTTAGTGCAGGTGCTGTTACTCATTACATCTGGTATCAGCTGGAAGGGACAGAGCAGAACGTGGGCTGAATCTGTGCAACTCGCCAGCTACCCTCCTCCAGAACGTGTGCTGCTCTGCTCCTGCACCCTGGCGATTCCTGGTAGAGCGTCTGTAATGTCATTTACCTTAAAGATATAAGACATGAAGGCTGCTTCTTATTATTGGTTGAGCAGAAACGGTTGTATGCAGCTATGACAGTATGCTGTGAAGGTGCCAATCGTTAGACCACAAACCACTGCTTTAACAAACGGAAGCCCAGCCTCCCTTGTTTTAGTGATAATGACAAAGTGATGCTCTAGTCTCATTGGTGGGAGTTTCAGTTCTACATCAGACTGCAAATTAAGAGGCAGGTGAGCTCACCATTAACACGCATTCAAGTAGACAGACTTCAAGCAAGAATTACACTCATCAAGTCATAGTGATAAAGTCACATGACCACAGGGAGTGGCCGTGGTGAATGAGTGAGGCAAAATATTAAATAACTGTCTTAACAGAATCCCTTTATCCCTCCTGCAGTCACAGTTATGCTTTTCCTAAGGCGCTTTAATGATCTTGTGCCATTTTTTAGCTTGGATATCTCTATAGTGTTTAATCTCTCTTATTCAATTGTTGTATTAACAAACTTGTATAAAAGTTGATGCCTTTTGCCAAAACAATCACCATTTCCACGCATCTAATGTGTCATCATCTTCCTCTGCACACTTTTTCTACATGTCCTGCACACATTTTATTTAAAAGAAAAAGAGTTTTATTTTTAAATTCAAGCCTCTGCTTGCCAGTGCTGCCAACAGCAGCTGAGCCCATCGGGCAAAATAACCAGGACCATGTCCTAAAACGTGGGGAGAATTCTGCCAGGACGGGTCAGTACTGAAAACAGACAAGACGGCGTAACGCGGCGGAGTAACCGAACACATCAACACGGGAGCCTGTGTGGCTCAGACCTCTGGATATTTCAGTCCAGAGTCAGGAGGTAAAAATAAAACAGAACACAAAACATATCGTTAGAGTGTCTGTTCACTTCCATTGCATTTGCTTATTCATCAGTTAAGTACATAATGAAACACTGTGTTGTTAGCATGATGTATTACTAATAAATTCACTGATGCATTTTAAAGCCATTTTGGGATTTTTTCCTCATATGTCAGTTGGCACTGTCAGGGACGCTCTTGCTGTAAAATGACGTGCGGCCGTTTTGGGAGTTTGTGTCCCGCACCGGTGCAGTTCTGTCTGTCTCTCTCTCTCCAGCAATCAGTTACTCTGCCTGAAAACCGAGTACAGAATCCAGCCGCCTGAACTCCCAGCAGGTGTCTGTGTGCTGTCTGGCATATCGCCGCCGCATGGATGGCTGCTGTTGCTCCTGCTCCGGGCAGTGGGGGGGCGTTAATTAACAATCCTGGTAATTTTAGTCAGGCAGTCCCAGGGCAGAGCTCTGATCGGCACAGGGCTGGGGGCCAGAGGTCCTAGCGGCATCTCTCACTGTCAGCTGATGACAGAGGCATTCCACCCACTCAGTAACGATCAGAATTTTTTTACTCAGTAAAAAACTCACAGTATCTGAATCCTGCATTCCAGGTGTCCAGAGATTCAGTCCCATTTCTGTGAGGCTGCCTTTGCATTTGAGGAGTTATGCAAACAAACAATCACAGCTGATTCCAAGGCTACACACATGTATTATTGGATTAAGGGTAGCCTGGTGCTAACAATGGCAGGAAAATATCAAACAGATCATAGGATAAAATACTTCTATCACAAATATTCTGCAGCTGTACAGTAGTGTAGAACAATCCCCCCTCCCCCCCCCTTGATGTTTCAAAGCAAATTTGCACCTTAACCTTCAGTGACTACTTGCAAACACCTGCACCCACCTCCCTCCTCCCTGGCACACCGGACGCAGAAACACGGAAACGCATACTTGCTTCCGAGCGTGTCCATGTGACAAATGCCTGCATGGGATGGTGCAGCCCCCGATTTTAAAGGGAGGCGCTCACTCAGTCGAGAGTGGACATGGTTAAGGAAGCGCAACAATGTTTGACACAGAGTAAGAATACGCTTGATCTTTCACCCAGAAACCTGTGGATAGATTCTGTTTGTCCATCCATCTTTCATAACTATTTACCCAGCAGAGGGTGATACAGGAGCCTTTCCGCAAAAGCACAGGGCATAAGGCAGGCGTCACCCTGGATGGGATGCTGATGCATCGCAGGACACAAACTCAGGAGATCTATAATCTACAGCAGCTCACATAATTGCATGCTTTTGGACTGCAGGCAGAAGCTAGAGAAAACCCACCTGGTGTCCCCCCCCACACACATATCTAGGGTCAGGAATTGAACCCACAACCTTGACAACACTAGGACAAAATTGGTGCCCGTGGAGCCATATACTACCCACTACAAATACAATAATAAGACATTTTTTAATCATTTTGCACACGATCATCGTTATATAAAAGTGACAAAAGAATCATTTCAAATATGCTGTTACGGAACTAGATCATATAAATTATCACTGATACGGATTGTGCAGGTATGGCTAATATACCTGACGAGAGTGTGAATGGTGAACGGTTTAATCAGCCTCCCAGCTATTGCACAATACTGTCCGATGTGTCAGGTTTCTACATAGTTGCTTAGCCACTCGTAAGACATGTGCTCACTGCAACATCAACAGTATGAAACCAAAGGCAAAGTTCTTTACTACTCAGGTTGTATCTGATACAGACGAGATGTCAGTACACTATTATCTTGAGAGAATTAAAAAACCACAATGCTAAGAAAACACAAGCTGAATTACAGTGTTTTGAGCCTCATAAAGTCTGCCCATTGCATAACCCCACTCAGCAGTGGTATGTGAGGTACTGGCATCGCTTTAAATCCACCATTAAAATAACTCACTTTACTGATAAAGGCAGAACCATCCCAGTAAGTAAACAACCCTCATTTTGTGAATGGCGGGAGCCTTACATAACAAACTGGAGCACTGTTCGGGCCACGTGGTCTCCGTTTGCGCTCACAATCGCCTTTGCGTTTACACCCAGGAACGCATAAACACAAGGAGATGGCAAATGTTTCAAATACCTCCAAAACACTGTCATCGCGGCCCTCTGCAAACATACTGCTACAAGCACAAGATGTGCGCAGCTCAGCCAAAACGATACACGTGTCTCCTGTATACATATCTGCCATGAACCGATGCACTGGATCTCGTGTCAGCTCAGTCCAGGCACGTCGAAAAACCGATACGATCCGCCTCCCCTGTACAGGTGATGATTACCGCTGTCTTAGGCTGTCATTTGGGAATTTTTTGAATTCCTTCAAGCAGATGTTTATCCCTTCGGTAAATATCACAATTGTGTTGTAAATAAACCAAAAAAGAAACTAAAAAAAGACTAAATGAATCATACCATAATTAGTCAAATTATCCTGGTCAAGGTTGGGTGGGCCTGGACCCTATCCCAGATAACATAGGGCACACGGCTAGTGAACCCTGAACACGATGCCAGTCAATCACAAGGCACATACATGGGCACTCAGTCACTGCCGGCGACTCAGAGAGACCAGTCAGCCCGGCTGCATGTCCTTGGACTACAGGAATAAACCCATGAGTCACAGGAAGCCACCAAGAATGCTAAGATGACACCAGTGGAGGGATGTTATCAGCTGATGCATATTTCATTGAAATGTCTACCAAAAGAAAACATAATCACATCTTCATGGAACACCAGTCTTGGGTTATATTGGCCACCAAGGACGCCAGAGATTATGTCCATTACATATTTCTTTACTACATTTTTATGATGACATCCATCTTAGTTTCTCAATTAAAAATCCTGATCTGAATGTTTATTAACACATAAAGCAGGTGTGGCCAATCTTATATGCAAATGGCCAGTGTCGCAAACACACACACGCAGGTTGGTCTACCTATCTAAATGGGGACGTCCATTCATTTCTTTGGGAGAAACCCTAATCCCAAACACGACATCCAAATGTACATCCTCCTCTGTACTCCCTCCTCTGTACATCCTCCTCTGTACTCCCTCCTCTGTACTCCCTCTTCTGTACACCCTCCTCTGTACTCCCTCCTCTGCACACCCTCCTCAGTAGTCCCTCCTCTGTACATCCTCCTCTGTACTCCCTCCTCAGTACATCCTCCTCTGTACTCCCTCCTCTGTACATCCTCCTCTGTACATCCTCCTCTGTACTACCTCCTCTTTACATCCTCCTCTGTACACCCTCCTCTGTACATCCTCCTCAGAAATCCCTCCTCTGCACACCCTCCTCTGTACATCCTTCTCTGTAGTCCCTCCTCCGTACATCCTCCTCTGTAGTCCCTCCTCTGTACTCCCTCCTCTGTACATCCTCCTCTGTACTCCCTCCTCTTTACTCCCTCCTCAGTACATCCTCCTCTGTACTCCCTCCTCTGCACACTCTCCTCAGTAGTCCCTCCTCTGTACATCCTCCTCTGTACTCCCTCCTCTTTACTCCCTCCTCAGTACATCCTCCTCTGTACTCCCTCCTCTGCACACCCTCCTCTGCACTCCCTCCTCTGTACTCCCTCTTCTGTACACCCTCCTCTGTACTCCCTCCTCTGTACATCCTCCTCAGTACTACCTCCTCTGTACATCCTCCTCTGTACACCCTCCTCCGTAGTCCCTCCTCTGTACACCCTCCTCTGTACTCCCTCCTCTGTACACCCTCCTCTGTACATTCTCCTCTGTACTCTCTCCTCTGTACTCCCTCCTCTACACACCCTCCTCTGTACATCCTCCTCTGTACTCCCTCCTCTGTACTTCCTCCTCAGTAGTCCCTCCTCTGTACTTCCTCCTCAGTAGTCCCTCCTCTGTACATCCTCCTCTGTACTCCCTCCTTTGTACATCCTCCTCTGTACTCCCTCCTCTGTACTTCCTCCTCAGTAGTCCCTCCTCTGTACTTCCTCCTCTGTACTCCCTCCTCTGTACATCGTCTCATCCGAACGCGCTCAGCGAGGCAGCAGCTCTGGGCCAAACGGATCGTAAGGGGAACGTGTCACATCACACAGTCCTGTTACATTGTGCTGTGTCTCTGCCTCTCCGGCTCCTCAAATCAAACATATGTAGCATCTTACATGGGTGAAATATGGAATTAAATATTTAGCGCCTCACATCGGAGGGTTACAACATGAGGCTCCATGCTCTGCGTCCTTTAACTGATCATCCCACACTGTCCCGAATATTCCATAGATGAAAAATAATATAAATGTAAATATAATCTAGTGAGAATCTTCCTTTCATATATCCATTCAGCCACTTTCCGCACCCTGTCCATCTGAGAGTCACTGTTTGTGATGAGATGATTAAAAAAATGTCTAAAGTGCAGCATAAATAAGGCTTTAAATGCTGACAGGCACCTTAAAAACCATCACAGAATTATATATCGACTCAATATATATGCTGATTGTTTTACGCATCGCTGGCTCACTGTTTTCAAACAGATATTGATAAAGGTGTCAGCCAATAGTAGGACTTTTACCCTACAGATGTGAGAAAAGTCACCCATTGGCTTAAAGACCAGTATACACTCCCAAGCAGTTGTGTTTATATGTGTCATTATGTATTTTTACCAAAAATTAAATACCTATTTAACCAAAAATAGCTGTGCCTATGTAAAGTCCAACCACAAGCATTTTCCATAAACATCCGCTTGGCATAAACTGCTTTCCGTATCTGTAACGACCTCGCAACTGGAAACACAGTATGTTCTTCTGCAGATGTTCCTCATGATTTGCTTGTCTGTTTCTGCTCCTCGCCCATGTTGACCGTCGATTACCGAGAACGCCAGCAAACAGCAGACAAGGTCTCGTGATGAAAAGGAGGAATGAGCCGCGGCTGAATCTGACGAGGCTGGAGAACATCTGTCTTTTTGCTTCTCATTTGGCACCTGCAGACACGTCATTTGGAAGAGTTCTCCATCTAGCCCGCACTGGTGATCCATTCTCAGTCTCCCCCCCATGCACATGGTCATGGTCAGATTGCTGCCCCCCCCCCAATGCTCAGTGTTGAGTGGACAACCGGCCCCAGAGAAAACAACCTAAGCCACCAGCTGATTAAGACCTGTCCACCCTGTCTCCAACTGGCTTCCCAAAATGTCCTCCATCTGAGGTTCACAGCTTCTCCAGCTTCCCACTTGCATGACTCTCATTTTAAAAATATCCACTTAGACGATAATGAATAAATGTCCCTGCACTGATGCTCAAACAAGACTGAGGACGTTTGCAGATACCGATGGTTTTACAACTATTGCCCCTCGTTCAGTGAAGAATAAACACAGTCCAGTGGAATCCCATTGTACTTATATGAGAGGCACAGACTTCAGATGATAAATAACAGCAAAGCTTTTCTATGCAAGGTGTTTAGAGGAGTCCGTGCTAATGCCCGTGCCTTCGAAATCTAAAGTAAAAAAAAATCTCCATCTAGAAAATTATTCTTTTTAAATACTCTTTAAGATAACCAGATTGTATCTGCAGACTATTAGTCAGGTCTAGTGTCAGTGAAGCCTTCATAAGTGACACTTCATAAATGAAAAAAAGTTTTGCCTTTCAACTGTCATTTCGCCATGTCCTATTCTGTTCATTCCTCTCCAAAATCTCTAGAAGGACCCTTGATCAAATAAACAGACCCGGAAAAAATAGCATTTAACGCTTGTAATGGAATGATACATTCCTCTCGACAATTTGAAGTAGCCAGCTAGGGAGGGTTTTACGTTGAAAAACATGGGCAGCGTAGCATGAAAATGAATTTCATTATTAGGCAAAATCACTTCGGAAAATCTATGCAGTGAATGCCCAGGCCTGCGCAAAGGTCCCCCTTGTAGATACACAAATATCAAAATTACAATATCAAAACGACGAGAGGGAATGTTACTGGCGGCTGGGGTCAGCCAGGAACGATGCTTGTGCTGGTCTGCAGCCAAACAGTTGCTAGTTTAAGTCCCACAGACGCTTTCTGTTATAATTAAAAGCTGTCAGATTCAGCCTCCAGCTGGATGAACCATTACCGAAAACAGCCATAACATTTTGGAATAATATAATTTATGGACCCAAGGGTTGGTCTGTGATGTCAGAATTTCAAACTGGATACATTTATTGAGAGCCTGATTAAAACAATAATCACCTCTGTTGTCTTATAATGCTGATTTTTGTCATATTTTCCTAAATTATAAGATTCATCTTGTATTTTCGGTCTTGAACTCCTGTCATACTATTTGCGACTCGCTATAAGATAGGGGCCTTATAAAGGCTCTAGATTGCGTACAGCCATCCTGTGGTTTGTGTAACCCCTCATCTCCCTCCTCCAAAGCCCCCGCAAACATGTCAAAGACACACCATCTGCAGCCCCATCGCTGCCCATCGTGTTTACATCAGTGCCTGATAAGTGTCTGTCCTGACGAGAGTCCAGCATCCCAACGCATGGATAAGAAAATGCTTTACATTCCACAGCTATAAAAAAATCAGCACAGCGTGCATCTCATCAAGCTCACAGGGATGAAGTCTCGCCCACTAGTGCTAAAACCACGACTGTCCACCTGACCCGCGATTCGGCCAGTCGCCTAAGGTCATGTGCGGAGTGAACACACTGCTGCAAATGCTCGGTTTGTTAACTCCGTGTATTCAAAAAAGCAGAGCAGTCTGGAAATGTGGAAACTACTTTATACACTGCCTACTCTATAGCATGACTGAAGAAATCAGTTTAAGGTCTTGCTTCTGCAGCTCAACTCGTAGAGCACTGCGCTAACAATGCGAAGGTTCAAATGGGGGCATGGGTAACTTGTACTCCCTCCTTTTACTGAAACTTTCTTTGGGTAAATGTGTCAGATCAACGATTCCCACCATTCACATAGCATCAGACCTGACAGAATGTGATGTAAGTGATTATTTCTGAATTTATCTACATTTACCCTAACAAGAATCAAACTAGACTTCAAACTTTTCAAATGAGAGGAATATTAACTTTCAATTTTAAAATGAACAACAAAATTATAAAGTTATTGCTTTTAAACTTCTACAAGTCATACTCACTTCAGCATAGCTGTCACAGAAACTTTTCACAATATAGGACTGAAATTTCTGTTGAATTTCAAACATTTAGGCACTCAGACCTCTTAGCATTGTCTAGAAGAAACAAACTGGCAGATGTACCCGGAATCTAGCTCTCTGTTGCAGTATCAGGACCTGGAGCACATAGGGCCAGTTACGTTTCCTATTTTTAACCTCAAGTATTCATCAGCTGCCTATCTTGGACGGGCATCAGCGCAACATGATATAAACTAACAACCGTCAGTGCCGCTCTCATCGGCACACTACTAAAGCCAGCACCTGGAAATTTTGACCAGTCACCTGATCTGCACTTTCATTTGTGATTGGCTGCTGTAGAATGAGCATTGATTTCCCTCTTCTTTATTTAAGATAAGTGATGAATGTGGCTGTTTCATTCTGTCTAATATAGATCAAATAATCAATCTGGCCTTGGAGAGCAATACATCCTCATTAACTTTATACATAAAATAGTCAATTTGAAAAATCTGGAGCTGTGATTTACTTCCTTTATGCGAGTAGGTGAAAATTTAGATTTTTTTAATAATAAAAATTATGCTTTGCATTTTATTTACCAACATAAACACAGTACAACACAATTAGATCTGCCAATTTTAAGTGAATTTATTTACACAATATTCATATTCAATTCAAATTCAATAAAAAATAAACTTTATTTGTCCCCATGAGGCAATTAAAGGCACACAGGGCAGTTGAACAAGGACACAGTGATGTAAAGTGCAACAGTATTTACAGTATTTAGAAGATGCTGTGCAAAATTACACATTAAAATTTTTAAATGTATTTAGATTTATTTATTTATAAGAATCTATTACCCAAACCAACACATAGTTACGAATTCAGAGTCAGACAGTCCCCGGAATAACGGAGGGTTAGGTACCCTGCTCAAGGTCCTAATGGTGAAATCAATCTGTAGAATGTGGGATTTGATCTGGTGACCTTCTAATCACAGACATGGTGTCCTAACCCACTGAAAACCACTGATTTTTGAGAAATATAAAGACATACAAATTGTGATGCTTTAGTAATTAGAACACATGCGGCTTATAAGTAGATTACGTTTGTTTTATTTATACATTTCCTGAAATCGTCACCACCTAAATCAGTCACTGATGAGTGCCATTCACACCCTTGAAATGGGACATATTTAGTTCCCCGGTGGGAGGGGTATTCATTATTTTATTACCTGGCCATGTGCTGCTTGGGAGCAAAGACATTGGGGAGGGGGTTGCTCAAACCCCTAATTTTACTACGTGTTCACGTGCCTGCCCCCTATGGTCGGTGTAAGGTACTACCAGTGTACTAGGCTGCATTTGGCCTTCAAGTGGCTCCTGCGTTGCTGCTGTGCACACCGACCTCTGGCAAAGCAGCAGTCTGGCAGCTGCTTCTGATGCAGACACTGGCTGGCTGCTCTACCCAGCCATAAAGAATGTAAAAAAAAGTGTTACATATTATGACAGTTTTGCAGACTGTGACCTGTTATTGACATAGTGGGCTTGCTCGTCTTGGTATCGATATATCAGAGAGTGTACAGCCCGTCAGCAACAGGAAATGACATCGCCGAGCGTCTTGCACACCTACAGCACATGAGAATAAACGGGCACGCTGGGGTTTTCTCCCGCTGCGGCTCGTCGGGTTATAATCCAGCTCATTAAATTATCCGCCTAATTAATTACGCGACGCCGCGTTCGCTCCACAGCCGATGTGGCACAGCAACAGTCAAACAATAATGGCCTCATCCGCCTTCAACAAACAAGCTCCGTCTTCCCAGGCCAGTCGATGGCGCATTAATTAACTCGCACTAAATAAATATTTGCAGAAACATTTTTAAAATACGGCAGGTAAGACGGGAATCAGATTGTCACTGCCGTACATATTAATAACGACATCTGCAGGATTGTTTTTAGAGATGCTGAGTGCGGGTGGGTTATAAAAGGTATTTTGGCAAAGGGGAGTCAGTCGGGAGACTTTCTGCTCCGAAACTTGTTCAGCAAATATCCGGCGTGTTCTTTCCTCCCTTTCAGACGAGACATGATAACATTACTTTTCCAGCGGCGTGACAGATTTCTGTGACGCGACTATCAAAGGCTGATTTCCTATTCCAGAAGCATCACCATATGACTAAATCAGATGCTGGGAGATACAAATGTGCCTTTAGCTGAAAGCGACAAAAGCACTCAGTTCTCCAGGGGTTAGCATCAGACTATACCATTGGTTAACACAATCGAGCTCTGTTCCAAAACGTTGTTTATCACAGATCCCTAACTGCTGAATACAGTGGTTTGTTTTCATAGACACTAGCTATCCCAGTACCTTACATGATTATAAAACAAGCTCTTATAAATCTGGACAGACTGAGAAAATGCGCAAAATGTACGAAAGGGTGCATTTGTATAATTTTCTATATGTAGATTATATTAAAAGATTAAAAGTAAATACCAGTTGAAAAGCCTTTTAAATTTTAAACCACGTGGTTACCTTTCATATAAATTGCATAATATTGCAAAAGGTAGCGTTAAATATAGCCACGACATAACGTTTGACCCAAACGGAAAGAAAACGCTGGTGTACGGTGTCAAAGGAGGGGACAGTAACTGGGCACAGGTTGTCACACAAGAGGGACGAACCCTCTTCATTATATTCGTACCCGTTCAGCGAAAGCCGCTGTCCGGAAACACTCAGTCGTAATGAACGCTTCACAAAAACTGAATCCGGTTGCCAAGGGACAGTACACAGTGGGCACAAAACACTTCTCCAAAAAGACAACATGTGTCAGAAAAAAAAGTCAGCATTACAGTGAAGACTTCCTCCAAAAGGAGTGTTTGCTTAAATAAGCATACGAGATATGAATCGCGGTGCTTCCCCAGCAAGAGCTGTCCACGGGACAGTTTCAAAACATTCGCTTTTATTCCTTGCCAAGTTGACAGTTGAATAGTTACTTTTTTCCGTGTCCTATTAGAAGACACTCCTGGCAAGTAACGCTGCAGCATTTCTATTTTTGGAAAACTTTTTAAAAATGATATCGAGACTGACTTGATTACCGATCAGTATCATCACTGGACAAGCTGACTGAGTAGCTTTTTAAAACCAGTGGAATTCATGTATCAGTATCGGTAACAGGGTCTACAATGACCCAGAAAAGCAAGCGCACACTGGCCAGCGCAAGACCTAAATACTTCGGGCAATCAGGTTACGGCCTGTTATGAAGAGCAGACATAATTAGGCCTCTTTCCAGTGCCATATTTTTATATAGCTCATTTTCTTTTGGACAGATATCAGCTTTAATGTTCATAATGAATTTTCCAAACAAAAAACGATTATTTAAATAGACAATTTATTATCACAAGATACACAAAAGAATAAATAAGGTTTCGTCAAATACAGATTTCGTTATTTTGGAAAATGTATCATTTATTACAGGTGTAATATTCTCTTACAGCTAATGCAAACTATGAGCTAGCTGCACTCTCGTCTTCACTGCCCGTTGTGCGCCTTCTCCGGATCGCGGCCGTAAGTAACGCAGTCCTCGTCTTCCCTTGTGCAATCGCCAGCGCTTTCTTTAGCAAGCAAAGAGCCACCGCTGGGTATTAGCTAAGTATCTAATCTCAAGTAACAATTCGCCCTCGTAATGAGAAGGCAACGCGTTTTAAAGTCAGCTACATCTGTGTTCCCGAACCGCGCACATAACGCGCCAATTTGCACGCAGGTCTTCTACCAACTTAATAGAAATAAATGTATGGCCTGACAGTCTACTCAATGCAGTGTAGTTGCATTGATAGAGTTTTATGAGTCAGTGGTGTGCTTCTTGAAACCCCTAGAAAGAATCACACTCCTTCGCCGATCGCAGCAAACCCTACACTGTTGAGTCGCTACAATCACAGAAAAAGGAACAACGGTGACAAATATATACTCGTCTAAAAATAGAAACAGAGTCGTCCAATAGGATTGGCGAAGACGTCGAATGTACCGACCAATCGCATTCCGGAGGAGACGGGCCCTGTATCATGCGACGTCGGCTATTGGTTAGAGGTGATATCATAGGCGTGTTGACAAGATGGGCCACGCCGGATTGGTCGCCGTTTCAAAAGCATACAGCTGTCACGGGAGGAAGGTTGGCTGCAAGGTTTGAATAGGGAAGTTTATCAGGCGCTGGGTCTTGTAGAGAGTTAGTTCGCGGATTGCGAAAGGTTTGCATTTGCGAGATAAGCAGGACTCACTTTGGCAGCATTGAGAGAAAAACATCTCAGTTCTGCTCGATTGCATGTACGAGTACAGCAGAAGGTTGCTTGCTGTAAAGACTTCAACTTTTTTATTTACAACTTGATTGCTTGTACATTTTAAATAGTCTGTTACGAGCAAACTTTGTCTGGGATTTAAAATGGATGTTCTACCGATGTGCGGCATCTTTCAGGAGCTTCAGATCGTACACGATACCGGGTATTTTTCGGCTTTGCCTTCACTTGAAGAATACTGGCAGCAGGTAATAAATCTCTATCTTCTTTTTAAAACTAAACCCGGTTCTGGACCTAAACCGACTGATGTCAATATCAGCTGTCCAGCTGTTTGATTGGGTACTGAAACGACAACGTGCGCTGTTGCCACAACTGCTCTACACGTCACTTGGTACTTAACCCGCTAGACAGTTGTCTGAGTTTTTCTTTGCTTTTACTTAGGTGAAAATATACTGCAACTACTGAAGTGAGACGTTTATCCGACTCTGTACATTTTAAAGCAGTGTTAATCGGATCTAATCTAGCTGCCGTACTGTAAATGAACGTTTTCGTCTTGCATTTGCTGTCTTATGCTAATGCATTACTTACAGGAAATCAACTTGGACGCATACCATTCATTCACTATAGCACATCTGGAACTTATCTCGGAGTCCTTAACGGACTTGATCTCTTACACCCAAGTTCACACAGTTGATTTAATCCCTTGCAAAAAAGAAAAAAATATTTTAAACTGGGCACCCTAGAGGTCTGTAAAAGAAAACGATGTTGCTCAAAAATTGGAATATTGCGACAGGGTTAGATGGACTAAATGAATGAGATTGTGACGCAACAATGCAATCGCTTGTTTTTGTTGCGATGTGGAACATTGTAAGCGCGTAATCCTGCTCGGCTCTCACGACAAATGTTTCACTGATTGCTTACTGCGTATGAAACTTCTGCTGCTCTGGGTGTTTTGAAATGTTGACGTGGGTGGTACTAAATAAACTCTAGTTTACTAGAGTGATTCTTTTCTTTTTTGCCTTTCTTTTTATGAAACAAAAATAAACATGAAACAAGAATAAAGTGTCATCGGGCCTACGCGAACCTCGTACTTTGACAGGAGTGCTTAATTAGTATGCATTTTTTTTTCTTCAAAGCTGCTTTTGTAAGGGGATTTGCGATTTAAGTTGAAAGCGGTTCCCTTCAGGCATTTTAGGGTCTGGCACCGAGTCAAGTTCTTCTTCGCAGAGTCGCTTTTGGTAACGGGTACACGTTTGTTACACTATAGACAATTATTAAGCAAGTTTTTTTTTTTTTAAACGTGCTTGGAGAGCATGAAGTGGCGTCTGAATCGATACTGTTATGAAGGATACGTATGTGGTTTTCATGGTGATCGCCAGATATCTGTACGGTCATAATGAAAAAGTACCCATGTCAAAAGCGACACTGGAGGCCCCGAGAGCCGCGCCACGGCTCGGCGTGTGGGGATGCGCCGAACTTCCGCAAAATGCAACCTAGAATAATTACGTAACTTTTAAAGATATGCAAACCGGTTGTTTGGACAGGAGGTCGTGAAGCTGCTGAAGTAAAGTTATTAATGTAGTCCTACGGATAAGGCTCGGAGGCTTAGATGTTTCCTTCCTTTAAGACCTGCACGGCTCTAGGTATCGCAGGTCCCAGATCAGTCGACGAGCGCCCTGCGGAAGCTTTAAAAGGCGTTATGTAATAGTGGGTTATGGACTTGGAACGTAAACTGGAATATAACGACGAGCAGCAATTATTGCATGAAAAAACGAAACTGCCGGTGATATATAATAGCATTATTATTATTGTCATCATTATTATAATTACTATTATTATAATTGTTGTCGTCGTTATAGAAGGTTTAATCGAAAATGATAATTGTGAGGAAACATACACCACATTCACATTTCTTTTTATGTCCAGGGTTGTCCCAGTGTTTCTTTACCTATTTGGCAGATGTTATCTTATTCATATTGCATCAGTCTTTTACATTATGGTTTTGTTGTTTAGCCGCTATGATTATTATAGGTGTATACGACCAGCTGTGCTGGGAGAGAACAGCTCCCCTTAAACCTGGCCCATCACCCGGCCACGCGCCGTCCCTAACCCCGCACCCCTCCCCTCTGCTCTCGCCCAGACCTGCCTTGAGCTGGAGAGGTACCTTCAGAGTGAGCCCTATGTCTCTGCTTCCGACATCAAGTTCGATGGTCAGGAGGACCTCTGGAGCAAACTGATGCTGATGAAGGCGGAGCCCAGCCCGCGGATCGCGCGCGTCGCTGAGGATGATGGCCCCGACAACCACATCTCAGAGACCAACAGCTTGAGCTCTGATGCCAGCAGTGAGACGTCAGACAGCTCGGAGGACCTCTCGCCTACGTGCAGCTTCACGGCTGACTCGCTAGGGGGCGTTCCTGTCCACGGGGGCCACTTCGGCTCCTCGGTCATCGCCACGCCGCCATCCTCGCCAGAGGCAGTCAGGGAGGCGGGGGCTCCTCGGGTCTGGGGCTCCGCAAACCCAGAGCAGAGCTCCCCAGGGAAGATCCGAGGTGGCGGCGTGGGAAAAGGGGCGGAGAAAACGCTGGTGGGAGGGGCTGGGGAGGTGTCACCCGACGGCAGGAAGCGGGTCCATCGCTGCCACTTCAGCGGCTGCCGGAAGGTTTACACGAAGAGCTCACACCTGAAGGCGCATCAGCGCACACACACAGGTGAGCTCCTAGGCACTCTGCCTGGCCATGTGACCACGTGAAGGCGCGAATCCCAACTTAGAGGACGATAGGAGCTGTGGCTGGGGTGTTTAACTCCATCCTCCCCAAATAAAATCCCCTGATTGAAAAAAGTATGACTTAACCCACTTGGAATGTGGGTACTTGTGGGGGAAGCGGGGGCTTATTTGGATTAAGAGACACGGTTCATCAAAGACCTAAAATTTCACAATGGGAATGGAAAACCATTCAGGTTTTTTTAATAGCTGTCCAAATCTTTTTTAATGCTTTTGTTGTAATTAAAGTGTTTATTGCTCTTTTTAGCCATGAGTTTCTGTGTGTTGAGTGTGATTGACTGACCGTGACCCCAGACGGCCTACCCACAATGCTGTGCGTCCTGATGCAGGTGAAAAGCCATACCGATGCTCGTGGGAGGGCTGTCAGTGGCGTTTCGCGCGGAGCGACGAGCTGACACGACACTTCCGGAAGCACACGGGAGCCAAGCCGTTCAAATGCAGCCACTGTGACAGGTGCCACCTCTCTCTCACCCCCACCAATCGCATCGCTATCTTTCTGTGACAACTAATAGAAAGACCTTTCTGGGACACTGAAGTGTGTGTGAAGTGTGTCAGCTGAAGAAATATAGAAAAAATGTGCATGTCTACTATTAATTTATGGGGCGGTTTGTGGTTCAGCGGGTTGGATAGTCACTGGTCCACATCCCAGAGTTGCCAGAGTGGTTTCATGTTTGGGCACCTGAGTGAGGCCCTTAAGCCCCAGTCGCCCCAGGCACTGTCGGACCCGGCTTTGCCAAAAAATAAATGTGTATTGCTTTGGGTAAATGTGTCTGCTAAATAAATGAAACGTAAAATGTTTAGGATGTGACTGTGATTTGCTTTTGCAGGTGTTTCTCCAGGTCCGACCACCTGGCCCTTCACATGAAGAGGCACCTCTGAGCTGGGGTGTGGGGAGCAGCGGGACATGGTCCTGTCTCCTGGCTTGGCTCGCGGTTCGAGCCGCCCTCAGCGGAGGGGAGAGTGCCCTTTGCACGGTTCTTGGTGCCTCCGGAACTTTCCCGGGAGAAGATGCTCTGAAGGTTGCAGAACGCAAAACAGCTGAGCGTGAGGGGGGTGTGTGTGTGTGTGGGGGGGGAGAGTCTGTGAAAAAATAAGGGACAACCTGTGTGCATGTGGCACGGCATCTGGGGGGTATTTTTTGTCTCCCACCTGGACGTGTGCACCGGTGTGACCCGCAGGGGGCCCGGTGCCGTGAGAATGTCTGACCCTGTGTCGCTTTTGGACTGAATGGTGCAGAGGAACAAGGTCCATTTCCCTGCTTCCTCATGGTGATGGGGAAAATAGGGGCGGATGAGGAGGGGATGCATGCAGTCGAGTGCAGCAGGGAGTCTGCACTTCCGGGGGAGGATGGGGGGGTGTCTCCTGAGGGGAAACTACTGTGGTCTGTCTTCAGTGACATCAGTGCCCCTCCCCCCCTTGTCTCAAGGAAGGCGGAAATCCCTTCTGAATGAAAGGGGCTTTTTTTTTTTTTGGTGTTCGGTGCAGCTAATACATGTGCAATGTGTTAAGTAGCTTGTTTTTTACATGCTACAAAGCTGATTTGTAGTCCATTGTATAAGCCACGTGCTTAGAGGTATAACACAACTATAACGTCATAATAGAAGCCGGTGTTGCATGGTTAGGGTTACTTCCTGTCTGCTAACAGGACTGCAAATAGATTCCAGTACAGTGCAGCTAAATGGTCCGATGTTATATTATTGTGCATAAGGCCTTTTTTTGAGGGGGTTTAAACCACTATTGCTTAGCAACCGTTACTTATGAACCATTTCCTTTAACTTATTTATGACTTCAGGACTAATTTCAGCTTCTTTTTTCACTGTTAATGCACTGTTGACCTTAATGGTGCCTTATCCAAGCGACCTTGTCCTGTGGAATAGATGACTCCTTTGGGGGGTGGGTCACGTGTAGCGATGTGGTTTATCGAAATGCTTTATTAAGGCTCTATTTCACACGATCTTGCACTTTTCTTTGTGTACGCAGATGGTTATCGGTGACTTTCAGAGTAACCAGCTGACATCATCTGTTAGGGTTTGGTCATTTTTCTGGCATCACACGAAGGTTTTTGTCTTTTTTTCCTTCCCCGGCTAAAATGAGTCTAGTCTGAAAGAGCAAGTGAAACCCTGGAAATTTTAGTCATAGTGCACTTAAGGAACAATTCGTCGAATTGTTTACTACCATGTAGTATTTCATGTATATTGGTTCTACACTGAATGTGTTGAATTTATGTTGGCGGAGGTGCAGAGTCCCTACAAGGCAAAGCTGCAGCGCTGTGCTGTTGCGTGTTGGAAGCGCAGCCATGCCATTCGCTGGCTGGAGATTAACTGTAATTATGAAGCAGCAGTCAGAGCAGCCCCCCCCCCAACGCAGCCGCTTAGTCAATCGCCTGAGGGCATGCAATGCCGTGGACTGCTGACTCGGGAAGTGGCGCACCGAGCTGTCTGCTGAGGGGAGCTTCAGTCGAGGTGCCGGGAGAGAGGCTGCAGGCAGCATTCTGTACTTTTCCGTTAAACAGATTCAGTGTAAACTGTGATTCAAAACATCAGCTAACGACGGCTGAGGAGCATTTTTAAGGGAGATTCATATTTTACACAGTAAGGGACCAAAATAAACTGTATATAATATTGCCTGGAGAAATGGCTACTGATTCCAGTCGCAAAATTGAAATTCTGAAAACAGAAACTTAATGTGCATTATGAGCAACTAGAAAGTTATAGGTGGTTTTTTTTTTTTTTTGGAACATGCCATTTAAAAAATAAGTGATAAAGTTAAAGCATGTTGCTGCCATTACAGTAAGACCTGGGGCTGGGACTTTTTCGTGAAGCAGCAGTCAATGACATTCAGGTGTTAATTGAGCCTTAATTAAGCCTCACGTGTGTTTGCAACTTAACCAACAAATGTTTCTGTAATTTGATACTTCTTGTTCTATCAAAAATCCCTGTTATCTTAAGAATCTTTGTAAAAGCATTTTTGTAAGTTTTGTTTTTTGCTTTACAAAAATTTTATTTTAAATTGTTTTGCAAAATTATTTCTGTATGAATGTATTTTTTATTGGAATAACAAGAAATTGGTTATCAGATGTTGTGTAACTGTGTTGTTATTTCTTAGAATTTTGTAGGACGTTTGGGGGAATCTTTGGGGTTGGCCTCAGGAACTAGGCTTGTAGCTGAACATCTAAAGAGCTCTTTTACCAATAGAATGAAATTACAGCTTTTCTCATTATCTTAGAAACATACAAAAAACAATCACACTTCCGACTAAATAATCCAAGTAATTGTTATGACAGTTTTTCCCGTCTGTGATATTTGTACTTTCCCATCATCGTCAAAGCCTTTGATGTGTTGTTTTCTTGAGACACTGGGGGTCAGGCTCCAGATGGCTGCAGTTCGATCTGTATTAATTGTAAAGATGAGATTCCAGGCGGCACTTTGGGATGTATCTGTCTGTCGTGGTGAAACCTGGCCCAGATCAACTTTACCTGAATGCATCTTTGAACACATTTTTGTAAAGATCAGTTTGTCCGTCATGTGTCTTCCTTTATTTATTGTGTTGTTCTCAGTTTGCACACAGATTATTAATATCCACATTAACAAGCATGTACTCATTCCTTGGCATATGGAAGAATAGGCATAAATTTATAGAATCTAGGAGTCAGGGGTTCGAGGTTCCAGAAGGGAAGGATGGACAGATGGACAGACAGACTGACTGAGACAGACAGACAGACTGACTGAGAAAGACAGACAGACAGACTGACTGACTGACTGAGACAGACAGACTGACAGGGTCTGTGGTTTTACTGCTGAATGATGGTTGATCATCAGTCAGCATGTTTAATGTAGCTCAGTTTGAGAGCACTTCTTGCGGTGTGGAAAAGTATGATGCCTTTAGAGCCGGACAAAGCCCACGAGGATCGCTAGGCAAACTCTACTGCCAGCACCCTGAGTGAGACAAAGTCTGAGTTGGAACTCCCTGACAAAATGGGCTGAATGGCAGCGGACGCCTGACACATGAGAGCCGGTAGGCAGGGCATTGTCTGGCCAGGATGATGCCAGATTCAAAGCGCTGAGAGCAGATGGTGTGTCCTTCCTGCACACACACATCAGCATCGTTATAATGTATCCATGGTGATTGAAGCGTCTGCCTATTTACAATATGTTACATAATGTCAGTGTGTCAGATTTACACTACCCGGTGTTATGTGGGCATCGTCTCCCAGCCTGGCCCCTCTCGCCTTGGAGTGATCTCGGAGTGATGGATCACCACGAGCCAATATATCCCCATCAAGATGACACACAAGCACCCTAAGCAAAATGGCACGCAAGTCTTATTCTATTCAAATGAATACAAATTTTTTATTATTAACATAATTCCTGCGGCTTTTAATGGATTCCGTTTGGTAATACTGGAATATTTTTTGACTAAAACATTTTAATCCTTGACAATCTTAAGTGCTTACACCTTGAGGCAGCTTAGATCTAGTTTTCAAATCATTATGTCTTCAATTTGAAGGGAGCTGATATGCCAAAATAAAGGCTTTATGTTTAATTTTCAGAGGAACCACTTTGAGGTTTATAGGAGATTAGATTTAAAGAAACAGTCCGCCGAGGTTATGGGAGTAGCGTGGCCTCTGTGGGGGGTGGGGGAAATGACATCACTCGGTTGACCTTGTCACAGAGTCCCACCCGGACGGGAGGCATGTCTGTGTCCTATGCAAAACACGCTGAGAATGACATCACCAGCACAGGGTCTCTCTCACTCCTGTCTGCTGGTGCATGACAGGGAGAAAAGAAGACAATGCCTCATGTTTAGGGTGCCTGACAATGAAAGGATATCAGCTGAAAGCAGAGAAATAAGCTTTTGGCTTTAAAAGTGAAGTATTATGGTAATAATTTCTATGATTTAAAGTGGTAAAGGCAAACCTAATGTTTGCAAATATTATATATACTATATGCTTAAATGAATGAGACTGCTTGACTTGGCATTGATGATGGTGGCCGGTGGATAGTACTTGCGGGGGTGTCGATGTCCTTTCTGGCATGGCAGCTTCAGCAGGTGGCTAACGGACTAACAGGCCAAGGGGTTTCCCTGTTGGGAGGGGCGGGTCACCCTTCACGGGATGAGAGAGGCTTACACAGCTTAAAGTTTGTGGAATTCCAGGAATACCAGGGGAGACCAAGCCTAACCCCCCCCCCCCCCCCCCACTCACAAGTGCACTTAAGACTTTGCAAGTGGTCCTATATTTTCACAGGTGCAGTCTCCAATACACCCACTCTGTTAGAGTGTACAGTTAACTGCCAGAAGTATTTATTTAATCGCACACTGGAGTTTTTCGTGTTCCAGGTCAGTCAGGTGTCAGAGAAGCGGAATAGAGGAGGAATAATTTGTGATGTTAGAATGTTGGATGGAGATCGATGACAGAACCCCAGGCCAGACAGACCTGATTTTCATTTGTAAAAATGAAGTCCTCCTGGATGGATGTGTGTGTACAGCGAGGGTCATCTGCCCCCAAACAGGCATGCTCTCCAGCTGTTTAGCTTAACAGCAGCTATGATTGAAAAGCTGTGAGCGGATGGGCCGGGCCCACCTTGCCCCCCTCCCCCCAATGGAATTGCTTCTCCATCCATCCATCGGCAGAACAACTGTACACTGGGCCCTGGGGCAAAAATGGACCGTGCCCCCCTTCCCCCTTCCAAAATCACACCACGGGCCTGCCTACACCAGCTACAGCAGATGATGAAATTTAAGTAGCCTCCAAATATCATCCATCATGCATTGCAGTAGACAGCAAATTCCACAAACATGCTTTTATCATTAAATACATGCCTCGAAAACATGCTTTGATTACAATTAATACTATTAAACATTAATTTTAAGATTAAGTATTGTACCTATTGTACCAAATATTTTGTGTTGACTCCCACCATAACGAGGTTGTATACATAAAAATGAGACATAAAAATAGCAAGTCACAGATTCAAACAACATGTAACATTAGCGCCTTGATCATCTTTTGTGTATATGTGAGATGCAGTTGGAGGAGGCTCTTAGTGTCATTTCGGGAGCCGGGCCCAGGGGCACCTCCTCCGGTCGCCCCACCAACCTAGTCCAGTCCTACATACATCCAGGAAAATAATTCAGTACTTGAAAAATCATTCTTTCAATCAGTCTTTGATAACTGCCTTTATTATCAAGGTCACCCTTCTGATGAAGTGATGAGTGAGCTTTAAAAAACACTAATTTTTTACTAAACTCGGCTGGCGTGCACGATGGATGATGCACACCAACATATCCACTTTCAATGCATGTCCGCCAATTGCTTTGCATATTAACCGAGATCACAAACATTTAATAGATAATATAGTTCACATCTTGTCAAAATGCACCCAGGAGCCTTGAGAAGAAAACAAGGTATTATTAGTTTGCGTCAGAAACTGAAATGCTTTCAACATCCCGTTCCATCTTTTCAGCAGGTTAACACTGCGTTGTTGCATTAATCACCATGACAACTGGCTCCTCTTGGCTTGTTATGCCCAGTGGAGAGATAGTTGTAACCATGCATATTCTAATTTCACACTTTGTGAATATTTCTATCCCGCACCTACGCTGACATCCATTCTAATTTGCAGTCTCCTGACAATGCCCCAAACTTAGAAGGCTCTGTTTTTTTCCTCAAAAGATTTTTTTCACTCAAGTTCAATTGATCAACGAGGCGAGCTGGTTATTCTAATTTAAACTCAAGCACGCTGTTTCCGAGATGCTCAGAGACACAATGGGTATGTGGTTTAAACGTAAAATATGCAGGATGTATTATAATGGTAACATCACATCTTTTGAATGTTATCTGTAATTGATTTGTGCTCATACATACAGTCATAACAATGAAAACCTTTTCACAACTGACCAGAAGATCGAATCATCCAAGACATTTCCCATTCGCTTTTTAACTTGGTAGGTTAATCAGAAACTGGCTCTATTTTTTGCTGTAAAATTAATAGCAAAGTGTCTCTGATTTAGTCAGAATGTGTCATTTGGTAATGATTAGAAAAAGTAACACGATAAGTAACTTTGTGACTCGAGAAGGTCTGAATAATAACAGATAACCGATGACAAGCATTGTTTGGATTACAAGCTGTTTCACGACTGCAGCGAGAACTGCAAAAGATAAATAACTATTAACTCACTCTCAGCTGAAATTCGCATGCAGCATTGAAACGTTACCTAAATGCTCAGCTCTATAGTGCAAAATGACCGTAGGAGCATCTTTTGTATACCATATATATGTGGAGTGATTATTGTAAAAAGTCCAGAGTCAGTGGGCCGCTTCGTAGTGGTACCGCCCACCACACGTGATGCTTCACTGCAGAAACTATACTTCTGGAACAGGGCCTGTGGTACCTGCCACACCACATGCAAGTCCAGTCTGAAATTTTCTCATGCATATTTCAATACGATTTGAATATCCTGAGCGACTCATTCCCTTCGCAGATCCTCCGTCAATCACGTTCACTCAAACTGGTGACATATTGCACGGCAAGTTCTGTGACCTGCGTCGGCCACATTTTCTAACAGTACATCCATAACCTCCCTGAACCTAACCCTTCAACACAGCTGACCCTGCTTAAGCCTAACGAGATGATCGACCCCATCACGGTCGGCCGCGCCTCATTACCTGAGGCGGTTCTAGTTAATCGCCCGACGATCGATTTCCAAGGAGACACTAAAGTTCTTCCAATTCACAATCAAGATGGCATCCCCAGTGAGCTCAGACTTTCCAGTCCGACCAAATTATAACTCCTTAACCACAGCTAAGCGACTGCAAAACAGTGAACCAAACTGGCACAAGCAGGGGAGCCAAACCACGCATATTTATTAAAGCTGTAGCATCTGTTAAGTCTCCAATAAGAGCTTCGTGCAGCTCACTGCTAAATGCTGTCACTTTAAATCTGTGAAATGAGGGGGCGTGACTAATTTTAAATCTATTATGTATTTAACAGCCCATTGTTTTTACACGCAATTCAGTCCTTCCATTGTTAGCTCTGCTGCCGGTAGCGTATTTAACCCCAATGAAGAGTCAATTTATGCCCTGTAACAGGCGGACAGCTTAATTATCTGAAGTGCCAGTGTAGCAAGCGGCTTCTCACTCAGGCCTGCGTGTGCAGTCTCATAGATCCAGAAAATTCTATGGCCAGTACTAGATAACGGAGGCTCACAGCATCTGTGTTGTTGAGTCCCTCTCCGATTTTGCCGAGTGATTTTCTATGTTTGCTTTTATTAACCCGTATTGTGTTAATCCATCCATACACATACAGTTCATATATTCCTCATGGGACCTCTCCATGCATTTCCATTAGGCACAACCCTAATCCTAACTATGATAACCCGAACACTTACCTAGCTCTAACCTTACCCATAAGCAACCAAACAAAATATAGGACTTTTCTAGTTTTTTATTGCATTCCCAGAATGTTATACAATGCCACCACATGCTAAAAACTAAAGGTTTTACCACATTGTGGGGATATTTGGTCCTTACAATGTGTTAAATGCAAACCCATATGTATGCACACACACGTCGGCTCATATGAACCGCCAGTCTTTGGACCTCTGAGGAAAATGGAATGTCAAGGTGAAACGGGAGGCTACGGCAAATTTTCCATGCCAGAACCTGCGAGGTGACAGCACTGTGCTCTGGGCCACCCACACCATGCCGCCCATCACTTTATCATTCTTTATCACTTTCCATTTTCCCCCTGAAAGTGTCCAGATGTCACAGTGACGCTAATCTAATTCCAGACCTTAAATCTCCATATACATCTTTAAGAATCCATAATGTTCCCAGTTTTAATGTGGATTTAAAATAAAGTACATATATATTTGGTCCTATATGACTTACCCTGACTTGACCTTAATTTGAGGACATGTGACTATGGCTCTTGAGCAGCATTACACTGTAGACACATGTGATCTTTAACCGCACAGTTTTTTGTTCATATATGCTAATAAGCAAGTAATTAGTAATTTGTTTCCCATGGAATGATGCTCTAATTCCTGTCCCGTTCCTCCCAAAATTAATTTCTCACAGATCCCATTCACAATTAGCTCATCAGACTGCCCCCGAATCCACAATATTTGGGTCCCCCTCCCCCAGTGGTTCCCACAGCCTTACCATCTCCCTGTTTGGGGGGGGGGGGCATTTTTCCACATGAGAGCCCAAAAACTGAGCCATTCTTGTTCTGTGCTTGAAGTCCCGCTTTCTGTAAATAGCCCATCTATAGCTGGAGTGGGGGTATATTCATGGGAGGAGAATTCATTAATCGTCAGGGGTTGATTTGATACAGTATCAACCCCCAGCGCACCCTCAAGCCCACAGAAAATGTGGCCACTTTATGCAAAACACATCGACATTCAAAAAAGCACCGTCTCATTGGGATCGTTGACTGACTCTGAATGTGTGGCCAAATTATTCCGTCCGCTAGTTCACTGGGAAGATAAGGCCTCAGCGCGGCTGTGGGACATTCCCATAAGGTCACCTACTCTACATTTATCTGTGACTCAGTCCTATGATGAACATCATTTTCTACTTTTATAGGGGGCTGAGAAAGTCCTTGAGTCGTCAAGAACCAAACAAGGACAGACAAGGTAAGATTTTTTTTTTTTTTACATTTATTCTTTATGACATTACTGGAAACTCGTAGGGAAAATTTTAATTGTCTGGACAGGTCAGAAGGATTTTTCCACATAATTAATTACGGCACAAATAACTGAACTGCGTCTGTTTCCCAGACCCTCACACTGCTTTGTCCAGCTGCCTCCTCTTTCCAGTGCTTTGGCTCTCTAGCCCCCAAGCTCATGTTTTATCTCCGAAACATCTCCTACATAATTAAACAAGAGAATATAAACAAATAAATACATGCATAAATAAATCCTGCCCAGAGTTATCTCTGCTGCCTGTTTTGGCACACCCAACAATGGAGTTTTATTAACTCCAAGCGAAATTACACCTGAACGTGATCACCACAGATGGACCACAAAGAGCATATATTTTCACATTACATTTAACCTTCAATAGGAATAACACAGCAGAAAATTATATATTCTGTGCTATATATTTAGGTTTTCACTTATTTGCAGATTCCCCCCCGTCTCTGGAGACGTTAACGACTTTGCCAAGTGAAATTGCATTTACAGAACTCTGATGGTTTTGGTCACATTTAGATCCAGTGAGCCTGATGCTAACGCCAATGGTCTGAGTTGTGAGGGATCTCAATGCAGTGAAACTCCATGCCCATGTACCACTTCATCCCATAGCTTTTGTCCCTCTAAAGCTTTTTTTGGTCTGTTAGTCTGCTGTTGTTTTTGTTGTGCTGGAGGAACTCACTTGGCTATTTAACATACGCTGTGTATAGATGGTGAGCCCCGGTCGGCTCAGACCACATACACAGCCAGCCTGTCATGCCCCACCGATCGTCTGACTGGCAAAGGGAGATGCCGCTACATCCGCCGCATGCCAATTAAGTGCCTGCTCTGAATTTCCCACCGTCGTTAATTCCTGCAGGGGCTGTACTCCACTAAAATGCAGTTTCTGAGTTTATGGTAAGCAAAGTATAATACATGCACGAGCCCATGGTGCTGGAAACATCAAGCCCGCCCCCGCCATCATCCCAGTGACTGACCCCGAAAGAATAATCAAATATGCAAAGGTTAAAAGAATAATTCAATACTGGGTAATATCTTGGGATTAGTGCTTGGCTTTTTATGCAGCCTCCGGGATTGGGGGGGGGGGGGGGGGGGGGGGGGGGGGGGGGGGGGGGGGGGGGGGGGGGGG
>JABFEB020000001.1:15494904-15525010 GCA_019775895.2 Stomatorhinus ivindoensis
CCCACCCAGTCACCACCAGCTCTGTCAGCCCGCCCAGGAATGTTATTCAGCAAAGTTCCTTAATGCTGTGCTTTTCCAGTGCAGCATCATTTGCATACAAGCAATTCATTACATTACCCCAAGAAACCTTACAAGCAAGCAAACTGTTTCCATAGCAACAATCATCCAGGAAGAGTGGGTGCTTGAAGCATCGTGTGGGTGGGGGGGTGTCTGACTGAACCCATGGCCACGTCATTTTGGCCATGTACCTTTGAACCTTTGTTTTGTGCACCAATAACCTCCTTGTTTGACAGCTCTTTTTCAGGATGGAAAGAGAATCCAGCCTGATATGATTTATTTATATTCAGCAATCGTGCCCAAACCTGCAACCTTGCCAGAACATTAGAGGTGTCGCCCTGCACATTTTGTAGTCGGAAGGTGCACATGGTCAGCCGGTGGGTCCAGATGACCCTGCACCAGCCACATCTCAGACCAGGAGCCTCAGACCCACATGCCTTCTTCTGACACCCATTCTTTGTGCTCCTTGTAAACATTCCTGATAGATAGGACCAGTTTAATCTAATTAAACACAGTCTCCCCCTGTTAGTCATGGAGCCAATCCTTTTCATTCACTACGGAACCCGCTAATATCGCTTAACAGAAAAGAACTAAAATACATAAGGAAAGAATGTGGAGTGATCCCTGAATGGTCTTCTGGGAGGAGGATGTTCAAGCGTACAGAAACATAACCACATGGAAATGCGTTTGCACAGCTTAAAACAAAATGCATCGTACACACAACACATACATTTTTTCCCCTTTTAACGGTGAGACACAGACCAGGCCAAAAAACTGAAAAATAAAATGTTCCTGCTGCTTCACCTTAAAGGTATATGCTAAGTTTGCTCTGCCCGTGTACGATAACAGCATCGCCCCCTACAGGCGACCCCTGTCTTAACCACTTGTGTCACTGCTCCGTAGGTGCCTTTGTGATCCTGCTTCGGGACACGTGCACATTTCTTATAGACTTGAATAAGATGGGATGGGTGTGAAGTCATGTGACCAGTCCAGTCAGTCCACTGTCCATTGACAATGCGACTTGTAAACGCTTGTTTGTCAGCGTCTGGTGTGCACGCCTGGCTTTATTTGCCTCCAAGTTTCCTGTTCACCATTTTATTGAAGCTAAACCCATAAAAATTCCTCATTCCACCCCCAAAGTCACGTGGCCCTGTTCATTGCCCAGACCCTGGCAACTCTTATGGTCTATTTTGTCAACAGTATCTCTCAGAATCCACACTGTACATTTGCTTTGTATTTACTCATATGTACATGCTAACAGTTAGAAGTATATGAATGTTCTGACATTCCTTTGTATACGGCATCTAAATTCTGTACTGATATAACCGCATGACACTGAATTGGTGAGTTTTCCATTTTCAAAGGAAATTTGTATTCTGTTAGGTAGCTGCTAGCTGAGCTCACACTGTAATTTTTCATTAATGGTTGCTTGGGTCATTGTCCTGTTCCCGTTCTTTACGGTGTCTACCAAGTGCTGCAGGTGCCCCTGACAACTGGGATGAAACACAAGTGTGACATGGTGAGTTGCCATAGTAACTTTAATAACCTGCAGGCCGTAAAGGGATTCAACAACAGCATTTGCGCAATAACTGCTGAACCGTGGTTGGAATGAAATCAATTGAAACTTTGGGGTGGGGCGAAGGATGAAAGGTGTTATTTTAAAATACCCTGTAGCATGGTAATATAAAATATTTAGTCTGCTGTGCTGAAAATTGCAGTTGGTCATTAAAGCTTCAGGGTTAGAGTGTAAATGGCCCCCGTTGTCATGGATCTAACGGGTCTCTTCTGTCTGCAGTGGCTGCTTTTTTCCCCCGACGTCCCACTTATGATGGAAACGCGTCTCAGCGGCGTGAGATAATTCTCTGGATGCAGCTTGTACCTGTAGGCGTTCCGTTTGGGAGCTTCTTGCAAAAAGTGCGCAATCTGCGGTTAAAACAATTCCATGAATATTTTCTGTATTGTGGTACCATTCAATTTGTTATCATTTTTTGTTCTGTGCACATACACATTCCCCAGCAGAAATATAATTCTGAATAAATGCTCTCTTCTGTATTTCAACAAATATTACAAAAAAAGGTTATAAAACACATCAGGTATGCTAGAAGCATGTGTACTAAAGGCTTTAAAACCACTTCTGGTAGAATATACAACTTGGATTATTGCTAATCAGAAGTAATAAACGAACCAATAGCAGGTAAAACATGAGGATGATTGACAGTACACAATTGCCCCACCCACCATGCATGTGAATTCTTGTTTCTTCCATTACCATATCCCATGTTTAAAACTATGACCTCTGCAGTACTTGTTTAATTTAGCGGCAGCTTGCTGCCTTCCCCTAGTTCACAGAATGTTTTCAGTTATTTTGCTTTGTGATAAATTAAATGCAGTCTATGGCAGCTGTGCAGAAAAATAAACAGAAGATGATGTTATCGCTATAAGTGAGTTCTCCCCAGACTCCGATACCAGAAAATAATACTTCAGTGTGCTTGTGCTCCTTGCAAAAGTATATTGTTTGGAACATCATAAGCCGCTGTAAAAACGCGATTCCCTTTTTACACCAACACTGCGCTCTGCATCCTTGTAACGGAAGTGATTATGTATGAGGCTGCAGCATAAACTTCACTGCTAATACTTCACTGTTAAAGAGATCCCTATTACACCACCTTCAAGTATTGCAAAGCATTTTAGTAAAATGCTACACTGGAGAAGATTAGCTTAAAGAGACCGTATTGCTAGTTAAGAGTATTGCAGTGCATTCATGTGATGATTGCAAGGCGCAGCTGTGCAAATGGCGAGCATCTCATACCATAAAAATACAACCAGAATGGATGAGGAACACCCAGCGAGTGTTGTAAGTGACCTGCTCAGAGCTTACTGTGACAGTCTGGGGTTGAGTGTAGAAATAACCAAAGTCAGTTAGTAGTAACAAACGTTATTTCCATGTTTTTCCATTTCCATATATGGTGCCATGAAGAACTCCCAAATCCCTCCATTTTTGCTTATTTGCAAAACTTGTGGTTTCGGATTTTCAAAAAAAGAAAAAAAACAAAAAAAAACCCTATATAAGGCAAGCAGAGATGAAAAAATGGATGGATGGACTAAACATGACTTTCTCCCTTCAGTACGAAATGGTCATTGTGTTTTCTCAGGCTGGCTTTATTATACTAAACACCTAGAAATCAAGGGGCAAATATTTCTTCATAGTACAGTATCTAATGCCTTAATCTACCAGTGAAAGGGATGTAGAACCATGTGATTAGGGAAGCAGAAGAGCATGATGGGACAGGACAGGAGCATTGTGTTTATTAGGATATATTGCATTTTCATTGGAAAACAGCACTCTTCCAGCCCACTGAGGTTTTACTGAGCTGTTTTAGAAGGAATCTGTCTTTAATAAAGCAGAGGGAAACCGTTACTGGGATATTAAGCTGATGGTTGCAAGAAGCCGGGACGCCCCCTGGAGGCCATTTTTGAAGCATTCACGCACCTCCTGGCTAATGGATGACTGGTTAGCATGAGTGTGACTGTACTGCTGTGGTATGCAGTCGAGGTGGTTTGGGGGTGCCTATCGCCAATTACCACGGACGCGAGAGGAGATTTTGGATTAAGCCGGCATACTTCTGGAAGCTTGCGTCTGTTCCTGGCTGGAGCTCTCCAGACTGGCGCGTGTCTGCCTCCTCAGAGGGCAGGCGAATCCAATACTTCTACTTCATCTCAGACTGATGTAGCCGAGGTTGTAATATGGATTATGATGACAGGAAGTCAATAAAACCGATGGTGCTGCTCGTCTGACTGGTCAGCTCCCAGTTGACTACTGATGAAAAAAAAAGAAAAAACACAGGCAGGTTGGGAGGCAAGTTTGAGACTTCCTCTTTCGTGCTCCTTTATTAAAAAGTTAAACCAGCAAACATGAAATCAGCACGAGTCTGACGTTAGCCCTTCTCTTACGCAGCTTTCGTGGCAGGCTGGGAAAAACAGCTTTATGAATACATACTTAAATTAATAACAATAAAAGATGAAGCCGTGACTGGGAAAATGGAGCATTTGTTGAGTGCTACGTCCTGCTGTGTCTTCTCATTGTTCATCTTGCGTTCAAGCCATGCATGTAATAGAAGCTTTCAAGAGCAGAGCATCGAGGAGAATGAGCAGGGGCCTTTGTTGGTATGAGCTCCCCGTACATCACGGCATGGACTCAAAAGCCATAAAATCTATATCCATGGAACAGCTCGTCACTTCACCTAAGTATGACTGACTGGGCTCCAGTAGGTTTCAAAGCTCACCTGCTCTAATTAATTCTTCCTCAAGATGTCAACCAGGTGCATTTCTCCGAAATGAGCTTCGTGTTCCGGAATTTTCCCCTCTACTCACAGTCATTACGATTCCCGTTCTGCAGTTCAGGCTTTCCTCTGCTACTGTTTAATATTCTCTGCCTTTTATTCTGGCTTGAATTTTAAGAGAAGCTCCGAGGGCTGAAATGATTCCAGAATGATCTTAAAATCGGCATAATTTTAGCAACCGAATTTTTGAATTTCAAGCATGTTTCAGGGGAACCACTTGGCAACAACATGGCATACACTTAAAACAAATCAAGTGACAACGTTACTCTCTTCTGGGGACAGGCAGTGGCGTTAGGCTACCACTAAGAGCATATCTTTTCAGTCCTGGAATGCAGACTAGTGGAGGAGTCCGCTCCAGTAACCATGCTGAGCATCTCCAGTCATGACAAATGATACAAGATATACAATCAACAAATAAAGTGGATATAAATGGAATTCAAGACATTTATCAACAAATAGTTGTGTGGAATACATTTAACATTTAAATAAATCCACCCACCCTCAAGTTCCCACAAAAAAAAAAAAAAAATCTCCATGCTAACATTCCCCCCATTTATTTCCCCGGTGAGGCTAAATTATGGGAGGGTGTCATCACATACACACATCACGGGAATCTGTTACCCGTAAACATTTTCCTTCCAGCGAATCGTGCAGGAAAACGCATTTATTTACCAGCTTCCCTGCCTGACAGATTGGCTCACACGCTTGATGGACAGGACTCATATCGCGAGTTACGTCTGCGAAAGACCATCAATCATTCCTCACCATTACCACTCAAAAAGTCCAATTATCAGGCCCACAAAGCACTCAGAGTCACTAAACGCCGCTCACTGTTTAGATGGTACCCCCCACCGCAATTTATGTGGGTGCTGAGGCATCAAATAAAAGATATGAGATCTTTAACGTAATTACATCTTAATGGACGCGGCAGCGCTGCTGTCTGACTGCTTTGCCGGCTTGTGAGTCATTAAACATGACAGACAGCAATGAGCAAAAATACTAGTGGGTAGAGGGGGCGCTATACAATAGGGTTTTAGTTTTAAGAGATGGTTTTGGTGCACTTTTTAATGCAGGTGACTTTATTCTACTATTAACCACAAGCACATCTGAATTCCTCCCATGGATTTCCAAGGAAGCCGAACGGCACCGATGGAAACACGCACACCCCGAGCAATACGGCATTCCCCGCGCCAGTCATATTTCCCAGCTCCTCCCTCTGGAAAACTCCATTAAGGCCAAGGTAATTGTGTGTGTTCTTCATTGTGAATATTTGATAATCTGTTTGCCTAGTTGCCCCTGTGCAAACCGCCACAATCGTCATCAGCCCCAGTGCACACACGAGAAAGAAAAAAAAAAAAGAAAAGGCCATCATTCGCAGACGGCCCCTGAGCCAATTACCTTATAAATTATTCATCGATAATAAATACCCATTTCCTCCAATAGTGCTCACACTGAACTGGAGCCAGAGCCGATATCCCAATTCCTTGGGCTGAGGTCAAGGTACGTGGCGATAAGGTAAAGACCGGATCTGGAGGAGGACGAACTTGCTTCGCTAATGAGTTTGGCCAGGCCTGAGCGGGAATAAATAACTGGCTGCTGGTAGGACTATGTACAGACGCCATAAAAACACGAGGAGAGCCCTACTAAAGGCGCAGGGTCCTTTGAGAAAAAACAGCCTAGGTTCTCTCCAGCATATCAGGTTAATCCTTCGCCTTCCATGCCAGAAGAATCACCTCACATCTCCAAAGTCTCACGCCTTCCTAGCCAACAGCCTGTCTACCCTTCTATGTAATTAATGGCCTTTTTTGCTGTTGCATATTTTCTCACCAAAATAATTAAAATGAAGCTCGAACTCGAAAAACTTGAACTTGTCACAATGCCTAGGACACTAGAGTTGTGTACTTTACAAGCCCGGAAGTTTCACTTGAACACATAGCCTGATATACGATCGTAAACAACATTGTTTTGGCAAAAACAGATATGTTATTCTGTCAGTTTGACTTTTGTTAGGCACTGCAGGAGTAAGAAGCTTGTTAAAACGAAAGTTCTGGAGTGAGAGACATTTCAGGGGACTGTTTCAGTGAAAGTCTCACCATGGCTCAGATGGTACCTCTGAATGCAGGAGGACGATCCTGAATGATGCACTTTCAAAAGAAGACCTCAGGAGCCTAGAAAACGTGCGAGACTTTACCAACATCCAAGTAGACGGCTCTAACAGATGGATTTTGTAGCGCTTTTAAGGACAATGATATTCTGTACAAAATGTTTGCTTTTTTTGTTTTAATGATTCAGCAGCTCATGTGGGTTAAATAAAAGCTAATGCTTTTTCTGTTGGCTTGCGCTCCATAAACTGCACAGTTTTTGTCTGTTTAGTTTTTTCTGTCTTTAATAAAGCAGAGGGAAACCGTTACACATATTCTAGAAAATCGCCCGTGCAGTCTGCATTTAAATTGTATTAATAGGTATATTACTGTTAAGAGCATAATTAGGTATGATTATGCCTAGTTAAGCACATGAATTAGACCCTGGAAAAGGAATTCCACGGAAAACTGAGCTAACGCAGAGTAATTTACACCTTTGTAATAATTCATACACCAAATATCACCTCTTCTGTTAGAAACATGTTTATGCTTTGCAGACCTACAAGAGATGCTAATGGCCCCCATGTACAAAAACAGAGGTGATGTTAGAAAATAATCGCAGATAAGCTGCTAACTGGAGGACCCACCAGCATGCAGGAAGTGACGGACGCTTTGGAGAGCAAAGCACCCTCCTGCCAGGATAGAAGACATGTGGCTTTGGGGTGTTACTGCAGCATGTCACTAGAGTAAATAACACCCTAGGTGGAGACGACCATCAAATCAGACCAACGTTCACAACAAAGTTGTGTGACAGTAAATATGTATGAAAAATGCAAAAGGCACTTCAGCTACTAATGTCAATATTTACTTTTTTCCTCGTGCTTAGGAGAAATGCTCAGGCTACTCCACTTATCACTGGTGTTTGGGTGTGGGGTGGCGGATGAGCTGGCTTGGAAACCACTTCACCACAGACACCAGCCTACTTTGACCATAACTAGTTGCTCCGGAAAGTTATGTCGGGTGTGTTACAGATTCTGTCGTGCTGCTTAAGAAGTTCACTGTGCTCAAAGTTGTCCTTTTTCACAAGCTTCTCTAAGAGCTGGACTATTCTTAAAGGCCACATGAGCAATTTGGAACATCTGAATCTCTCCTAAATAAGCCCCCCCTCATGTATTGACAGCATCTTAGCCCTTGATGATGTTTCTGGGCTTTCACTTTACTTCACAGTCAGGTCTGTTCTTCACCAATGTCATGATTCTCCCAAAATACACAACACAGGTTCTACCATAACCTTGTGCAAAATGAAGCCCCCACTGATCTCCATCTACGTGGATGTTCATCACTGGCTATCAATTATCAGAGACGACCACGGTGCCAGAATTCCTATTCCCCATAAGCGTCTCTGTAGGACTTATTTGCCTGGTTGACTCTGTCATTGGCGAGTCTGGCCTCCCATATATCAGTGCAAGCAGGACACATTCGGAGCAGCTACAATTCATTCCGCTTCATTGGAACAGAGTTTCCCTTCCATTTCCTCCGTTTTGAAGTTCATTCCTCCAAATTGGCCTCTTACTGACCTGGGGTCAGCGCTCACCCGTCCGTACCCGCCGCGGCTGCCGACTTCATTCTGATTAAATCAGCACCTTGCATCTTGCAGGTGCTGCAAGATCTGAATGTGATTCACTCTATTATCTCGAGAAATCGCACGTCTCGCCTGACCGGCGCTCCCTCCAGCACAGCAGGTGGCAGCAGCACCATTAAGACTGTTTGTGGCAGGTCAATAAATCCACCGAAGAAGGTGTTCCCCTGATAGCCACTTTAATGCTTCGTAACACCCATCCATGTCAGGCAACGTGGAGCGTCACTTAGGTGACATTTTATTTGGCATGTGCAGAGAGATGCTAGGAAATGTACCATCATGATTAAGGACCATCACGGTTTAGACACCGGTACATGATTTCCAGTGCAAAATCTACAGCATTCATGTTTTCCTACAGGATCATGTCTGTCCAAAATCATATCTGGGCGGGCAGGGGTGGAGCTGACAAGGTCAGTTATGTCCGAACAGGGGGATTCCACATGGGACGTCGGATAACTCCTCTCCGGAATCCGCAAAACTCCAATTATATAAATGTTGTTTCCAGTGACCCAACCCCATTCATCTCCTTACTCATAGTGAAGAGCATAGGCTGAGGAACTGCTGTAGTATAAATTTCAGCTCTGCAGAGACAGTGGGATTCCCTACTGCCTCCAGTGAGCTGGCCAGGGCACCGCTTCCTCAGCCTTTGCTGACAGGACATCACCTACATACCCTTCTCACTCATTTTCCTTGACCAACCAAAACATGCAAACCATGACTGTGAATGCCTTATTTACCATTTCCACAAGTATGAGTACAGATACATCAGAATTCTTCAGTTTTTGCATCTCATCCTGCTGTCCTTTAAGGGACACACATACATATAGAGGTGAGAGTGAAGCTTAGGGTCAGAGCACAGGGTCAGTCATTCACCCAGCATCCCTGGAGCATTTGAGGGGGGTAAGGACCTGGCTAAAAGGCCCAACAGAGATATAGCTACTCCGTCGAGTAGAGCTGAACGATTTATCGATTTCAAATCAAAATCGTGATTTGAAACAACACGATTGGCAAATCACAAAGGCTGCAATTTAGGATGTGCGTTATACAGCCCTGACCCAGAGTTTAGTTGTGAGAATAGTTTTACAAATGCATGCCTTCCTCCTTCTACGAGTTATGCTCACCAATCAAAAAGTGCTGCGCAGCTCACGTCCCCATCATGCTCACCAATTAAAGGTGGCCCATAGCGACTGAACATATACCCACAAGCTGTTGAGCCACACACCTCCCTCCAATTAGCTGCTGAGACACATGCCATCCTCACTGCTTTCGAGCTCCCAGTGTGCGTAGTACATCCTGAGTCCTGTCAGACACCACTGGAAGGTTGGGGAGTTTTGCTGCCAACCCAACACCATGACGCACTGCCACAATGGTTTGACATCAAGAAGCTAAATGGGCTGTTTTTTTTTACCCATGATACACTGTGGAAACATTAAATCGACCAGCGCCAGAGAAAGTCACACAGCCCTGACACTTTCCGTTCCCTAATCCCAGGAGTACCATGTTTAGCTCCTTTTCAGCAACGCAGACCTGCACACTTTAAGCTTAGAGCCCTGTGCCAGCTCTATGTCCCAGCAGTGCCGTTGTACCACACCATCAGCGCCAACGATACTAACTAGCTAGTAGCTGCACGGCTGGCAGATTATGGGTTGCAACACACATGAATACATTCTCTGTAATTTTGGGAATCCTGCCCTTGAGCTACACACTCCGCCATGCTCTAGCGGATCAACAGGGAGAAAGATTGTGGAGAAGAGCGCACCATGTGCATAGTTTCCATGCAGATAACGCAGTGCCTGGTGTGGCATTTGGTTTCTTTCATTCACAAGGCACAATTCCTTTCACAAGTGATCGCACCCTCATAAAAAGCGGCATTCTACATCCATCCATGGCCCGCTGCTTGCCGTGCGAATTATTCTGTGACTTATTCCGAGTCGATTTTCTTGACGTGTGTCGTCTCATCTGTAACGTTTCCTTCTCGACACTCTTAAACTGGCCTTCAGGTCCTATGCCGCTGTCTCTCTTCAGACTGACGGCATGTTTTTGCTCCTCAAGTTCATCTGCATAATTTACGCACAAAATGATTCATCATCTGCTTTTTAAATTGTCTAGCCGATATTTCTGAATGTTAACATTAAGAATATAAATCTATGGCTGGTTATACTTCATTATTATCTTATATATTAGCAGCTTGGGTGCCCAGAGGGGGGTCCAACATAAACTGCTGTGTTTATCTTGTAGAGATGCCTCAAAGTTCACACACTCCTGGTCAGCAGCAGCTAACTGGCTGCCTGTGCTTGAAGCGCTGGCCAGATCCAAGCAGTCAGGCTGTCCAGCGGGTTTCCTTTTTCATAGGAAAAGTGCCTGCGTCCCGTCTTGCTTCCATTACATCACGGTTAACAGAGTCTGATCCAGAGCAGCAACTGGTGGATATTTCACTGGCGGAAGAAAAAGAAAAAAAGAAAAAAAAGTGGGGATGTCCTTATGATCCCCATCCACGTCTTTGGCCACTGGGACACCTACAGGACAATGAATTTGCTGCAGGTTTCTCAAACCATGACGCCTCTTGCCTCACTGAGCAGGGTGAGGTGGATGGAGTACTATCCTCTTCTGGAATTTCCCCAAGAGCAGACTTTCATACGAGAATAGCAGCCCCCCCCCCCCCAAAAAAGAAAAAAAAAATCACTTGGATCAGGCGGTAGTGATTTACACCACAAAGATGTTTTCACTTTAAGAAACAGTGTGCTTGTTCAGTCTTGGGAAACCTACGGATTTGGATTAGCTGGAACCAGCGGCGCAACGCAGAAGGCCACGCAATGCAAAGCCTCGCAGTTCCTGCCGGCCACGCCATGGCGACAGCAAGAATTGGTGTTTTATTGATTTGCATCCGTCAGACCAAGATTGACTCAGCAGGGCTTAGCTCTGTGCCTGAATTTTGTTTTTTATTTTGGAATACTACACAAAAAAATAAATAAAAATTATCCACCCTGGAGATTTAAAAGAACAAAAAAAACCTGAAAAACAACCAAGGTGAAAGTGCATTTAGGGAGGAGCTGCAAGGCGGGCCCAGGGTATATTATTTTTTCAGACATATAATAAAATGTGCTTTATACCTTTTTCTGGACATATGAAATCATGTTTTCCCTCAGGCTTTTTTTTTTTTTTTAAACCAAAATTACAAACATTTTCCACAGGAGCAGGAGTGGATTTTGTGAGTTCAAACAAGGAACACGATTTTCCATTGTCAGAGCTTAATTAAAATGTTTTGAAATTGGCAGTCACTTGGGTTGTTGCTGTACACGGCATGTGGTACGGTGTGCGCACGTTTTCTTCTGATTTCTGGCCTCTCGTTAGACCACGGCAGTTCAAAAAGCAACGTCCATGTCTTTGGAACTTCATGCATTATTGAGATCTCTGAATGACATGAATCAGAGCAAACGGGGGTGCAGAAGAACGTGATTTCATTACACCAATGAAGGTCACTCACAAGTGCCATCGACATAAACAAGTATTTCCACCTTTTTTTTCTTTAATGGTATTGTTGGGTTTAGGTATGGTGGGGGGGGGGTGACCTTATTTTTCAATATAATACCAAGGACAACTGCGAATACACTTTTGCGCTATTGTAACCATAGCAACAGATGTTTGCACCTGAAAATGCTATTTTGAGGAGTTTTTTTATTTCATAGTAATGTTGACATCTCCAGCTGTGTCTGCTATTCATTCAAATTGCAAATAATTGATGGTTTAGTACCAGGGATTGTGTGACCAAAGAAAAGAAAAGGTTTGCATGATACTGCAAACAAATACATATTTTTATAACGTCAGCCGCTACAACCACAATTAAGTTATACACAAAAAACATATACATCTACTCTACTTACAAATAAAATGCTGCCTATAATTTTATACTTGCAGTAATAATGTTTCTAAATGCAAGTGACTGTCCGCCAAATTTAGATTTTAATAAAGTATGTATGCATGTAGGCATCTGTCTGTCTGTGCTCCATATGCAATTCGTATTCCAGTTTTATGGGTACTTCTATTCCTTATATGAAAGAAATTTACGGCAAGTGAAGCCGCAATCTTTATTGTCCATAAATTACACATTAAATGTTTAAATGCTTATCGGTGAATCATGCATGCTCACGCTGAAATGGAGCCAGAGCTGATGTCTCATTTCCTGAGGATGAGGTCAAGGTATGCGACAGCTCTGAGAGGGTCACAAATCCTTCCATCTGCTGTGCAAGTCGCAAGTTTCACCATCGAAACCCAAGAAATAAAACAATAAATAAAATAGGAATACACCATTGGTACAATCACAGGATCTTCCTGGGCAGCACGCTACTCACAGACATAAATGTAAGAACAAACAAAAACTGACATGTCTGTCAGTGAGCTGAAGGCCAACAAAAGAAAACTGATAGTTTCATTTGATCTAATAAAAACGAATTATTCGCACAATTTGATTAATCTTTGTCATCCACCCCCCCCCCCCTTTAATTATGCAATATTATGTAATATTATGTAATATTTGGCTTTAGAACCAAAACAAAGAAACCGCATGCATGAGTGGAATTGCGGGTGCAATTAATGTGGCAGATTATTTATTTATACACTTGTATCATGCCCACATACGCTCGAATGTTGAACATATTAAAGCCATCTGTTGGATAGAACAATGGGATTTTTACAAATGATGGAGCGGACTAAATGTAAGAATATCAGGAGATGATGTCAGCTAAGGAAAGCAGATTGGAACATGGGCAGCTGTAAGAAGGCACACGCCAACATCGACAAACACGGCACGTGACAAGGACACCCGCTCTCAGCGCTGCGGTTCCCTGTCACCGTGGCGCAGGCCTGACATGTACAGGTGGCGGACTAATTTCACTGTGAGCCCGGTGCACTCACACTTTGCTGAATTACAATGAATTCACTGGGGGAGTAGCTAATTTGATGATAATTAATGCTGGAACGTTCAAGTTACTTCGTAAGGAGACTCTCAAGGACAGGGAAGCGTGAGGACACAGAGACTATTCCCAGACCCCCATCCCTCACCTTAGCAGACTGGGTCTCTCTCCCCATCTCCACTCCACGGTAACCCTTCCTCTCGCGTGCGGACCCGAGCTTGTCACCATGGAAACACGGGAAAAAAAAAATGTACCACCAGATTAGAAGAAAGATTGACAAAAAATTTTTTTAAATCGCATGTTCCTCTTATATTGTATTAAACTGGCTGCATTTCACCAAACCAAGGACACTATATCAGTCTAGTCATGCAATTTCTAGATGTTTGTTGCTCTTTCTACGAAATGTAGTTAGAGCATTGACACATTTCGGTCATCGGGCAACTTGTGATTTTAATGGCCTTTGCAATGACTTCTTCCGACTGTTGGATTTGAAGCAAGATGGGCCCGAGTAACATTTACAACATCAGATCTGGGAATGCCTCAGCGTGTCTGACGAAATATATCTGTGTATGCCAGGGCCAGCCAGAGGCAAGACTGACACTCTCAACAATATGCAGCTGAATCCCAGGGGGATGCAGAAGGGATGAAGTTAAAGACTGTCAGATCAAACGCACCTTGTTCGCAAGTGAAAAAAATGCCAAATAAAGATGCATTCTGACTTTCTCTGTATGCTATAATTCATGGAAGAGTTTATAATGAATCTGCTGCCTATTTGTTTCACTGGTCTATAACGATGGTCTGTAACAGGGTGCCCCTCAAAGACTCTGGGCACTAACCTTGCTGTCATACACCAACCCCCTCCATCAGGCGTTTGCAGTCTTATGTAAAGAAATAAATGCACACAAATGTCCTTTTATGGCTCCCCCCCCTCTTAAACAGAGGATTAAATGCACCTTAATTTGCACGGTGTCTTGAGTATTAGCTGCCGCCCAGAACTGTCAGGAGATAATTCAATTCGCGCAGCGCTGCGATAACTTTAAACAGCGTAAATCTCGGGATAAGGTCAATGGCTGTAAATTTCTCAGCGTCTGCTAATTTATTCCAATCCTCCACGTGCAGGCTTACCGGGGAGCCGCCAGTTCAAGTGCAAGTCGACCCTCCCTGCGCTTAGTTTTTACACGGCTTTACAGCATGATTGATCAGCAAGGGAATAAAACGACCTATATCAAGTGATGGATCAAAGGAGATAGAGGGATTCCTCGGACATTAAATGCATTTTTTTTTTTGGGGGGGGGGGGGCTTATACATAGGCAACTAAGAAGCCGAACGAAACAGAAATGAATGGGTTTATTTAGATGAGCATTATTAACCTTTGTCTGAGATTCCAGGGAAATCCACTGGGTTCTGAGGAGAATTCATGTAAACCTGGCAAGAAAGGGCCCCAGTGCTACACGCCCATGAAACTTTATTTCCTCTATCCCCCAATTATCCGATCATTCTCTATTAAAGCGCGCATTTTAAATGCAAATGAAGGCACTTTAAAATGTGTTTCCCTTTTCATTTCCTCGCCTTTATATCCCAGCATGGACGGCCCGCAACAGGAAGTTAGGGAGACACATGTCTAGGTCACCCAAAGCACCTTTTATAGCATCCCCAGGGCCGCCAAGCCGCACGGCAATGCCTTTTGGTCTGAAAGGCCTGCGCGTTGCTCAAGACACCTTGGATTATTGTGACAGAAACTGGATCAAGTCCAATTAAATTGGTGTTAAATATAATGGTAGCCTATTGCTATGTCATCCAAATGCTGCAGATGAAATGTAAAAAAGTAGGTAAACAGCAAATACCAAAAAGAAACAAAAAACAAGGCACCTTAAGAAAAATATATCACCAGAATTTTGCTTAACACCACTGCCCATATCAAACCTGTTTTTGCCATCTATTTACACAGCCATATGCAGTAGCACCCCCTAGGGGTGTATTGGCCAAATGATGGATGTGACTCGATTGCACTTGTGTTTGTTGGGTGTCTTTGGGGGACAAAAGCAGCACATGGGGATCGATATTAACCATTTACCATATCTTTAGTGGGTGTTTCCGGGTAGCTGCTAGGAATTACGGCCCTCTGACAATGATCTTGGTCCTTTTCCTGACCTCACAGCTGCTGCATCAGTATTAACCTTAGAAACTCTGCTCCTTGGTATTAAATATTTATGAATTCTGGGATATTCGTTTATGGAATTCCTTCTTCCTTACATTTCACAGATGTTTTCTTAGGCTTTTAAATTAAAAACTCTAGTTAATTATTCCATTTGGAGTGACTTCATGACATAGAAATTGATACAATATTCGGTTATCAATTATTACATCAGCAGTGGTGTATATTGTTAACTAGTGACATACTGAATTTCCTAGTTTTCAACAATTTTCTTATGAATGCTTGATTAGTGAAGTTATATATTTACCTGAATATTGAATAATCTGAATCACAGTAAATATCATTAATGCTTTTTGTATTTATGAGTAATTGTTTCCATCCTCATTAATTCTGAGTTGATCACAAGTCATCGTTAACTAACTGAATCCTAATGTCTTGGATGGGGGTACTCAATTTTCAAGTGGGTCACAGTTGTGTGCTACAGAAAACGTATGTTTCCCTCTTTCTGGAGCACAGCGCCCCCAGTGAAGGTAATCTGCATCAATCCTCTTCTGGAGTTTCAATCCATTTACCAGATCCTCCACTGCAAAAATACATATTTGGCCAATCAGTGTATGAATGAGATGCCTATGAGTAGGAACAGCGTGTTCAACTGAAGATACCAATATTCATGAAAAAAAAACCTAATAAAAATAGTAACCATAACAAATTAAGGTAGAGAGACTCATGAATGCATGAAGTCTCAGCCAGCAAGCTAAGCATTCTTCACAATTCTCCAGTCCGGAGATGCTCTTGTTGTAGCCGCTTGGCAGCTAGGTAAGAGACAGTGTGTTGCTCAGACACTTGTCGTTGACCTGGGATCCTCAGTAAAGTGCTATTTGATTAATTTCTATGGCAATCGCCAAGCCATCAGCTGTCCCAAGACCAGCTATGCTTCAAGCAAAACCAGGAGCTGCTTTCACAAACTGGACTCTTAAGTCCTAGGGTGAACACGTTGTGAAAAATAAAATGTCACCAAGTTATAAAGCGCTGAGGCAGCTGCCTTGGCAGACGAGTGCAGCCTGCTAGCTATCAGCGGCTTGCAGTGCGACGCTAATCCCTTACATTGAGCCGCCTTTCAATTTACGCGCCGCCTCAATCTTTCTGCCCATGATTTAGCTCTAGGTCGGGACTTAACAGGGCAACCAAAATGTGACCTTCCTACGTGAAGTATTAAATTAACAAAGCTTTTTACTTGATTGCCGTAAGTTGTTTTTTATTATTTGCGCGTTGCCAAAATACTTTATTGTTTATGTGCATAAGGATTTCTCTATTCACAAATTTTTACTCACCATGCCACATTTATCAGCTACATAGAAAATAGAAAGTAATTGAAAATGTAATGTTACTATCGGGGTAAGAATTTTACAGTTCCTTCACCAAGTTTTCAAAAGTTAGCACTCTCCGTCACAGATTCACATAAATAACACACAGTATAAATAAAGTATATAACAGTAACAAGAGAAAGTTATTTATATACCAATAGCTGGGGTCCTCAAAGAGCCTTTAATCATTCCAGGGAGATGAGATCAATGTGTAATTTGAAAAGGGAATGGGGAAGAGATGACATGGTAATTATTATTGATCATTTCCGTGCACATTTTCCCAAAAGGTCTGCAGGACTAAATGTTTGCATTTATTAATTTAATTTACTCAGGAGGCTCCAGCCCAAGACAGCAGTGCTGGGTTAAAACAACAAGTGCCAACAAGCAGGGTTACCTGATAAATGCTCTATAAACATGGATGAATGGGTTAAGCAGCAGGGGCATATTGATGGAGTTATGGCGCAAACAAAAAGACCCCACTTAAAACAGGCCAGAACAAGTCAAAACAACAGCATGTGTTATATTAGGAGCCTGAAACCGTCACGTTTAGTTAGCAGCAACGTTAATCCACAGCAGCATACAAGTAAGCATCAGAGAGCAGGGCCAGCCAGAATCCCTGGAGCACCTGAGGTTGAGAGCTTTGCTCAAGGACCCATTACAAGACCATTCTGCCAGCTGCGAGAACCGGCAACCTACCGAAGAACGGCACACAATATTAACCCACCGAGCAGCTTTAAATAATAATGGTGCATCTTTCCATGCACAGCTCAGTAAGAGTTATGTACATTCCTGCAAGATGGAACACTGCTTCCCTCTACTGGCCTTTTGGGATACACTGGAGGATATCTGGATATATACCTAATCACTAGCACCATCAGCTTACACCGAGTAGCCTCAACATTAAAACCACTGACAGATGAGTGAATAACATTGATTATCTCGTTACATTGGCATTTGTCAGTATCAGGGTATAATGATACATTAAGCAAGTAAACAGTTCTTGAACATTACGAGAGAGCTACGGTAGCACAAGTTGCTGAAAAAGTTAATGCTCTCTATGACAAAGGTGTCAGAATGCACAGTGAATGGCAGCTTGCTGCATATAAGGATGTGTAGCAGAGCAGTCAGAGTGCCAATGCTGACCTCATGGGCAGGTGGGCCTCAGAATTGCATCAGGGGTCGGGAACCCTGTTCCAGGAGTGCCGGAATCCAGCGGGTTTTCTATCCTACCTGTTCTCTGATGGACCACGTGTTATCTCAGGCAGATAGTAACTCATCAAGTAGGATAGAAAATCTGTTGGATGCTGGCATTCAAGGAACTGGGTTGCCAACACCTGCACTATGGGAAGAAAGCAAGTCAGCAAAGACAGTGTGAGGCTCTGGACAATGATCTGCTGAGAAACCTTGGGTTTTGGTATTCATGTGGGGGTTACTTCGACATGTACCACTTACCTAAACATTGCTGTAGACGAAGTACAACCCATCATAGGATCAGTATTTTCCGATGGCAGTGGCCTCTTTCAGCAAAATAATGCAACTTGCCACACTGTTCTTGAATGGTTTGAGGAACATGAAAAAGAGTTAATGGTGTTGATTTGGCCTCCAAATGCCTAAGATGTCAATCCAATTGTCCATCACATCCCAAGTTCAATCCATGGACACCCCACCCCATAGCTTACAAGACATAAAGGATCTGCTGCTAACGTCATGGTGCCAGATACCACAGGACACCTTCAGAGGTCTCATGGAATCCATGCCTTGATTGTTCAGATCCGTGTTGGTGGCATGAGGGGACCCACACAATATTAGGCAGAGGATGTTAATGTTATGGCTGATCGGTGTATATTTAAGTTATTTTGTGTGAAAGAACGTAGATATCTGTTCAGATGTGAAAATGCTGAGGTGCAAAGCTGCATGTGGCTGAAACCCCAGGTCAGATCTAGTGCTTCAATTCCTGCTCCCCATTTCAGTTGACTCATAGCCATGGTCCATCACAGTAAAGTGAACTGCTTGTGAAATAAGACATGTTAAAAAGGGCTGTCTGGAACCTGGAACCCCTCCCAGGAAACACAGGCCTTGAAGGCGTGTTTTTAAGGCTTTTTAATTCCATGTCAGGGAGGGCACTTTGAGTTACTTCCAGGTTTTAAAACTACTTTTAACTAGTTTGGTTCTTCTAGCGCTTTGACAAGTTCGTTTCCTTGATTGAAAGACTCACCCAGATGTTTCATGTTAATATAAGTGATGTATGCATGATTATGGGAGACTGACCAATTGGTAGACAGCAAAAACTCAGTGCTTAAGTGAAATCCAGGTCTTTTTAATTGAAATAGTAGTTTACAAATCCTGTTCTAGCTCGAATCGTCCTCCTAGACATTGATTATCTGGTCAACCTAGTTTAAAGCGTTTTTTTATAATGGATAGTACCGATAGTAGCCTATCTAGCTATAGTAAATCAGCCATGCCTTATAAGAAACATGTTAATTCCAAAATAACGACAGAAAAACTTTATGTAAACTCAATTAAAACTTGGCCAAAGGTTATTTAATTATTTAAATAAGCCCTCAAGCATGGAACGCCGCGTAAATGTGCTAGTAAATCTGGAGACGGTCCAGAGAAACAAACGGCTCTTAGCTCGCCTTTACTGTCGGTTTCTCTACTTCACTGCCCTGTACTTATCTGTTATTATCTGTTATTTACAGAAGGCACATATTACACTACCTACAAATGACAATAAAAGAAAGGTTAACTCATTTAAATGTCAGTGTGAAAAGCTGCACAGAGCCCGCACAAGACCGTCTGGTACCAGTCGAACCAAGAATGGGTCAAAGGGAAGTATGTACCTCAGGTGACAGAAAGGTGACTCTGGAGGACTCACACACAGACTCTAAGGTGGCTTTGCAGTCATCTCTGTTCCGCTCATAAAGCTCCACGTAAAAAATAGGATAATTCTGCGGCCGCAAAAGTTCTCTGTACGCCTCCATAACGGACTGACCATTGACCTTACGCTGCCAAAGCGCGGCAGCCAACCCCCGTTGCCGTCCTTCAGCCGCGCAGCCAATGGGAAGAGAGGATTCAAGGCGATTGGGGCGGAGCCTGGGCCCAGGTGTCAGCGCCTGCGCGGATGGGGTGTAGCGCTGTAATTGGTGTTGATGTGGTGTTTTGTGACGCCTTTAATGTTGGAGTCGTCCGATCATGTACAGACAAGCTAACATTTTACTGTGGAAACTTCGATATTTAAAGTGAGTACCTCCATAATAAGCCGCCAATCAGGATTAACCTTTAATAATAATCAGCAGCAGCATGATAACACTTATTAAATTGCAATAACAAGCTGCCTACATAATCTGTCAACCTGTAATTAGCGCATAATATTTTAAAATAATTTTTAAATAATTTAATATAGAAGGAAAGTTATTTTGCAGAGTTCTCCTGAACTGTTGACATTGTGTGTTTAGTATTAAGGTACAGAAATCATGGAGACACCACAGTACATCTGTGACGGAGAAGGCTCTGTCTTATAAGGCTGGACAAAGCATATATGATTTTAGAGTGAGGCAGGTACGTCTGATGATCTAACGTCTTAAACCACACGTGATGCTTGTAACTGTTTGTTTTATTCAGTACTCAGATAACTTTATCTATCCCTGAAGGGCAATTCAGTTCCACAACCTACCCAGTCCATATAAATATCTCAGTACAGAACATTCAGGGTTATATTCTGATTCTCCAATTCAGGTCACACCTGTTCCTGATCTGTGTCTCACGGCTGTGCAGCTGAGCCACAATGTCACCGGAGCTGAGGTCCTGCACCTAGCCCGAGATGACTCCAATAACCTCTTCAGGTATGAAGGGCATGTTCAGAGTACAGCTATTCATTTGGTTTTTGAAACATCTCGTGGGGGATTAGAAACCACCCCAACGCATCAGGGAGCCGCCCTTTGTGGCATGACGACAGGTGGTGCCTGTGTCTGGCGTGTTCAGCTCCACCATGTGTGTTCGGTGTCTGTTCCGCACAGCGTTCAGTTCCGCACGCCACCGAGGAACAGCACCGGGGTGGCGCACATCCTGGAGCACTCAGTGCTCTGCGGCTCGCACAAATATCCCTGCCGAGACTCCTTCTTCAGGATGCTGAGTCACTCCCTGGCCACCTTCATGAATGCCTTCACAGGTCCTGCGACAGACATGCCATGACTTAGAATGTGGCAAGCTGCATTGCTGAATGCTAATTTTTTATAAATCTTACACTGTTACGCTTAATACTCCTAAATGCAATATTTGATTGCATTACTTAGTTAACTATTCAGCAAAACAGTACAGACTGTCCCTGACTTGCCACCTATGCGGCACACAATGACTTGCACATGCGAACAAAGACTGCCTTTTTGAGAAATGATAATAAGATGAAGTAAGACTATGTAGAAATAAATTCAGGTAGCTGTACGCTTGGTTGCATGCTGTTTGTTAACTGCTGCGATGACATATTAACTGGTAGTGCAACCATCCAGGCCTCACATACATAGATTCATCCTCACACCAAAAAGTCACTGAGGTTATCCAAATTCTGACATGTCAGTTTCAATGAATGTCTGTCAGAATGCAACAGAGTGGGGACAGTCTATAAAGATATTCTGTTCTGTTCTATTTTTATATCTTACAAATTTTTCTGTATTGTTGCTTTTTGTACTGTTATTTCAGCAAGTGATTACACTATATATCCATTTTCCACACAAAATGGGAAAGATTTCCAGAATCTCCTCTCCGTTTATCTGGATGCCGTGTTTTTCCCAAACCTCCAGGAGTTGGATTTTTGGTAAGTCTGCTTCTGGGGCAGCCTGCTTGAACATGGCCGATGGTTGCACCTCGCTTCATGCATGCGCAAGACCCCCTCTGAGGCCGGGGGCCGATAGTCCCAGCCTGCTGCTGGAAGGAGGGATCCATGCTACGCGGAGCTTCAATCTAGCGCCTTTTTCTGTTCGTACAGGCAGGAGGGATGGAGGCTGGAGAGTGAGAATCCCACCGATCCAGATTCTCCGCTGGTGTTTAAAGGCGTCGTCCTCAATGAAATGAAGGGGGCTTTTGTAAGTCACAGTGAAGAATAAAAACGTAATAATAGAAACAATCAAACAAATAAAACAATAATCGCCTGTGTAAAATCCTTGCAAAACTGGAAGTGTACATGTTTTAGTAGGAATATGTTATTAAAACTTAATTCTATAATTTGTTGTAATGTTTAATTACCTGAATCGGTTTTTCTCAACCCAGTCTTTGGGGATCTAAATGATCTAAACTCACGGGTTAGGCTGTGCTGGGGTTATTTTGCAGCGGATGTTTCACCAGTCTCACCCTTTCAGGCTCACAGCGAGAGCCTCTTCGCTCAGCACCTCCAGAACAAGCTTCTCCCGGCCCACACCTACTCAGTGGTCTCGGCCGGAGATCCCTTATCCATAACCGACCTCTCCTGGGAGCAGCTGAGGCGCTTCCACACCAGACACTATCACCCTAGCAACGCGAGGTATCGCTCTGAACCATCAGGCCAGACCTATCACACCAACCCCCAAAGCATCTGTAAAAAAGGCAGATTCTTCTGTAGCTGGATCACTTGCTCTCAGATGGTTATTTCATTACTTGCTATAATCAAGATCTTTGTATATGGGAAAAAGTGCATGTTAGTATATATAGAATCTTTGGTGCATTTTCAGGTTCTTCGCTTATGGTGACCTACCTCTGGAGCAGCACCTGAAGCAGATCGAGGAGCAGGCGCTATCCAGGTTTGATCGGATCGACCCCGACACTGCCGTGCCCCCGCAACCCCGCTGGGACCATCCTGTGAGTTTGTCGTGGGTGGATCAGGAAGGAGACTTCCTCTAAAGAGAAAACAGAGAATGGTCATGTTATATCAATAAGTGCTGCTTCAGTTACCGTGGGAGCAATAAATACGACTTTTGTTTGTGAATGAACTTTGAGACTACTGCACATAATTGTAGCCATCGAGACTAGCCTAGTAAACCCTGACCCCGTGTTTTTGCGCTTCCAGAGGGAGTACCACATAAGGTGTGGCTACAACCCTTTGGCCCCAGAACCTTCTAAGCAGAGTTGCCTGACTGTGAGCTACCTTCTCGGAGAGTGCGTACCATTTTGTGGTCACCCACTGTCAGATACACCGAACTAGCAATGTTTTGTCGCATATTTTTACACATTGCAGTAAATAGCAAGCCTTGGTGACACTGCTGAAATCTTTGCCCAGCGTCACAGATACGTTTGAGGCCTTCACACTGAACCTTCTATCCTCGTTGATGGTAACTGGACCCAACTCACCATTTTACAAGGCGCTGATTGAACCCAAGCTCGGAAGTGCCTTCTCCTCCATCACGGGGTGGGTTTGAATTGTTTTTATTTATTCCCAGCGATGAGGATGTGCAAAAATTTTCACATCTTTCTCCAGCAGTTTAATCACTGCTGTCATCTTGTTTATTTTCAGATACGATGGAAGCAAAAGGGAAGCATCATTCTCCATTGGCTTACAGGGAACATCTGAGAAAGACATGGAGAGAATTAAAAATATCATCCTCCAAACCATAGACCACATTGAAGCGTAATAATCGTCATTATCATCTTAATGGCAGCAACAAAGATTTCAAAATGAAAGGTCTTTAGTCCCCATATATACAGGTCATCGACAACTTATGACCGCGATCAGTTCCAACTAGCCGGTCGTAAGTCAATTTGGTCATAAATCGGCCCTTTATTATATATGGAAAATGATCATATGTATAGTATATTGTATAATAAAGTTAAATAACCTTTAGGTCATAATGTTTGGTGTTTTTTAACCTTATTATCATATCATATATCATTTTCTAAGTTCATTGCTGCCCAGAGCTGGGGCAGAAACTGTCATACACTCACGCTGAGCAACACTTCTGCTGCCCGTTGCAGTGCATTCATGGCCATTGGTGTCTGCGATCTCTGAGCAGTCGTAAAGTCAATCAGTCATAAGTCGCATAGGTCGTAAATCGACAATGACCTGTATACACATATAGAGTATGGCGAAGGTATTCTTCACCAATATATACTCTATACACATATAGAGTATGGTGAAGGTTTTCTTCACTTATTGAAGAAAATATAACCTATTTCAAGATATGTTATTGCTCTTTGTCAGTGAGGTTGCCCAAGAAGTTAAAGTTCGTTCTCTGTAACACTGTTTGGCTTTTATCTTTTTGGCATGATTTTAAAAAGCTCTGGCTTTGAAGAAGAGAGGATTGAAGCCCTTTTACACAAAATCGAAATCCAGTTGAAGCATCAGTCCACGCATTTTGGTCTGGCTTTAGCATTTGTAAGTACTGGACCTTAAATAAACCCTGGCTAATGGATGCCCATTGAAAACATGTTATCTGCAGTTATGTTTCCTCTCATAATGTACAATGTAACGCTGTATTTTCATGAAACATGTTACGAGTGAGAAGTATGCATCATTTCTTGTGTAAAAACACAGTATATTGCACCTTGCTGGAATCACGACGGTGAACCGGTGCCAATGTTGAGGATCGGCGACAACGTAACGCGATTCAAGCAGTGCCTGAAGGATAATCCCTGCTACCTTCAGGAGAAAATCAGGCTGTATTTCAAGGTAGCGTTTCCGACTGGAGATCTACCTATTTATGGGTGACATATGTTCAGTGATAAGTATACTGTCGCATGCAGGACAACAAGCACAGACTGACTCTGTCCATGAGCCCGGACCGGCTGTATTTCGAGGAGCAGAGGAGGGCGGAGAAGGAGAAGCTCCAGCAGAAAATCCGAACTCTGTCCGATGGTGACAGGAAGGAGATCCGTGAGAAAGGCAAATGTCTTCAGTGTCACCACATAGATTTCGGTTCAGTTTGTCCTCGAGTTTGATTCCTCTGCATGTCGGTAACTTTGTATCAAAGACTGCAGTTACTCAGAGCATCTCGCACCACAGAATGTGATATGAAGCCCTGATAGCTTCTATTAGGAATTGCTGAATGACAACTCAAGAACCAAAAGGTATATCTGTGCAAAGTGGTGCAGGTCAGTGTTTAAAGGCACATAAGTGTGACTGGCAGTTTCTGATTGGCCAGTGAGATGTACCTTGTGTGTATTTTCTTTGAAGGCCTCCAGCTTGTGACTATTCAGGGCTCAACCCAGGATACCTCCTGCCTCCCAGCTCTCAACGTGTGTGATGTTGCACCAGTGATCACAGCCACTCCTTTAGAGATGGGGATGGCAGGTACATATCCAGTTAAGGAACTGCTGAGTTCTGGGTGCTGGATGGATAGACCTGGAACCTGGTGGACTTTAACTGCAGGCTTAAATAATGATGTTGGACAAATGTTGGACTGAAGCAATTACTGGAATGTGTATGTATTTATGTACGCATTCATACAATCTGTATGAAAACACAGACCTTGGTAATTCTGTAGTAGTTGTTCAGGCAGGTTCTAGAGCTGTGTGTGTTGATGGTCACTGGTAGGCCTTGGATTTGTCATGGGTCAGTATTCCATGTTCCCATTCAGCTGAGGTTCCAGTACAGTATAGTCCCCAACCCACAAATGGGATGGTGTATTTCCGAGCACTGTGTGGCCTGAAGACGCTGCCCGAGGACCTGAAGGTTTACATCCCGCTCTTCTGCAACATCATCACAAAGTAAGGGAGTCCGAAGATGTCACAATGAAACGATTCAGGTAAAATTGTTTTGTTGAGACGAAACCTGGTGTCCCAGGAGTTTGATAGAGGGATTTGCCATTGCAGGCTAGGTTGTGGAAGTCTGGATTACAGACAGCAGTCGCAGCAGATGGAGATGAAGACTGGGGGGATGGTGGTCTCGCCACATGTTGTCACTGACCCTGGAAACCTGGACATCTACGAGCAGGTGAATCTTAGCCTTCACAGCCCTTACCATGCTGGAAGGATGTTGTCTCTGGGTTGTTCAGGTGCTGTTTTACCCACCTGAGTATGTTGATTTTAAACATGGGTATGGATCTTTTAAAAGATTACCCATCATAACCAGAAATAGGTTGCTAATTCCTGTGAAGAAAATGGGCTTAATTTCATTCTAGGGAATTCTCCTCACATCTTCATGTCTGGAAAGAAACATCTCCGCCATGTTTGACCTCTGGGCTGAAATATTCAACAGGTTAGGAGTCATCAAAGCCTTAACTTATGAAGCTCTGGTTTTAATACTTAAAGATGGGAAATTATTGAAGTACATGCTTGGAAATGGAGGACACCGCCGTATGGACATGGTTAGACATGTATACGTCTGTCCCAGCCCTAATTTTGAGGATGAGGAGCGACTGAGAGTGCTGATGATGATATCTGCCCAAGAGCTGTCCAATGGGATCTCCAGCTCTGGACATAGATATGCCATGACGAGGGCAGGCCACACCTTGACATCAGCCGGGAAGCTTCAGGAGACCTTTAATGGAATGGATCAGGTAAGATGTACCAGGATGCCAACCACGATAAAGCAACGTGTTAAGTACATCATCAAGTCGCTAATGGTTGATTCATTAAAGGTGCAATTTATTAAACGGATTGTGAACCTGCCTGACCTCAACGATGTCCTTCAAAAGATGCTTGAGATAAAGAAATACATCCTCAACCAACAGGACATGAGGTCAGGATGCATCACATAACCTACCTACACAGTGTCATGATCCCCTTTGCGATATCCAGCTCTGTTCCACTCATGAATATATCAGACTGTGGTCAAATATTTGTTCTGCCATCTGTCATCTCAACACAATGGGGCTTGTTCTCAGATGTGCTCTCAATGCCACACCCCAGAGGATGTCCCGAATGGCACTTCACGTTGAGGAGTTTGTGGAGAGGATCTCCGCCAAAAAGAACTGCAGATCCAGCCAGCTGAATGTTACTGAGGTACTGACAGTACCAACAGACACCCGAAGGGGGGCATGGTAATGTTTACAGTTGGTGTATATGATGTGTACATTGTTAAGCATCAATGGCACTTTTAGCCCTGGGGATCTGTAATCCATGTTTAAGCCTTGGCTGGTACATGTTGGACGTTATGGTTGATTACTATTTCAGCAGCCTGTCAACCTCCCATCACTCTCCTCACCCGGTCCATGTTGCAAAGTAGTCTCAGTAGACAGGATAAAAGGAGGGTCTCTCACCTTCGAAGGGGCAGGATCTGTGGCTTCCTGCAAGGAACTCCTCTATGCCCCTTTTTCAGGAGCCGACCTTCACGCCCTGCCAAATGAAGACCTACTACGAGCTTCCGTTTCCTGTGAACTTCATTGGCGAAAGTGTCCGTACGGTTCCTTTCACACACCAGGGCTATGCTAGGTAATGCAAACATGTAGAAGCTGAAACCGGCGCCACTCTCCTCACGGTGGTCGTCACGCTCACCGTGCCACCCAAACATTGAATGGCCTGGTGGTGCCGCTGTTCCTCACTCTTGTGTCATCATGCAGCATTGTATCTCCTTGGGCATTTGGAAAGACCCTGTCCTGTCCTGGCATCTGCCCCCCTAGACTTCTGGTTACAGTTTTAGATTTCGTAATACTGTCCCTGAGGTAAAACCAACCTCCCCCCAAAGCTCCCCATAGATAAACTTTAATTTCTACACTGTGGTTATTTTTTTCTGCATTTCATTTAGTCTTATGATACTGAGTCACATGATGACGACAAAGTTCCTACATGGAGAGATCAGAGAAAAGGGTGGAGCGTATGGGGGCGGAGCTAAGATGGACCACAGCGGCCTTTTCTCATTTTATTCGTACAGGTAGGAGGGCGTCGACCGGGCCCATTAATGTGAGCTTAATATTACTCACCACAACCGTCTTACTGTCATTTATGATACAGGAATTGATACACTGGGTACTGCATGAGCCAGAATCCCAGGTCTAAATTTAATTTCACCACTTGACCTCCCCACAGGGACCCAAACTGCATGCAGTCGCTGTCTGCCTTCAGTCGTGCTGTGGAATGGGCGAAGAATGGGAAGTTCTCCCAGCAGGATGTTGACAAGGCCAAACTGTCAGCATTCGCCGCTGTGGATGCGCCAGTGGCACCGTGTAATAAAGGCAGGTGGCTTCTGCTGGATGGCGCCACCTACTGGAGCATATCACACTGAGCTCTCTATGTGAGGCTTGTTCCCTTCAGGTCATGTGACTTACTGACCGCTTCAGGTATGGACCACTTCCTGAATGGCATCTCAGATGAGCTGAAGCAGGAACACAGGGAGCGACTCTTCGCCGTAACAAAGCAGGACTTGATTGCCGTGGCAACCAGGTAACTATGAAAAACCCTTTATCTAAAACGTTCACACAGACACCTTTCAGTGAATTCATGTGTAGGTGGAGTTTAATCATGGCAAATACAAATACAGGTGTAACTCTCACATGGTAACATTAACGTGTTTATTGTCACAGATACCTTGGAGTTGGACAGCAGGTACATGGGATAGCTATCCTCGGAGCAGAAAATGAAGATATCAGGAGGGATCTATCCTGGGTTGTAAGATAATTAAGAATCAAGGAGATCAATCAGAAGATCATCGCTTTCTTTGATGTTATTCAGATACGTTTACAAGAATCTTTCATAGCCGCTGGGCTAAAAACTTCTGCACAACAAACTTCTGATATTCACAACTGTGAATGTACCTGTATAGAACAACCTACAGTTTATACACAACTTCAAACCCTCTGTGGGTTTCTCTACATTTTCCTTGGCTGCACAGATTTTTAATCTATGATAAATTATTATGTACGGCTATTAAAATTTCAGCTTTTTAAACAGTTACTCTGCCACATAGCTGTGTGTCTTTAGTTAATTTCATCCCCATTCACATTCCATTAGTCAACTTTTCCCAGATGGTCTGATGGGTCCAAATGTATGGATAAATACTGCAAGGCCACTTGGGTAAATAAACACACACCAACACGAGATAATCTTCACGAAACATTAGCGTTACTGTTTGAACATGAATACTGTGTTGGTGTTCCTAATATCTCTCCAGTTTGAAGGATCTGCAGTATGATCTACCCTGACATTGCTGGATGGTTCTAATACATGGAGGTCAGTGGTAGGAGCACAGCTGCTCTGGCTCCCAATCTACAAAGTGAGTAAATTTCCTAGAATAACACATGGTTTGCAGGTACACAAGAGCGAGGGGACAAAGCCATAGTATCTGTCTAACCAATGGAGAAACCATGTGGGCGGAGCCATGTGGGCGGAGCCATGTGGGCGGAGCCAAAGCTGAGATCAGATGGTGGATGCTTCAGACTCCTTGGACTGATTCCGCACCACATGCTCCAGCTGGCCTGAGTCAGAGATGTCGTAGCTGGTCTTGTATTTGGCCAGGATCTTCATCAGAGGGCGCAGTTTGAGCCACCACTGCTCCTTTGGGATCCTGTGGCTGTGGGCGGAGCAGAGAGGGGTACATGTACCAATAGTGGCAGAAGGGAGGTGGGTACAAGTGGGTGGGGCTTACACAAAGTCAGTGTCATCCTTCAGCTGCACCACGGGCTGGAAGACAAGAGTGCGGCGGCGCATTCCCAGCAGGCAGGCCGTGTCCTCTGCGCTGGTGAACACACATCCTGTAGGGGATGCCACACACATACACAAAGATGAAATTCCATTTTATCTCAAACACCTACAAGTTGGCACATACTGTAAATATATACTTCATACCTTCATCTCAAGTGATCCGTATAAGAGGCATTCAGCAAGAAAAACAAGAGCAGAGGGAATCACACTGGTAAGTTTTAAACATAGGGATTAAAATGCAAGCAATAAAGTAAATATCAGACCACATCACATGCAAGACGGCAGCTTTATGTCCTCAGTATGTTTGAGGCTGTGCAAACCAAAATAACAAAGCTGTTTGCCTGGAGTTAATATCATTAGCCAGCTTTTACAGGGAGGCTGAATCATTTCGGCATCTTTGTGCCAGCCCTCGGTGAGCGATTAATCATGCCTTGTGGAGCAGAGCATACAGACTATTTAACATCCCTTTAATTTGTTGGTGCCATTTTGACCAGTGAAGGCTGCAAGCATAGACACATCTCACCTTGTCTGTAGCTCTCCTTAAGCTTCCTAGAAATCCACTGCATAGCTTTGGCCGATATCTTTGTACCGAAATTCCTGTCGAATGTAGATGGTGCTCCTCCCTTTCAGGAGTGAATGGAGAACACGTCAGCAAGTAACGTCCACGTTTATTTTTGTTAAAAAGAGCAGGGGTCACGTTTGGAACAACTGACATTTAAGGACCTTGCCCAAGAGGCCAGTTGTGATATCTGCAAACTCTGGGGTTTGAATCCCTAACCTATGTATCATTATCACAGTGTCCCAACCCACTGAACTGCCTCAAGCCACCCCCAACAGCGGGATGCAGTGTCACTCATCAAATCGTCATCCTTACCTGCTGCATGTGACCCAGAACATTCTTTCTGCAGTCAAACACGCCTTTTCCTTCTTCGGTGTACAGCTGATAAATGAAGTCCGTCGTATAGTTCTTGTTAGAGTTTTCATTTCTGCAACGACAAACTTGAACGTGAAGCCCGGGGTTTG
>JABFEB020000001.1:15530157-15542949 GCA_019775895.2 Stomatorhinus ivindoensis
TACGTGTGGGAGCTGACATTCTGTACGGCACAGGTAGACTTACGTGTGGGAGTTGAGATTCTGTGCAGCACAGGCGGACTTACGTTTGGGAGATGAGATTCTGTACAGCACAGGTACACTTGCGTTTGGTTGCTGAGATTCTGTACGGCACAGGCAGACTTACGTGTGGGAGCTGAGATTCTGTACAGCACAGGCAGACTTACGTTTGGGAGCTGAGATTCTGGTTTCCGGTGAGCCAGAAGTTTGTAGGTCTTCAGGTTGTTTTCAAAACTCCTGCATTCATGGAACAAAAGCAGAGAAAGCCTCAAGGCTGGCCCTCTTTGTGTCACACAGAACAGACACCATGCTACAATGGGGATTACAGTCCCTGAACAGAGATGCTTGGCTGGTATTCACCATCATTTGGATAATGCCTTTGCAGAGGTGAGGGGTTGTTACCGGTGCAGTTTCTGCCAATGTTGTACCCCCCCACCGCCCCCGTTATCACGGTTGGCCAGCACGCCGTCTCGCTGGGAGTGAACACGTTCCCCAGATGCGGTTGCGCACCATAACTTCAGACGAGCTGGAAAAGCAGCGCTCCCCCGTGTAATTTTCCACTCTGCTGCTCCTTTTATCCTTTCCCTTTTCCAACATCGTTCCAGCTCGCCTCCAGGACCAGGGGTGGGGGAGGCCAGTGGGGGGTGTCTTCAGTATGGTACAGACCTGCCACGCAGTTTCACAGCTTCTTCAAACTTCTTCTCGTCCATGGCCTTCTGCACCTCCTGAGTCTGTTTGAAAAAACAAATCATCCAACCAATCGCTCTTCATTTCATCCCCCCATCCATCTATGGACACAGATACAGTATGTTTCATCTCCTCCCACAACCTCCCACCAAAGTCAGTTCCTATGCATCATCCATCCATCTTCTTTAACCACTTCTCCTCTTTAGGGTCACACGGGATACAAAACATATTTTGGAGGCTATGGGTACAAGGCAGGGAACAACCCAGGATGGGCCAAAACCCATCACAGGGCACAAGGCAGGGAACAACCCAGGATGGGCCACCAACCCATCACAGGGCACACTCACACATGCACGGTTTGGTAACTCCAGTTAACCTCAGCATATTTTGGGACTGTGGGGAGAAACCAGAGTACCTGGAGGAAACCCCACAGTGACACAGGGAGACCATGCAAACTCAACACATATGGAGCCAAGGCAGAGACTCGAACCCTCCTCCCAGAGGTGTGACGCAACAGTGTGAACCACTGCACCACCCCCCTCCTATGGATTAATTACCATCTAAAGGCTGTGGTCTGGGTTCTACATCAGAGGAGACGCAGTACACAAGGACGGGATGATAGGCTGTCATAGGTCACGCACAAAGGCCAGACACCAGTTCACTGAAGCAGTACCTCTTTGGTTTGAAATACGTAACCCATCCCAGCACAATTTTAAAACATAAGCTCATTTGAAAGCTAAAATTATAAAACCTACACGGGCAACAATAGGAAAAAGATCATTTTTAGTGCACCATGTTCTAAATGTAACAGGTGAGGTCGAGTAGTTTGGATTTCACCAAAATATTTACATTTTTTATTTCACCGTTCTGAATACGTATGTCTGTCTTTCGATTAATTACGTGTAGTAACTTTGTCCTACCTGTATGTCTTGAGTCTGCGTGGGGGGGGAGGTGCCTTGATTGGTGACGTAGGTTCGCCCACAAAAATGCTCCAGCCAGAGCTTTTGTTACATGGCCGGAGGTAAGATCGTTTGTGGCGCAGCTGTTGGTAAAACTTTCTCTCTTATAAGTTTGCAAAATGCAGTTTAGGTACAGTTAAGCTGGGAAATTGTTGGGGGTAATATTTAATTTGGTTTAATTGATCTTTCGGGGATTTGGGGTTGTTAAATTGGGGTTTTATTTCGTGGGAAGTATGCTAATATTTTAGTCGCTAGCATGCTGGTTTAGCCATCACTCGAGATGCATTCCTGTGTTCCTATTAGGGGAGCTGGAAATGCGACGTAGCCAGAACGCACAGCTCATGAATGTTATACGTTTACAGGTAGGGAGGAAATTTCTTTGTACTTGAATGTATTCGAATTGGAGCCGGATTATGTGTGTAAATTTATGATAAAGTGAAAAATTTATGTGTATTAAGTTTTCTTTTCTTGTCAGAGCTCTGAAATGTTTGGGCGATGTTTTTCTGTTTATTTTTGTGTTAATTTAGCCTTCTAGAATAATTTAGCCAGACCTTTTCTTACACGGCTGGAGAGGAGCTCATGAATGTTATACGTTTACAGCCAGTAAAAGTCTTCAGACCAAGCACGGTGTCCAGTCATTTTTGCACGGCAGAACATAACGCAGGAGGAATTGCGGGCGGGACGGACTACCACGGGTCACATAAACAGCCCTGCTTTGTAGCATAGATTGAAAACAATGTAGGTTATGCTTTTTACATGTCAAATATGCTTCAAATGTCTCTGGACTAAGCTAATAGTCAGAATAAAATTTTGTGGGGGGGTCCAACAAGCCTCTGTATATTTCATCAGTCAGGGTTGGGGTGCAGGTTCCCATCCAGGGATTTCACCGACTAGGGGGCTGAACCAAAATTTTGAGGGAGAATAATTTTACTACCTGGCCACATGCCTCATCGGTAATAAAAGTTATTTTGGGAGATATTTTACTACATGCCAATGCATGCCTGCTCTGGATGCCCTTACAGCTACACGTTCCCAGGCGCAGTACGATGGTCCAAGAGACACAACCGGGCCCAGGAGTGGGAACGCACCATCTGCACGCACTCCATGAGGGGGAGCCGCACTGCCTGGTTACCGCAGAGCGACACGACGCAGGCCTCGGTGCTCGGGGACGCCTCCAGCAGGGCCAAGACTGCCTCCACACCCATTCGGCTTGCCTAGGGGGGACAAATACTTCAACCAACAGAACTGGAAAAGACTTACAGCCCGGATCACTGTCCAGTATGACACAGTAGTGACAGAATCTGATCACAACCTGCATCTACACGCCAAGAGGGGCAGAACACAGCCGCAATACTGATCACAGGCACATGGGGCAGTGTCACGACTTACCAGGATCCTGTCAAAGGCTGAGGGTGTGCCGCCTCTCTGTACATGGCCCAGGATGGTCACACGGGTGTCGAATCCCATGCACCGTACGACAAGCTGGGAAAGAAAACGCCAACATGTCAGCAACACTGAAACCTGCCACCATTTTAGTGTTACGAAACATGTATGCAGCATGAATGTGCCGTTTTTATCTCTATTATAAATGTCATAATTAATATTAATTTTTGACAACACAAAAACACTAACTTGGACCCCACTTTCCGCATGGAAATGAGAGAGATCTGTCCCTACAGCCCACACATCAGAGAGCTCATTCTGGGACTCACATCCTTCACATAGTCAGAGGTGATGGTCATTCCGCGCTTGTCAGTAGCTCCTTCAGCAACTATGATGATGTTCAGCCTTGAGCCTCGAGATCGAGTCTGGACAATGGCAGTGCAGTACTTAGTGTCTATCGTTCCTGCAACCTTTATCTCTGCGTTATACATGGAATTAGCTGGCTTACAGGCCTGATGCAGTACCAGCAGGGAGAATTAGTGGGCGCCACTCACCTCCGACAGCTTCCTGCACATCTTCTCTTCCCAGCCATCATCTGGGGGCATCTCGGGGATCAGCACCCAGTCTGCTCCACATGCCAGAGCACTGACCAATGCCAGGTACCTGCAGAAAATGCTCACAACTTCATCTCTTAATCGCTATGTTTAATTACAGCTAGTTCAGATTAATCAACCCTTCTGGCAAGGTAATAATTAAGCCTACACAAGCCTTCTAGAATAGCTTCAGCTAGAGACATGCACATTTCAGATCTCTCGTGGTGATGGCTACTAACATGCAGAAAAGGGTCTTACCCACAATGCCTGCCCATAACCTCCAGCACAAAGGTCCTTTGATGGCTAAAGAGAATCAATCACAGTATGTTCGGTCATGAACAAATAGGTAAAAATACAGAATTTGATGTCAGCAAAGACATCTTGGGGGACCGGGGCTACCTCTGGGCAGTGGTCATGATCGCATCCACAACCTCAATGATCCGGTGCAGGGCAGAGTCTGTCCCAATGGTCATGTCAGTGCCACAGAAGTCATTGTCGATGGAACCGACCATCCCCACAATGTGAAGGGCGGAGTATCTGCTCACAGCCTCTTCCTCAATCTCCCCTGAAAGATGTCGGGGTTAGAGAAGCTTTATTTAAACTTTATTAAAACCGAGTTATATCAGATTTGAGCAACACAAGCCAAGCCAGGGGAAACACATTTTACAAATTCATCAATGATTTCATCAAATGATTTTTGTGAACCTCTAATTTTGACTTTTTAAAAAAGGTTGACTGATTCTGGACATCTCCAGTTAAGCCCTATGCTGCTTCAGATTGGCTCCACCCCCCGACTCTAAGCAGGACTGGCAGTTGGAATGTGGATGGATGGGTTGATGGATGGATGTCAATGTTTCTGGGATGCAGAGTAGCTCATTTCCTGCCCTGTGTTTTTATAGTGACCCACCCACATGGTCTGCCCCCCCCCAATGCTGTACCTTGCTGTACCAGCTCCTCCAGCAGGCCGCTCCACTCTTCCCTGAACAGGTTGGCCCCGGTGAGGCTGCCGTCACCACCGATGACGCACAGGTTGGTGATGCCACGCCGCACCAGGTTCAGGGCGGCTTTCAGGCGGCCCTCGCGCGTGCGGAACTCACTGCAGCGGGCGCTGCCAATGACAGTGCCACCCTGGTGGCAGACAGTGGACGCTGCACTGCACTACACTGACAGGGTGGCCGCATTTAACTACAGAAGGCCATAAATTCAATCATCAAAAACTCATCTTAAAATTGCATGTCCACCCTCTCCTAAGAAACGCCGCAATGTAAATACCCACAAGCAGCCACAGTCCTGCTAAGCACTCAGGCGGGAAAACCCTCCATACCCGCTCACCATCTGCAAGACGCTGGACACGCTCTCCCACTTCGCCTCCTTGATATTCTCACCACCGTCCACCATACCCTGATAACCCTACAAGGAAGCGGACGGGAACACACTTAATCAAGCTCTGCCTCTGCACCAACCAGGACTTTATTAAACCAATTAAGCGGCATTATTGGGTTCAACATTACGCAAGTCCCAGGATAGCGCATCAGCTAACAGCGTCCATTTATACAGGACTGACAAACAGCAATAAATTAAAATGCAAAATTTTAACAAATTTAAATATAAAATAAAAAACAGAAGCTCTTCTCTGAATTTTATGGTATTTAACACTAGATCACAGCTGATTCTCCCCCAGCAGGCATATAAATCCAGTATATCATTGTATTATATAACAAATATTGGTATATAACTGACTTCATGAATGAAGTAGACTTTAGCTCCAACGTAGATTCCCATTCGGATGACAGCACGGACTGCAGCATTCATCCCTGCAGAGGCAAACGATGAACGAAAACAAACATTCAACACCAAGAATGATTAACACAGCATCAAACACACATCCCATAAAGGTTCTTCAAAGCTTTGGCTGTCAGCTGTTTCCTAGGGAACACTAGCCACCAGCAGAGAGAAGAGTCAGAGGGTCCGAACGCAAAGGACTAAGTGCCCTTGGGGTAAACATGACCAGCAGCCCGATTACTCCCAACTCCCAACAGTGATCATCCAGACTGATGCCTGGGCTTCAGGCCGCAGAAGGGTGTGTCAAGCCTGCATACTGTAGGTCCAGCTCCACAGAGCTCTCAGAAGGTTATTTGCTAAACCAAAGTGGCTTTCAGGTAGGACACAACAGTTTCAGGTGAGCTTTGATACCACCGATGATTATACTCAATGAAAGATCAAAGGAGATTTTACATTGCTCGGGATAAATCTTGTTAATTATTGAAGGGTTCTCCATGCATTTTTGACAATACTTAATACTCACCTCACACCTTCTCACATTATGGTTTAACAATTCTCTACGCATGTCACAGGATTTGTTCCCTCCTTTCTCTCAAAGATTCTTCATTAATGCGGAACAAGCAGACAATAGAAGCCGTACCAGATTAATTAGTGTGCACTGGATTATGGTCTCTATTCAAGGTGTTATCCTAATTGGTATACTTTAAATAACTAAATTATGCCTTATTATTGTTGCTAGGAAGCAATCAGCAAACTCACAATGACATTAAAGCAGCTGTCCCACATTAGAAAAGTAATTTGATAAACACACTGAGATCCCATCAAATAAAATACATCTTCACATACCGACTTGCTTAAGTTAACATTTAAATAAGGAGAGATTTAGTACAGACGCTCCTCTGCTTACAAACTTTCAACTTACGAACTTTCAGACATACGAACGAAGAGGACTGTAAGTCCAAATTGTGTTCATCAGGTTCCCGTTTCCTGTACGTAACATATTTTTTTCTTTCTGCTCGGCAGTTTCGCCTAGTACGACTTCTGGCCGCTACTCCCACCGGGCAGCAGCGCAGCGTGCGGACTCCCAGCGTATCCTCGTTATCTGTACTTGCGTATATCCTTAAAATGATGGTGAATAACGACTTACGAACATTTCAAATTACGAACTGCTGTTCCGAACGTATCTCATTAGTAAGTAGAGGAGCGTGTGTATTACTAATGCCTATTACGAATTTTGCGGTATTGTGGCAAGTAAAGATGTCAGTCATGGCTAAGGAAAGCCATAAATACCGGGGTAATATTAAAGTCGATCAATTGTAATATTAGTCTATAGTCATGATATGAACAGCTAATATGAAAATTGATCTTTACCACTTTCCACTGTACTTTTCATGGGCAAGGTAAAAATGTTATCCCCCAAGGTATTTTTACCCCAGCACCTTTTAGCTCTACCAGGAAGGTCATAAATCTTGAGTCCTGTATGGTAAGGCGACTTCTTCGGACGCATCTATAGACGTCATCCGGCTAAAATGGAAATGCTGTTTACCACAGCACCGACGTCACGCACGCGTTAATCGTTATATGGATTAAGAGAAATATTCCCCCATTCATAGGTCTCTATTGTTTTACTTAATATAGAGCCTACATCCAAATCAAACACTTCCTGCTTTCTAAATTAAAAACTGCAGTTTATTAACAAACGCTAACTGTCGGAAATCCGCCCCCGCAATGCAGTGATGCGCTGGTTTACTGATGCAAGACCCTGGTGTGCATCTGTCTAAAAAGTGAATTTCTCAGTGACAGTGCTGAAGATAGACAGGCATGTTAATAAGCAACGGGGGACGACGACAGGGCTGCATATGATGATGAAATGATTCGCACAGCAGCTGAAATAATAATACATTGAAATATTAATTCAATTTGCGGCAGCCGCTTATGAAACGGTTAGCCGTGCGACTGTCTGCGATACGGAAGATTATTATCTGCGACTTGCTGCATTTAATGTGGATGTTACGGGTCGAGTCCAATGTCACCCAGTGTGGTTACCTTGCGCATCTCCTCCGCTCGTCAGCACGGCGATGGCTTTTCCAGCCCCACAGAGGCTCTCGAAAAACTTCTTATTATCAGGCTGCTTTTCCATCTCTGCACTCATCCTCCAGCGGGATCTAAGTAGGATTCAAAGCCGGGAATGACGCGTTAAAGATCGTGCGGGTTCCGGCACGATGTCGCTGTTGCGATGGGTGTCCAGCCCCCCTCCTTTCCCTTCCTTTACTGTTCCCCGGTCCGCCTGGCTTTCCCCATGGCTGCATCAGCAGTTTTTCCAACTCAACTGATTAAATGACACACTGCGCATCCAACAATAGCCTTTATTAACGCGTCTATATGTGCATCTCTCTGCCCCATTAAACCTTATCTGCGCATCTCCGTCTGCCCTATTAAATCCTACCGCGCATCACCGTCTGCTTTTTTGACCCCGTCCGCGTATCTCTGTCTGCCCTATTAAATCTGCGCATCTCTGTCTGCTTTATTAACCCCCATACATGCATCTCTGTCTGCTTTATTAACCCCCATACATGCATCTCTGTCTGCTTTATTGGCCCCTATCCACATACCTCTGTTTGCTTTATTAACCCCTATCTGCGCATCTCTGTCTGCTTTATTAACCCCCGTCCACGAATCTCTGTCTGTCTATTTAACCCTTTCTGCGCATCCCTGTCTGCCCTATTAACGCCTATCTACGTATCTCTGTCTGCCCTATTAAACCCTATCTGCACATCGCTGTCTGCCCTATTAAACCCTATCTACGCATCTCTGTCTGCTTTATTAACCCCCATCTGCGCATCTGTGTCTAACCTTAAACTCTATTAACTATTTTCAGATTATTAGTATTACCTTTATACTTGGTTTCGATGATACTATTAATGATATAAAGAAATGCTTTCGCTGGGATCCTAACTAGTCCAACTGTTTAGAACATTTCTTTAAAGTAATAGCTGATTGAATATGGGTTTGTGTCCCCATAAAAGAGAATTTCATATTCTTGTACATCAGTGTATATCACGTCATCAAATACAATGTCATCTTGCGTGTGCTTTAGTTAATCGCATTTTGACATACTTCACGACTATCAGCACTTATTAAGGCTGAGATCAAACGCATATCATTCGTTGTCACATATATTTAAGATTTCTAATTACCAAGGAAACATAATGAAATGACCGATTTTGCACCATTGTCTGTTAAGTTGCATGTTTGATATATTAAGTTGAAAAAGTCACAGCAAAACTTTAGCTTATTTCATAAATAAGGGTTCTATAAACACTGGAACTAAAACCGAAAACGCGTACTTATTTTTGAAGTATATATGCACTTAAAAATACTTCTTTAGTAGGCTATATTTACTCTACAAGTATGCAGCCTTGTTTTCAGTATTGTTTTGTATTCCATTTATATATTATTGTTTTTAAAATGTTAAATACCTTTTGCAATATTTTGAACATTATTAACTTGTACTGTATAAACGAAATACCCGTAATAAGACGTCACTGACACGGCCTATTAGTTTGTCTCTGGCGACATCTAGTGGTAAATTTAAAAGAAACCGTTGGAATGTTGTCCCAAAGGTACAAAGTAGGTTAGTCCCCAAATAATAATGAAATACAAATGCTCCTCGACGTACATTGTGGTGACGAACAAATCATAAGTAGACAATATGTGAATATTATATAATAAATAAATAACTACCGTCACTTAATAAGTAACTAAATACCATTAATTGGGAAGTAAACGAGGGGCGGCATGGTGGTGCAGTGGTTAGCACTGTTGCCTCACACCTCTGGGACCTGGGTTCGAGTCCTTGGTTCCATGTGTGTGGAGTTTGCATGTTCTCCCTGTTTCCTCTTAACTCTGGTTCCCCCCCACAGTCCAAAGACATGCTGAGGCTGATTGGAGTTGCTAAATTGCCCATAGGTGTGGCTGTGTGTGTGTGAATGGTGTGCGCCGTGCGATGGGCTGGCCCCCTGCCCAGGGTTGTTCCGTGCGCGTTGTTTCCGGGTAGGCTCCGGACCCCCCGCGACCCAGTAGGATAAGCGGGTATAGAAAATGGATGGATGGAAAGTAAATGACTACGAATTCATTAAAGTACCGAACTACGTTGCGAAACACTATATGAGATGTTTACGCAGGCGATCGGTACAAAGACCCAAGCGTGGCTGCATATAGCCTACAATATGTATGCTGTCATCGCCCGACATCAGTAGAAAGTATCGTACGGCATATCGCTGTTCATATAATGAACAGATCAAAATTCAAAGTCGCACTATCGTCGAGATATATTAAGTCACAACATAGGCTAGTAAAGTGTGGAGCATCTGTACAAACTTCGGGAGACACCCAGTCTTAAGATTCATTTACTTATGAAGCAGACACAATCGTTCCAAAATAGTTTATTAGCAGTGATAAGATATATAAAAAAGTACAAAAGATGTATAACGCGTATCCAATGTTATATACACAAATAATGAAAAAGTAATTACGATAATTTAAAGCACCGTTTGCTCATATACAGTGTAAAGACTACATAGTATTCCTTCCGAAAGGGTTCATCGCTTCCTCACTGTGCGATTCTGCATCCTTTGCAGGATCTCTCGTGTATTCGCAGTTACAATTTCCAAAGCACACTGACGGTGGGACTGGGTGAATGAGACGATAGACACACATAAGAGTCACGTCAAGAATTCATAAACAACAGGTAAAATCACCATAAACGTATTTTACGCGGTGTTGTGAGAAGCACACTCTTTATAACTAATTATCCTCTCATACATTTAATCAATCGTAATTTTGACCGTTGTCGTTTAGCTCATTAGCGGTACTCACCTTTTTGATTTCAAGAAATGTCTCTATTTTTTCAAAGCATTCTGTCACCGGCTCCAAGTTTCCTTCCAGGAATTCCCTTGCCTGAATATTGTATAAGGTCACAAAAAACACAAACACACACATCACACACATAGAGTGAATAACTTATATTGTTAGTTTACGTAACGCCAATTTCTTTTCCTTACTTTATTTAAGAACTTTAAGTTAATGAACTCTAATTTCTTTCTTAATATATACAATAACTACACTCAACATATATCGGCCTAGCTATAGTGATTGCACAAATGGCAAAACATTGTTTTTGTTTTGATTAATAAAATGCCACACTCTTACACATTCGAGATTTCTGAGCGTATGAAGCAGCCTTTCCACGAATTTGCTGGAGTTGTGATGTTTCTTGTAAATGTTTAGAATTCGCTGTATGACGCTGTCCACCGCTCTAGCGTTGAGTTCCAGCTGTTTTAAAACGCAGAAGTTGTTTGGTTTGTGTCTCGTTCAGTTTCTGAAGATAGCTGTTACACCTATTACGTTGTTTTTGCTGTTCACTTTAGTTGTCGATATTATTATTATAATAATAATAATTATTATTATTTACAACGTCATTAACACATATTATTACGTTTATTAGAAATAGAATTAACGAAACGCACCATATTCAGCATTTTCTGAGCGTTACAGAGGCTTGTCTTATCGTCATGGGGGCCACAGTCGATGGACTTGCTGCTGCTCTGTTGAATAAGAGCCAGAAGAGCCACATCACACATCCAAATGATGCACCAAACAGACACAGACACAATCTGCAGCTGTTGGACTTGAGTGTTGCTGCAGGCTTGTTTACCAGGATGTTCAGGTCCTCCAGCAGGTCTCCCCATCTAATGTTCTGACTGCAGTCTCTTTGACCCTGGACAAGGCCGATTAGAAGGCAGAAGATGACAGCTTTGGTACAGCGCATTGTGCCTGAAATGAGACAAAAATGTAGCAGGTTTAAATAATCTTACATGGTATTTGAGTAGCTCAAAATTACACAATAATAATAATAATAACACCATCATTACCTAGGTAATAAGAATGTGTTACTCTCCCCTTCAAAGGACACTGTGTCAAAGATATCTAAGCACCAATCTTGCTTTACCTCTGATCTTATGCTCTTTTGACCTGTATGGCTTCTTGATTTGTGATGTATTGCCATGGTCCTTCCCTGCTGCTTTTATATCAGTCTGTCCACATTTCTCTGCATCATTCCTCTGCAGCTTACGCATAGTGAAACCACTGCCCCATCAAGGAAAGAACACCTGTGGAAAGTTTCACCTGGATGCATGTTGTGGAGGCGGGAAGGTGGAGGTGGGGGGGTGGAGGCACCTGTTACACACAGACACACGTGAGATTTACAGCTTATCAGATGAGAGTAAAGGGGTATATTGTCAGCTATAATGTGCTAAATTCACTGTAAAATACTCAGCTCCCAAAATACTGCTAGCATGTGATGATATTAAACGAAGGAATTGTTCATCCATTTGAGATTTGGTGTTACAAGCTAGTAAATCTTTCACAACTACATAATATTTAGTTTCAGTGATATCTGCACAGGTGTCTTGCAGATAGATAAAACTTCATAAACATGACGAATAGGTTGCCATATTTATCTTTCAGTGTGTTAAAATTATGTCAGAACATTTATGATATTGATTATTCCACCAAGGAAAACTAGAATAAAACATGAGCTGGGAATAAACAGCTTTATTTTTTAATAAAGTCTTTTATTCCTATATTTGCTGTTTAAGGAGCATCCAGGCCCAGTGGTGGGTTACTAAAAATAACCTGCTAATTTACAAAATATATTAAGACCCAGGGATGCGTCCAAACTGACTGTGTATTTAGTGCTGGTGCTTACATGCTGCTCCTGACATCATCATCAGGGAACTGCGTCAGGTCTACTTCAACTGCAAGTGATGAGGAAATCAAAACAGCAACGCTGGCAGGGGAAATGAAAGTGAAACAGTGTCCTGCTCAGGTTTTGAAAGAATGCCAGTGCTTTCAGGTTATTAGAGCCATTCACTTTCCTGCAGTAAACCCTCCCACTGTTACACCCGGGTTGAGATCCAAGAACAAAACTGTTGCATAACAACATACTGTAAGGGGTCACACTTGCTCTACATGAGTCACTGCCAGGAACGCCAGGATATAAAGTTAGAAAAAAAACTTCTTTTAACACAGCATTATTATATTTAATAATAATATTGCTGTTGTTATTAATAGTAATAATAATAATAAGAAGAAGAAGACCTAGCGTTGTGTACCGTCTTTCATCGTTTTTACTTGTGTTTCCGTAAGACAGCATCTATACCAGCGGTGGCCAATCTTACCCGCAAAGGGCCGGTGTGTGTGCAGGTTTATGGGGTAACCTTTAGGTCAGCTGTTCAAACCCAGGTGTGAGGCCTCTTCAGCCAATCAGTCCTCTAATTAGTAATCTAATT
>JABFEB020000001.1:15547689-15559210 GCA_019775895.2 Stomatorhinus ivindoensis
CCGTGCCCTGGGATGGACTGGCATCCTGTCCAGGGTCCCCTGACCCGTGCCCTGGGATGGACTGGCATCCTGTCCAGAGTGTCCCCTGACCCGTGCCCTGGGATGGACTGGCATCCTGTCCAGGGTGTCCCCTGACCCGTGCCCTGGGATGGACTGGCGTCCTGTCCAGGGTCCCCTGAACCGTGCCCTGTGATGGACTGTCAGCCCAACCATAGTGTCCCCTGTCCTGTGCTTCCTGGGATCTGGGTTCCAGGCTCATTGAAACACTGTACTGCGTAAATGGATCTGAGAACATGCCAGAAGATGGGTGGTAATAAATAGCACTTTCCCAGATTAACAAAGAGCGTTGTACAAGAAAACCTATTCAAGCTCGTGTGACTCCAAACGCAATTTTCCTGTAATGAATTATTTGACGAAGTGTGACCTAGTTAGAATGGATGGCCACCATTTGCTCCCAGCATAATTTGATGTGGATTTTCATTGTTGGAATAATTCAGGAGCATGGATAATGCAGAGAAGGACTGATGAGCAACAAATCAGAGTCTCCAGGTTGACATTAGACTGCAAGAAGATCGAGAAAGCTTACATACTTCATCTGGCTTTTTAGGAAAGAGAATAAAAGAATTTGTATATATTTTGGTGGAATTCTAAGGTGACTACAGTGCTGCTTATTGGCTAAAAGTATTGAAAGGTAGAAGACAATGAGCCTCATCTTCATCTGAAAATGGGAACATTAAAACCACCCGCCTAATATTGTGTTGGTCCCTCTCATGCTACCAAGACAACTCTGTCCCATCAAGGCATGGACTCCACATGACCTCTGAAGGTGTCCTGTGGTATCTGCCACTAAGACATTGGCAGCAGATTCTTTAAGTCCTGCAAGTTGTGAGATGTGACCTCTATGGATTGGACTTGTTTGGCCAGCACATCCCACAGATGATTGATCAGATTGAGATCTGGGTAATTTAAAGGCCAGATTAACACCTTGAATTCTTTTTCATGTTCTTCAAACCATTCCTGAAGGCTGCATTATCCTGCTGAAAGAGCTCACTGCCATCGGGGAATACCGTTGCCATAAAGGGGTGTACTTGGTCTGCTACAATGTTTATGTAGGTGATACATGTCAAAGTAACACCCACATGAAGGCTCTGACCCAATATTTCCCATCAGAACATTGCCCAGAGCATCACAACTCCGCCGGCTTGTCTTCTTCCCATAGTGCCATCTCTTCCCCAGGCAAACAAAACACACGCACTCTGCCATCCACATTATGCAACTGAAAACATGACTCATCAGACCAGGCCGTCTTCTTCCATTGCTCCATGGTCCATTTGTGACATACCCATTATAGTCACTTTCGATGGCCCATAAGAACTGTCGTTTTGGAGATGCTCTGATCCAGTCATGTAGCCATCACAATTGTCAAAGTCACTCTGATCCTTACACTCACTCATTATTCCTGATTCCAACACAGGAACTGCCTGCTCACTAATATATCATAGTACCTTTGAGAGCTGCCATTGTAATGAGATAATCAGTGGCATTCACTTCACCTGTCAGTGGTTTTAATGTTATGGCTGATCAGTGCATGCTTGGAATCAGTGAGTAACTGAGATGGGGGCACTCCGAGGGCCAATCATCTTTCTTCTGGGGCCAGTGTCCCGGTGGCCCCACCCCTGTATAGCTCCTGCATCCATCCCAGGAGGGTTATGGTCGAGAGATTGTCTTTGTTGGTTCGTCCCATCAGACCCCATTCCTAGGGTCCCCCTTTAGGTTTAACCAGTGATGGCCAAATGAAGGTTCATGAACCATTTTCTGACCCCACTGCCTTGGTGCTCTCTGTTCAAAAAAGGGCTCAAAGCAAGACAAGGGCACCCTCTAGTGGGGTCAAAAAATACAGCAAATGGTTCATGAAGTTTCAGCTGGCCATCACTAGTTTGAATGCAGGGCTGGAAGCAGAGCACATGTTCCGGCACTTCAGAAGAAAGCATCCCAGGCAGCCAATGATGTAGCCTAGTGCGTTGATTGGCCCTGGCTGGAGGCCTCTTTCACATAAGGCATAAATGGCCATGCGTGGATCTTACATTTGTTGTCTTTTCATTTCCCCATCCCCCATTCACTCTTCAGTTAATCGGTCCTCTAGTAAAAATCCAATTAGGCAGTTACAGCAAAAACCCACATACACAATGGATCTCTCTGGATTGCCCATCCTCGGTCTATTCAGACAGCTTTGACCAGCTTTGCAGGACAGCTGCCCACTTACTGCCTTGTGATGAGCAAACAGCAGAAACATGAAAAAAATACAATGGAAATGGGAATAAGTGGGGAAGGCCAATAGGATGTTGGGGAACATTTCTAGGTGTGTGTAGTTTAAGTAAAGGGAGGTGATGATATGATTATATAATTCCTTGGTAAGACCCCACGTAGAATATTGTGTACAGGTTTGGTCACCAAAGCTTAAAAAGGACATTGCTGCCTTGAAAAGGGTGCAACGTAGGGCTACAAGAATGATTCCTGGTCTTAGCAGAATGTCTTATGAAGAGAGGTTAGATGAGCTGAATCTGTTTAGCCTCGAACAAAGGAGGGACATGATCCAAGTATGTAACAGATCTGGATGCTGTTCAGCCAAATGGCTATTTCAATATTAGTTTACATTAGTGCTGTCAATGGATTAAAACATTTAATCATGATTAATCGCACAACTGTCCATAGTTAATTACAAATTAATCGCAAAATAAATCACGAACTTATTCAACATTCAACATTTACCATTAAGAGATTTTTTCCAGCTGTTAATATTCTTATCAATATTTCAGTTGACAAGGGATGATTCCTTTATGCAAATGTATGCCTTTATTATTGCAAATCAATTACCAACAATAAACAACAACAAAGACTGGCCAAAGGTCATCAGAAACCCGTCATCACTTAAGAAAAACCTAAGCCAAACAACATATCGGCACGTTGACCTGCTAAATACTACATATTACTTAGTCATATAACAAAGTATAGATCAGAGGTCGACAACCTTTTTAAAGCAAAAAGCCATTTTATCCTAAATGACTGACCTAAGATTTCCAAAGAGCTCCAATGGATAGAGTAAGTTTGAGATACAATTTTTAATGCGATATTGGTATACATGCATTTAACACAAAATCAAAACTCACAAAAAAAATACTTACTAAAAATAAAGCAATACAATTTCGGGGGGGGGGGGGGTTTCTCAGTTTTAAATCATCCGGACGCGTAGCAGCTTAAAGGTGACTAATATCACAATGTTGTTCAGTTCTCCAGCAATAGCGATGCCCTTCATTGTCCACTTCACTACTTGTAATTGTGCTGACCGAGTAGTGCAAAATGTCTTCAATACTCCGAACTCAGATGTAAATCTGAGAAAATATTATAATTTTACGAAGATCTGGGAAGGTGTGGTGACGATTTACTACAAAAAGTATATGAATGAATTAGGAATTCCAATAAACTTAATAAGCCGGCCTACATCCAATCTCGGAAAACATGCCATTTGACTGTAGACAGGCTCTCGTAGAGAATTACTTTCAGGAAGATGTAAATTATGGAATCACAGAAGCGCGCGACGGACCACCTCATTCACATATAGCTAAAGAAATACCTAAATGAAAAATAATTGAAAAATTATTAACCCATAAATAAATTATTTATATTTATGAAAGTAGTTTCATAATATGTTAAGATGCGAAAATTTCAATGCATCTTTCGTTCTGAGAAGACTAGATGTACTTCAGTGGTAACTCATTTAACATTGACAGTAACTAAAATAACTTTGGTCTTGTTGATGTTTAGAAGCTGAACCAGTCATTCAAAATACCTTTTTTTGTTAATTATTTTTCCCAAGCTACCATCCGACTCAACACACGTTAATGGCATTAAAAAAATTAGTCACGTTATAATGAATTCCTGCATTATGTTGTTAACTTTGACAGCCCTAGTTTATATACTAGAACTCCTGGCTATAAATGGAAATTAGCGGGAGAACATTTTAAAATGAATTTGAGAAAGCACTTTACAAAGCGTGTAGGTAGAGTATGGAATAGTCTAATTCCTGCTAGTGTAATGGAAGCTAATACCTTGGGTTCCTTTAAATCAGAGCTAGATAAGATTTTAACAACTCTGAGCTATTAAGTTCTCCCCAAACGAGCTTGATGTGCCGAATGGCCTCCTCTCAATTGAATATTCTTTTGTTCTTGTGGCTTTGTTCGTGTAGATTTTATTTAAATTAAATTTCTAATGTCTTCCCCTCCAATGGGCTCACCACCTGTAGGAGGGGCCATAGGGGTTGGGTGCAGTGTGAGTTGGGCAGTGGCCGAAGGCGGGGACCTTGGTGGTCCGATCCTTGGCTGCAGCAGCTAGCTCTACGGACATGGAATGTCACCTCTCTGGTGGGGAAGGAGCCTGAGCTGGTGCACAAGGCTGTGAGGTTCCAACTAGATATAGTCGGGCTCACCTCAATGCACAGCTTGGGCTCTGGTACCAGTCTCCTTGAAGGGGGTTAAACCCTCTTCCACTCTGGAATTGCTCACGGGGAGAGACACCGAGCTGGGGTGGGCATACTTATTGCCTCCTGGCTGGGTGCCTGTACACTGGGATTTACCGCGGTAGACGAGAGGGTAGCCTCCCTTCACCTTCGGGTGGGGGGACGGGTCCTGACTGTTGTTTGCGCTTTTGCGCCAAATGGCAGTTCAGAATACCCACCATTTTTGGAGTCATTGGAAGGGTGTTGGAGAGCACTCTTCCCGGGGACTCTCTTGTTCTGCTGGGGGACTTCAATGCTCATGTTGGTAATGACAGTGAGACCTGGAGGGGCGTGATTGGGAGGAACGCCCCCCGATCTGAACCCAAGTGATGTTTTGTTATTGGACTTCTGCACTCGTCACGGATTGTGCATAATGAGCACCATATTCCAGCATAAGGGTATCCATATATGCACTTGGCACCAGGACACCCTAGGCCGCAGTTCGATGATCGACTCTGTGGTCATGTCATCGGACTTGCAGCCGCATGTATTGAACACTCGGGTGAAGAGAGGGGCGGAGCTGTCACCCGATCACCACCTGGTGGTGGGTTGGCTCCGCTGGTGGGGGAGGAAACTGGTCAGACCTGGAAGGCCCAGGCATATAGTGCGGGTCTACTGGGAATGTCTGGCGAGATCCCCTGTCAGGGGGAGTTTCAATTCCTACCTCCGGCCAAACTACACCCATGTCCCGGGGGAGGCGGGGACATGGAGTCCGAATGGGCCATGTTCCGCGCCTCCATTGTGGAGTATGGCCGTAAGGTGGTCGGTGCTTGTCGCGCCAGCAATCCCTGAACCCGCTGGTGGACACCGGTGGTGAGGGATGCCGTCAAGCTGAAGGAGGAGTCTTATCGGGCCTTTTTAGCCTGCGGGACTCTGGAAGCAGCTGATGAGTACCGGTGGGCCAAGCGGAACGCGGCTTTGGCGGTCGCTGAGGCAAAAACTCGGGTATGGGAGGAGTTTGGCGAGGCCATGGAGAACGACTTCCGGACGGCTTTGGGGAGATTCTGGTCCACCATCCAGCATCTCAGGGTGGGAAAGCGGTGCAGCATCAACACTGTTTATGGTGGGGATGGTGCACCACTGACCTCAGCTTGGGACTTTGTGAGTTGGTGGAGGGAATACTTCGAAGACCTCCTCAATCCCACCGACATGTCATCCAATGAGGAAGCAGAGTCTGGGGACTTAGGGGTGGACTTGCCTATCTCTGGGGCAGGTCGCTGATGTGGTTAAAAAGCTCCTTGGTGGCTGGGCTCCGGGAGTGGATGAGATCCGCCCCGAGCTCCTCAAGGCTCTGGATGTTGCGGGGCTGTGTTGGTTGACACGCATCTGTAGCATCACGTGGGCATCGGGGCCAGTGCTTCTTGATTAGCAGACGGGGGTGGTGGTTCCCCTATTCAAGAAGGGGGACCAGAGGGTGTGTTCCAACTATAGGGAGATCACACTACTCAGCCTCCCTGGTAAGGTCTATTTGGGGGTGCTAGAGAGGAGGGTCCATCGGATAGTCGAACCTTGGATTCAGAAGGAGCAGTGTGGTTTTCGCCCTGGCCATGGAACAGTGGACCAGCTCTATACTCTCGGCAGGGTCCTGGAGGGTACGTTGGAGTTTGCCCAACCAGTCTACATGTGCTTTGTGGACTTGGAGAAGGCATTTGACTGCATCCCTTGGGGAGTCCTGTGGGGAGTGCTCTGGGAGTATGGGGTGCCAGGCTGCCTTATAAGGGCTGTTTGGTCCCTGTACAACCGGTGCCAGAGCTTGGTCCGCATTGCCGGCAGGAAGTCGGACTCGTTCCCAGTGAAGGTTGGACTCCGCCAGGGCTGCCCTTTATCACCAATTCTATTCATAACCTTTATGGACAGAATTTCTAGGCACAGCCAGGGTGTTGAGGGTATCCGGTTTGGTGACCTCAAAATTAGGTCTCTGCTTTTTACAGATGATGTGGTTCTGTTAGCCTCATCAGACCGTGACCTTTGGCTCTCACTGGAGCAGTTCACAGCCAAGTGTGAAGTGGCTGGAATGAAAATCACCACCTCCAAATCCAAGACCATGGTCCTCAGCCAGAAAAGGGTGGAGTGCTCTCTCCGAGTCAGGGAGGAGGTCCTTCCCCAAGTGGAGGAGTATAGGTATCTCAGGGTCTTGTTCACAAGTGAGGGTAGGATGGAGCAGGAGATCGACAGGCGGATCGGTGCAGCATCAGCAGTGATGCGGGCGCTGCATCGGTCTGTCATGGTGAAGAAGGAGTTCAGCCAAAAGGCAAAGCTCTCGATTTACCAGTCGATCTGCATTCCTACCCTCACCTGTGGTCACAAGCTGTGGGTAATGATAATGAACGAGATCGCGAGTGCAAGCGGCCAAAATGAGTTTTCTCCGCAGGGTGGCTGGGCTCCCCATTAGAGACAGGGTGAGGAGCTCGGTCATTCGGGAGGTACTCAGAGTAGAGCCGCTGCTCCTCCGCATTGAGAGGAGCCAGATGAGGTGGCTTGGGCATCTGCTAAGGATGCCTCCTGGATACCTCCCTGGTGAAGTGTTCCGGGCATGTCCCACTGGGTGGAGGCCCCGGGGAAGACTCAGGACGCGCTGGAGGGATTATGTCTCTTGGCTGACCTGGGAATGCCTTGGGATTCCCCCAGAGGAGCTGGAGAAAGTGGCCGGGGAGAGGGAAGTCTGGTTTTCCCTGCTGAGACTGCTGCCCCCACATCCTGACCTTGGATAAGCGGAAGTTAATGGATGGATGGATGGATTCTAATGTCTTTACCAGGTATGTGTGTAAAATGCTTTATAGTACAAGCCAAGAAAGATGATACATACCAATACATCAAATTAAGCATTTTTATTCCATGGATTTTAGAGGCAAACTTTAATATTCGGCCAGTCTACCCTTTGTTTGGGTTTTTTCCAGAAAGCATAACAATGGTGATGGAAGTTTAAGTTAAATTTATCTCTTATGACACTTGAGAAAAAAGAGCAGAGTTGCATACAGTTACCATACCAAACCTTTACAAAGACAATAAGCGGTGAGGCATTAAAAAAGAAACAATGAAATGGTCAGACAAAGAACAGACTCAGACCTGGCTGATTGGACAGAGCACAAGTACAGCAAGGACTGGAAAAGCCACATGATTGGTGAGGCCACATTGCCAATCACTGTCATGTCCATCAAGCACGGATAATTACCAGCTGATTGGCGGTTGATTATTGAGGTCCGGCATTGGGTTAAGAGGACCTTGCTCCCCAGCGTGGCGCCCGCCTCACCATGGCTCTGATTAGGTTAATCACCCCAGTGTCCTTACGACACTGTGCCTTCAGCTCTCGCCGAAATAGAAAAAGGAGGAATTTGCTCAGGGAGGGTGCTTGCCCCCTTTCGCCATGTCAAATCTGCACCATTAGCTTCTCCATAAAAAGCCGCCGGCCATCCATCTAGCTCACTTTAATGATCGCCTCATTATTATTTAGGTGATTATATGTTGCAAGCCATTTACCGTGGCCAACGAATCATGTTTAATTTATTTGCAGCCAGTACAGAGTCTGGGAAGGGAGGGGGGGGGGGGTTGTCACATGACCACATGCCGCTGTTGAAGAGAATGTGATCCGGTGTTAAGCAAACGTGTTTTATAAAGCATCTTATAAATAAGCAGGCTTTATGAAGCGGTGTAATTGAATCGTGTTTCCGTTAATGACTCTACAAAGCTTGGCTTCATTTACCGTAGGCCTGTTTGCCCAGATATGTGGGCCATCGGATTACAGCTGCACAGTAAGTGTCCCTACAGACAGCAGGCCGAAATTCAGGCCTGAACAAATGGGACATTGTCAGGAATTATGCTTTTACATATAAAATAATGTCATTTCTTCCTATTCTTCTTCTTATTATTTTTATGGCTATTTTTATTATTATTATTATAACTACTACTAATAATAATAATAACGATGATGATGATATTTTTTATTTATATAGTATCTCACACTCAAGACCATTTTGCAATACAAACAAGCCAATCCATAAATGAAATAAACAAACAAACAAATAAATGTTATATTTAGATTCTAGTGATTACATGATTGTAAACAGGGTTTGAGAGTTAGTGTTATAGTGTTATTGAACTTTTTTGGAGTTAAGGCTACATTTTAGTCTTGTGCAATGTAATTTCAATCTAAGACATGAGCATAATGCATTGTTAATTTGCCCCAAATTGTTCCGGTGCCACAACTAAAGGAATTGAGTCATCTTACGCTTAAAAGGCTGTCAACAGTAGTCCAGAAGTATAAAAGGAAAAAACAGAATAAGGCAAATGAAGTTCTAAGAGGATATCTGAGCCATTATACTGGCTGCTTACGCTACAGTGTATGCTGTGTTTGCTTCTGGTCAGTGTGGGTGACTGTGCTTCATATTGTGTGGTGGACAATCCGCCTTGGTGACAGCTGAGCCGGGAGGTTCTGATGAGACGGTGGGTTTTCATGGATCTGGCTGGCATGGACGCCTTTGCAGCATGTGCAGAATGATCCATGCATTTCAAACATGTTCCATTTCAGCTGGAATGCCTAAAGGTAACAGAAAGCCAGAACGCTGCCTCGGGTAGAACACAGATGTGCAGAAAGGCAGTTGCACCAGCAGAGGGAGATAAATCTACATAAACAAGGAGAAAGAATTTCATACCCACAGTCTGTCCCAGTGAAAAGCATCTCAGATCACAATATCTTGTTGGATGTTTGATTATGAGTGACATTACTCCTAAATGAGAAAGGTTCAAATTCACCGCACTCTGGGTCGACAAAGCAAAATTGCCTCTGTCCTGTCAGGCCAAAAACTAGAAATAGGGGCACCTTGGAAACAGATTAATAGACAGCAGGGGCCTCCTTAGGTTAGGTCTAAAATGCACGCTGAAGTTCGTATTAAAAGAGGCTAAGCATGTAACTACCAATCCAAGGTTACTGCTTCGGCCTCCATTACAAAACGACTGATTTAGTTTTGCCATGAAACATTTTTTGTCAACAGCCCATATCCATCGAAATTTTCAAGTAATCATAGGCATTATCACACTGACATCTGCCTGAATGTGCTAAATCTCTCAGAGTTAATTCTTTTTAAGAAAATTTCACACTGTGTAGGGTTATTGGGGTTGTACACAGATAAACGAATTTTCCATATGTAAAATTTTGGCGGGGTTTTTTGGATTCCATTAAAATGCACACATGTGCCCTCAAACAGCGACCACAGCTGTAATTCCCTCAATAAAACCCCCCTTTTCTCATCTTTGTAATAACCCTAATCATGGAACATGATTAAACTGTGTGAAATTGCCTTTGCAATTGGATATAACTCCTTCTGGTCATCTGAGGTGCCATTTCAGTTCTGGGAGGCTGTCGGATTCAAACTGAGTCTATTATCCCAAAGAAGTCTTTGTGCAGCCATTGATCAGACCCGATCAAAAGTTATTTATTTCTCTTCCCCGAGCATGGAGGGTTATTTGCTGGGGTCTGTAACTCTTTTCAAAGCAGAAAAAATAAGCAATCCAATTTGGAAATTCAAATCCAACAGCCTGGGGCTGGACAAGCGAAATGAGACCTTTTTTGTGTTCTTCAGCATGGTTTAGCCATTATGTGCATGGGAAGGGTAGATTTCTTGTATTTTTCTATAGATCTCATTTGCTAACTTACTGAGGGAAAAAAGTTTATTGTTTATTTAATCCATCCATCCGTTCATCCATCCAACATCTTATAATGGTCTGAGTCATTTAAAAAATATGTATATGTATAAAAATGAATACAAAATCTGTTACTGCTTAATTCTTCATTCTTTGGCGTTAAGTTGCTGAGTCTCCATTGGGAATAGGTGTTGATAAGTTTCATTTTCTCTCATGAGGGAACATTTATCATCTGTTAGAAAAATCCACCTGAAACAAAACTAGTTTTATCCCTTTTTTGCATAATGACACGTCTTTCCAGTAATGACTAACCTCCAAAAGTAACTGCTATCTGATCAACGGATGTGTTTTTTGTTTTTTTTTTGATAAATGATGCGATGAGTTTCTTTTAGCTAAATGTCACGGGTTCAGCCATGATGTCAGAAGTTCAAGTACCTCTGCCATAGCAGGGAAGTAAAATTTAGTGCTATGTGTCAAGATAAAAGCAGTTAATCAAGCACTTTCCCATAAAACGCTCTGTCAAAATAGTGTAATTTTTCAGTGAATATGTGATAGAGTGCTGAAGGGTTTACCCCCTTATTGTGGAGAACAGGATTTATTGGGCTTCATTAATGAAATGTTTAATCACTTGAAAGAAATCTCCACTGCAAAAAGCTCATTAATAAAAAAAGAATACAGAAAATTAAAAAAAGAAGGACCCCTGAGTAAATGAAGGTATAAGGCACTGTGCATGTCAGGGCAGACTGCAGGATTCACACTAACACCTCTCTGGACTGTGGTACACATGATAAGCATCTCTGTGCTGTGGTACATATGATAACCATCTCTGTGCTGTGGTAGATATGATAACTATCTCTGTGCCGTGTTAGACATGATAACCATCTCTGTGCTGTGGTCAACATCACAACCATCTCTGTGCCGTGGTCTACATGATAACTATCTTTGTGCCATGTTCAACATGATAACTATATCTGTGCTGTGGTAGATATGATAACCATCTCTGTGCCGTGATCGACATGATAACTATCTCTGTGCTGTGGTTGACATGATAACTATCTCTGTGCTGTGGTCGACATGATAACCATCTCTGTGCTGTAGTCAACATGATAACAATCTCTGTGCTGTGGTAGAAATGATAACCATCTCTGTGCTGTGTTCGACATGATAACTATCTCTGTGCTGTTCAACATGATAACTATCTCTGTGCTGTGGTTGACATGATAACCATTTCTGTGCTGTGGTCGACATGATAACCATCTCTGTGCTGTGTTCGACATGATAACTATCTCTGTGCTGTGGGCGACATGATAACCTTCTTTATGCCATGGTTGA
>JABFEB020000001.1:15567215-15601705 GCA_019775895.2 Stomatorhinus ivindoensis
AACAAAAACACGTTATGGTGGACACATTCAGAATATTTAGGGAAGTATACCTTAACAAGACATGCAGCTTCTGGTTTTAAAAATGGTACATGCTCTGCCTCCTTAGCACGTTCGGTGTGAGTCTTCATTTTATCTTCAGGGACGGCTGCTTCCTTACAGGCCATCTTCCACCTTGATCGGCGCGTGTCGCTAATGGCTCAGGGCGGTGTTGAGTTTGTTGATGGCGCTAGAGACTCCACATACTCAATAAAGTCGTGTTGGTGCTTGCATGTTTATTTGCTGAGTTTTAAGCAGACGGGTTTGAAGGACAAAGCAGGCAGAGCCTATCTACAGCAGTTATTGGTCTGCCTCTGGGGCAGCTGTTCAATACAAACAACAGGCGACTCAAACAAGGGGCCACGACTGAACCGCACACAGGGCACACTAACCAGTAATAGTGCATCAAATAACCTTGTTATTTCATATTTATTAGATATTCACAAATCTGTTCAGCTAAAATGGGGGGTCCTTTGACTAATTGGCAAGACATATGTTTTGTAATTGAAAGTCGAGGATGATTATTAAACAGTATATTAAAGTTTATGGTAAAACATTTATTGGGTAATTGCTAAACCATTAGGACTGCATTAGGAGTTCTTACATTTAAATGGCAAAACACTTCAACTGAAATTAAGCAGTAAAATACAAACAATATAGATAAGTATATGCTGATGCAATACTTATTAGATATTCACCAGTCCATTAGGGATAAATAAGAGTTCATTATGTTTAATTGGCTACACATTTGTAATTGAAAGTATATCGTGAAAAATAATGAATTCTTCCATTGCCATTTTATGCAAAGCATTTTGGTAAATTTTCAAATACTCAAACATTAAACAGAATCTTCAACCATTAAAAGCAGATGGTCATGTGACTCATCGATTCATTTTAATTTGCAGCCATGTAAATAAATATGTATACATATATAAATAAATGCTAATATATTGCTTATTAAAATGCCCTTTTGGCACACCTTCAATGTATCTGTTCTTAGTCACGTTTTAATTATAAAAGGTGGACTGAAAAGTATATAACTAGGGGAGAAACCATTACATCCAAATTTGTTAGGGACAATTAATTTTAATGTCATTAATTTGTAAAATAAATATATATAAATACATAAACTATTTCATTGTACAACCTAAAATGCACAGGATTCAGGCTTGCTGGAAATAGCGGCCTGCTGTTGACAAAGGGTGAATATTTCAATGAAGAAAGGGAGACAAGTTCAAATTTATTTATATTCTAATTAATGTAGAAATGTTGGTGTGGGTCTGTTAATATTCAGTGCTTTACTTAAACGCGAATGTAAAATGACAATTACCTTCTTCTAAGAGCACAGTTTACACGTCCCTCCGCAAATAAAGTGTTTGAAATTATAATTAAAGGGATGGACCAGAAGTTACCTGCACACCCTCTGCCAGGCTATATAATTACAGGTCTACATTTAAACTGACATGCTTAGTCCCTTCTGTATTCATTCCGCGAACATCTCTTGGGTGATACAGTCAGGCTGTAAGGAATGGTGTCGGGAATTTCGGAAGCTTGGATATGTCTCCGGGCTGTTCGATGTTAAACCGTGAGCGAAATACAGATTATCCGTGGAGGCTGTGTTCCTGTAATTAACATTCCCAATGAATTCCGCTAATCAGATGGCTCGGCCGATGGAGGAGGCCATGGAAGAGGCGTCCGCTGTGCCCGGCTTCGCTAATCTAGCGGGGACAGCTGTTTTGTGTCACCGATCTGCCCGGCTCTTCTTGTTTTGTCACGATCGTTCACTGCTTTTTTAAAAAGCGGTGCCCGCACCGCCGCCCTTCCCGGGACACACACGCACACACCCGCCACTCGCCGATCCCCGTCGATGTCAGCCTTTGCTGTCCGTTATCACCAGCACACAGCCGGACTTCGTTTAAAATCAGAGGCGCGGAGACTGATAAAAGTGAACGGCTTTCAGCTCCAATCACATCCTGTTTCAACACGGCGCGGCCGGCAGCTCCAAAGGGAATAATGGGATTTAACCTGCGCGCGGCGTGCGCGCGTGTCATTCGTAAGAGACAAGGCTTCCTAAACCAGCGATGGAAAATATTCATGCGAATAGCATGAATGGCCAGTGGTGATAGATGACCCCAAAGGCCAGCAGAAAACAAATATGGTCAATTGTTTAATTATATTAAAAACGTTTCAGTGGTGCCGCTTCACATAAAATGTAATGAAAAACTATGGGAAATAACTGTAATGTCAGAGAATGCAACCAAAGGTATAGCCTATGTATATAGATTTTTTTTCCACTGGCTCTTTTGCGCCCCATAATCAAATTGCGCTGTAGGCGATTGCCTATGAGCCTGGCAGTAACAAATACGTCAGATATTTATTTTTGCGCACATACGTTTTTTGTTCTTGAAATTATTATTATTTAGATTAAACATCATACAGGGAAGCCTGGGGATCAGAATAATTCAATCATCATAGTCCGTGGATGAAAATGTGTCTGCTAGCTACAATTCATCGGTCAGATTTTAAATCTATCAACTTTCTTTATTTGTCACCGATAAAATTTTAAATATGGCACTCTACCTCCTCAGAAGATTAAGACTGTCCACAATGCAGCACAATCAAAATAACAAACATCTAGTCCAAACTCACACCAACAAAGGCCTGATCTTTGGTATCTTACCTGACAGTGAAAAATTTCCTTTCAAATTGCTGGAGGTGAACCAGCCTTACAACTAATATCAGCTGTGTCAGTCTGAATTCTTGTTGTTTTTATACATATAAAACACAATAATAATGGCAGTCAGGACATCCGGTAGTAAAGTACAAACAACGGTCTGTTAAAGGTTCAGAATAGGCTGAGGACTCTGGCCATATGGAGGTTCCCTGTCCATCTGTCAGCTCTCAGATGGAGATGCAGAGATGTTGTATATTCAATGCAAACCGGAGAAGCCCAGTTTCCAGCAAGAAGTCAGCTGAATTAGCTATAGACACATTTTTATCAGTTGAAACACACTATACATGAAATTCTTCAACAAACTAAGAAATCGCACAGAGTGTTATATGTGTATATTTTGCTATTACAACACCAGTATTAAAAACAAACTTTGAAAATCAGTTTCCTGAAGTTTCAGTCATATATATTATTTATGTGTTTATATAGAAGCTAAAATATGTTAGATGTTAGATAATGTCAGTCACGTAAGACCTTGAAATATGTATGTATTGTCTAGGTTTGATGGGGGGAACTAACTACAAAAGATGACTTGCATTAAGAGGACTATGACTCCAGGCCATTATTTTAAGGTTACACTTTTTCAAATTTGGCCAAAAGAGTGGGAAGCTAATCATACTGCGGAATTATCTGGATCTTCAAAAACAGCCCAATTTGTTTTCTGGGGGAAAAAAAGAAGTAAATATGTTGTAATACTCCTTGTGGTGTAATATTTGCTCCGAAGTGCTGAAGATCAAAGAGAGAAGGGGGTGAGAAATGGCTCTGGGCAATGCTAAAAGCGAGGCTGCTCCCCATCGCCTCCCTGGAGACCCTCTCCTGGGATGCAGCATAATGACGCCGCGCGTCCAGACCGCTTCTCGTCACTCCGCACCAACGGGAAGCATAATCACAGCACGACGGAAGACAAGAAATAAGTATATAAGGAAAAGAAACTGCTACATTGACTAATAAAAATTAACTATCCAAGATATAAGTTTTATAACAGAGTATCATGAATCAATGAATATTACATTATTTTAAACGACAAACTTACAATCAATATTAAACATTAGCTCAATAAATAACTAGATTCTGAGATAATGGAAAATGTAAAATATTAGTTTCTGCATTGCGCTACATATAACGCAAAAACAGGAAATGAACGATCATTCTCAGTCATATTAGTCAATCACAGTATGCTCTTATTTACTGTTTGCATGTGTTTTGGCCTTTTCCGCAAAAATGACCCTATAGCACGTTCACTGAAACATGTCGCTCGAGCGCATCTGAAAGATCAGCGTTAAGTCATAACGCTTGTTTGATTAATTTATTAATTTTCCCTAGCAGCACGGCCTGCGATGGCAGCAGACAGTGTAGTACATCACGGTGGTGTGCTACCTTCTCCAGACCCCTCGTAAACCTGATCATAATGGATATTCCACATATCAAGACAATGGATTGGTAACATTAAAACGAGACCCAGTGTGCAATGGTCCGGTTTGTCCCGATGCATTTATTGATTAATAAGAGATCCTATTTACCAGATATATTGCCCACCAGCATACTTCTGCTGCCTAAGTGATCTGAGGGTCACGCTGCATGTCCTCTTTTGTTTTTAATTTGTTTCTGCATGAGTACTTGTTGGAATTTACATTGATCACTATCTCACTGAAAATAAATCTAACCTTAAATTAAACACATTAACTGCATTTGAGAGCACTATGCATGTAATACTGATCATATATCTGTAGGTGAGCAAGGTCCATACAATATTAATAACAGCAGTATTAAGTGTATTATAAAAGTCTCTGAAGAATATAACACAGGTATAAAATAAAATAGTCTGGACATAGTGGTCATTGGTGGTAAATATACAGATGGACATCAATACAAGACTGTTCAAATTACCACGCTTGTAAAATATGCACACCAAGGTCCTGAAAGTAAGCGAACTTTTAATTTATTCGCATAAACAACACTATCTTAACAAAAACTGCAGGAGAACAAGTATTTTTTTTTCCTCATCAAAATCTGAAATAAAATTCAGCCCCATTCGTTCACATCAATAGAGACCTAAAATAACAGCATCATAAATACACTGATACTTTGGGGAACGTGAAGGAATTATCCACAGCTTCCATTTTTGAAACGACTCTAAGCAATGCCTGATTTATGGACACGTTGTCCCGCAGCTTCCAGCAGGCATCTTTTGTAGTCTGCATGTGGAAGATGAGTTTTGGCTCTTCCTCCGATTTGTTACTCCAACACACTCGACTGAGAAAGATAATTAGTGCTAAAACTAAGCTCCAGTGACTGTGTCCTGCTGCCTTTTAAAGAGCAGCACACAATGGTGAGGTCAATTCCCGCTTGTTCACCTCTTATTTAGAAGATTCATGTTTTTCTAATGCAAAATCAATATTTCATGAGCAGGGAGAGTTAGTGCACAGCTAACTATCATTGTAAGGTGCTTTAAAGAACATCGTCTCTGCTTAGGAGTTTAGGAGACAAGCAGAGGAGCCCATTCAGGCAGGGGCTGGCCACTCTGTCAGGAGTGATCGTTCATTTTGATTGGTGGAGGCCACACAGGACTTGCCACTCATCGTATAACGGGAACTTAGCATGCTAGGGATGCGAGGCGGTCTGCTAGCTTAGCTGCAAAATTGTAGGTGCACTTGTGGCGTTAATGAGCGCAGAGAAGACGGATGTAGGAACGGCCCTGGATAGGCGTGGGTGAAGGCTGCAGGAAGGGGCGAGCTGCCTTGTTAGACAGAGTGTGCACTGCTTTTCTGGAAAATGATGCTCGAGCCTTTGATCTGAGTGAATCACTAAGCGAGGGTTCATCTCCAGTCAAGGCCCTTGGTGGAAATTAGCTGAAAGTAACACGGGAGCTTGAGTGAGAGCTGGTTAAAAAATGGACTGATGTACCAGCACTTCTGGGGTAAAACAAACACCTGGATATTGACAATCTCCTTGTAAATTTGAGAGCTGTAGGGTGTAGAGACTTTGCTAGTTATTGACACAAAATAGTTTAGGTTTATTGGCTAGTGAACTAGACACCCCTTAACAAACAGCAAACAAGAATCTATGAGTATGAGTAAGCATCATCGAGAGCCTCATGTTAACTTGTACATTTTGTGGAATGTATGGATCCATAGTGATATATCTAACCCTGCCCCCTACACAAACAAACATCCACTTTCCACTAGCACTTGTGAAGTATTTATGACATTAATCTTCAGCATGCAGATTTAGTTAGCTGTTGTTACTAACCTTTGGGTTACGACATTCCTCTTCATTAACTGTATCCTTTCTTTATAGATCGTTGCACACTCCTCCTCACATCTCCCCGAAGCACACAATCAAACACTCTGTGGGACGCCTTCTTCTGTACTATTATAACGCTGGGGAAGTAGACTGCATTTCTACATTAAGCATGTTTGCTTGTCTTTACACTAATATATATGTTTGCTAGAAATATTTACGATAAATTCATAAGTAAAGGAACATGTATACACACTCAATTCCAAAAAGTTCATTTGTTTTTCAGGCCACAGACTTATTAAATTCTAGTTTTTAAGGCATGAAATTGATTTTTTTAACTTCAGTCTCCATAATAGAGCATGAATACTGGTTTTTGACAAAAATATTGGGCATGGCGACTAAACTTCAAGACCGTTTTTTTAGTAAAGTAATCCTGCAATCCATTGGTATTAATACCTGGTCCAATATTTACATTTATTTATTTGACATGTTTTTTTCCAAAGCAACATAAAATTGAAAGCAGGTCAGCCAGTCCTTGGACCACCTGGGTTAAGGTCCTTTCTCAAGGGCAAAATAGTATATATGCACACACACAGACATGTATAAATAGACATACATACAGACATATATACATACACATATACATATTATAATACATACATACATATCTATCTATCTATCTATCTATCTATCTATCTATCTATCTATCTATCTATCTGAGGTGGAGGTAGAGATTTGTATGTTTTTATCCCTGGAAGACACTGAATCCCAAATTTTTGTTTTTTGCTACACACCAAAACGTTTGGGGTTTAAGATGAAAAGATTATGCGGCAAAAAGTCTAGAAAGACAGTTTAATTAGGTTGAAATATGTTTTGCCCATCCAGAATAGCAACGCTCTAGGACAAGCGAGCTGATGCGTGTTTTTATTTTCTCGCATACAGACTGCACCTCCCACTGAATCCCAGCCGTGATCCCGCGCTGCAGAATAAAGCTCACACTTATATCTTCTGCATGTTCTCCATATGAATACAGAAGACAGAGTCTGAGCCCCCCTGACAGCAAACACGGCGCGGGCCCTGGGTGCTTTCCTGGAAACTTTCCAGAAACACACCAGATCAGAACAGTTTTGGCAGTTTTGCTTCCTATATCAGATCCAGTCAGGCTGCCACTTGCAAACGGTCTGTGCTCCCATACAGCAGATTCCAGACGCCTCCATAGATTCTCGACGGGAATAAAATCAGGTGTGGCCCCCCAGTGCAGATGGCCCCTCTTCCAAACCCACACAGTGCTGTTCTGCTCATGGAACCCCTTCATCATTTAATTCCTTCCCCCCCCCCGTTTTCGTTTTCATCAATATATCTGCTTAACTAGTCATCATTTCACAGTCATTAAATCCATTTACTTTACATTTTAAATGTATTACATTTATGTATTTGCTTAAAATAAATAGTTATTTAACAATTAATAATTTTTGCTTTAATAACATAGACACTATGTGCAGGCACTTGTGAATTTAATCTCAATGTCAAATTAAAGAGGACCAGTGTGTCCTTTGAGATACTTTGCAGTTATTCTGAAATACACTGAATTTCCCAAAGTAAAGTGTAAATTCCCCCGATTTGGTAGGGCTGTCGGGACCTGTATTGATATATTCGGAGACACAGTGCCATCCTGATTAGTAAGCACTGTTTTGTAACCCACTGCAATGCGCTATATTAGGGGGTGATACGGGGATTCGGAGGCAGTAAATGCAGACGCTGTGCTCGTCGCTGCCTTGTCATTCTCGCTAATGAGGCCAGTCCTTCATGAGAACCCCCACAAATAACTGTGACTCTGAATAAAAATCCATCATACAGGTGAGAGTAAAATTCACAGTAGGCAGATCGCATCTAATAAGAAAATCAATAATGTTCATTTTGGAGAATTACACACAGATCACGGCCACCAAGAATCACCAAATGAGACCTGATCTGAGACTCGGGGCTGACGTTACACACGATGCACTTTCTGGAGCCGACAGAAGCGTCTCCTTGGGGAATAATGTAATTTAGATTTCGGTGATGAGAGTGACAATAGATGGTCTATCGTCTTAACATACACATGAACATACTCATACATATAAAATGTACATAAAAGACTAAGATAAGAATGTACCTCACTACAGAGTAAATGATTATTAAAAGCTGAGCTTCCAAATTTAATGACACATCTAACTTTTCTCACTGCCCACAATGAAAGAATTTTGCATATATTATTCAACCTTATAATTAGCATTAGAAACATTCATATGATAGTCATCAGGACTCAGACAAGCTATGGTTATGTTGTTCAGTGTTCAAGAAGGAGAAGCAGAAAGGTTCAATTATTCCAGAACACAGAAGCTACTTTTCTTCCATTCCACTTTCTTTTATCATTATTTTTTATATATTTTTGATTTGTTAAACTAATGGTGCCAAATCTTATCCGCAAAGGGCTGGTGTGTATGCAGGTTTATGGGGTAACCTTTAGGTCAGCTGTTCAATCCCAGGTGTGGGGACTCTTCAGCCAATCAGTTCTCTAATTAGTAATCTAATTAGGGAGCTGCAGTGAAAACCCGCACACACACCAGCCCTTTGTGGATTAGATTGGGCTCCCCTGTGTTAAGCACACATTCAGATGAAAGTGTGAAGATACTACAAGGTGTAAATCCTAATCCTTCTTTGTTGTGAGGTATGGTGCTGAAGCATGGCGCATGCGAGCTGAACTGGCACACTTTGTGTGGGTAAATATGTGACAAAATGCCGTCCCAGGACTAGAAATCATCACAACACTGCCGCTTTCCCAGCCCACACTGCTATCAAATCAGTGGAAAGACAACAATGTGGTTTGCAAGCTCTGTGAGTGTACAGCAGTAGCAATGACTATGAAAACTGATGGTAGCAGAATAAACGGAATGCAAAAGATATTCTAAAATGAGATATCGGTAAGTTAGAAGATAACTGGGACATATTATCAGAGCCTGTTGGAAAAAAGTTGACCTTAAAGCAGTTATTTCGAGATGCTATGGAAAGTGTTTCTGGTATTCTGCAGAAAAATATCTTTAGATCCAATCAAAGAAATATCTGAGAATGCAGCAGGGCTGATATTTATTTAGTGTTTAGACTTGTTTTTATCTAGGACAGATCTTTGCATATTTGTATATGTTGTACACTCCTCTAAGTACCTGTAGTTGTATTCTTCATGGGAACCCCAAGTAAATAATGTCATTTTGTTCTGAATATGAATAAATAATCAACATACAAAAGGATAATTATGCAAAAGATAGAAATAGCATTTATTTAATGTTTTTGTCTTTTTTCTTTCTATTGTATACTGTTTTCTGTTGTTAACATATTGCAATGTATGTTCATTAACAGAGCTTTTGATTTAAGAGGGCGTTTATATAATGCATACACACAAACAAAGTTTCCCTGAGTGACGATCTACCTCATCTCTTCCAGAAGCTCCTTGATGACAGACGTTCCACGCGTTCACAAAGACCACTGCCCACGCCACGTCACCATTAGCATTAGCACTGATTAGCACTGTCGCCCACGTGCTGTCACCCCGTGAATTTTTAAATTGCAATGGATTTTAAATTTAATGAAACGGATTGTCATTATCCTAAGGCCCACACCGTGCGTGCGTCGTTGACGGAAAGCTGATAATAACCAGCCGATTGTCATCGCTGCCTTTATTTAAAATCACCCTCATCATCTTTCAGCGAAAGTCACTTTTTAGAAGTTTGTGTTATGCAATTTATGAAAGGAAGCTTACCAACACAGCTCATAGTGTAGGTGGTGCTATGATGCTATAGTGGCAGAATCCTTTAAGATGACCCCCCCCCACACACACACCACCATATATCTACCAGCAGCTTATACCAGTTGCTAAGTTGGTGCCCCCTCAGAAGATGGCGCCCTAGTCAGCTATCTGTGTCACCCAATGTGTTGACTGGCACTGATGCCATATAACCCACCAGCTTGTCTTTGGACTTTTGGTGGGATCCTAGAGTGAGCATGGGCCCCATGTCACCCCCCCCCCTCCTCATTCAGCTGAGCTAAAATGTGAAAAACATTTGCTTAATGAAATGTGGTGTGATATTAAATATGTAATTTATTGATAAGAAACCTATTCTTAAAATGCTGTCCCTAACTTTAAATGCAACATCCGTTATGCAAGCTTGCATTTACTGGCGGAGAGCTGAGCTACGCCGCGTCTGTGGTGAATACGGCCTCCCTCATGGTTACATCACGCTAAACCAGAAGCGTCTCTCATCTGCGTTCAGACGACGTGCCAAATAGCTGTGAAACATAGGCAACTTAGAGCCAGCTTCTCCCAAAAATCTGACTCAACTCTTCTCAAGGACGCGGGAATATTTTAAGCATCTGCTTATTAGCACAATGTTTTGATAATTTTGGTAAAAAGTAATGAGGTATATAAAAAAAACTTTACGTCAGACTGTATTAATGATTCTTTGGAGAGTTTCAACTGATGGGCCATTAGGAGGAAGATTTAATTAAATGAACAGTGAATTGAGGGGGTCAGAGAAAGCCAAAGAACACAATTACTTTTGTTTATATTCTACACAAATAAGCACCTTCTTTGATTATAATTATGTGACATAAATGTGACTTACTTAAAATAGCAGTAATGGCTCCTGACAGTATTGCAAACAAACAGAGCAATGTCATAATGCTAAAATGCTTATAACCTTGTTGACTGCATTCTCACAGAGTGAGCATTAAGTTCAGTGGTTTACATCACTTAATAAGTATGTTGCAAAAATACCAAGCTATCAACTTAGATCTATACAGTGACCACAAGGCTGACTTTTGACTTTGACCCAGTCCCCACCCCCTTCCCCCTCGAAGTTTCAAAAGATAAATAAATAGTTAGCAAGTATAGTCAGAAGATAATAGCTAGCTTGCTGGTTAACAGAGCATGCAGCTTCAGTTCCTAAATAAATGAGGAAAGCATTTATCTAATACTCATTGTAGTGACCAGTATTGGCCAGTAACATGATACTCTGTAACACGTTACTGTAATATTGTTACTTTCTCCAGTAACACATATTGTAAAGGATTCCAATTATGAAGACAGTAAGCATAATACTGTCATGAATCCAGGTAATGCTGCATTACTGCACTGCCTGAACATCTTATGATAACATGTACACGTGTCAAGTCAGGGCAGGTTACATCCAGTGCTATCCTAAAGCTAGGGAGAGATCAGTTTTTCAGAAGGGAGGGGGTAAATAAAGTAATGTAACAAGTGAGGTAACTAATTACTTCTGATGTGACTGTCTGTGACTAGTATAGCTCGAGAACCCCTTGCAAACGCATGGATTGAGCGCTGGTGAATACCATCAATTGGAACCACATCAGACAAAAGTTGCGCAAGTTTCACTTCCCATGGTGCCCCATTCACAGAAAAAGGCTGCTGCTGTGATTTCAGTCCTGGATAGCTATTTGACTGGAAGCTGGCCGCCAACTTAATCCCTCGTTGCTCTAGGTGCCAGGCCAGAGACTCCAGAAGATAAAGATACTCGCAGTGCAAGCTCTCGAATCTATTTCCGTCATTTGACGTGCATTGTCAAAATTGTTTTCATGCATCAGTGACCGCTTGCATCCCAAGACTTTCCTTTCACGGTTCACAACCCAACACAACAATGGCATTTGACATCACGCTAGCAAAGAACGACCATATTTATAAATCAAGGATCAATGATTACTAGGGTAAGCTAAATAACCAGTTAAATGAAATGACACAGCTTTCTGCCTTGTAAGATAACAGGTAGCTGTTTTGTTATCTTTTAAATAGAGGTCCTACTTGATGGATTAATAACCCCTCTGAGTTAGTTGGTGTGCAGTCTGTACTACATATACAGGTAGATAATCGCCCACAGAGGTATCCAAAACCACAATGAAAGCGAACATAATGATTCTACAGACATTCAGCCAGTAACCTCCACGTCGAGAAGGGTGGTGTGGTCCGATGCTCCAGCAGCCTGACCCAAAGTATACAAGTGTGTGCTTCGCGATTCGGGACCCTGCACTGTTTCATTAACCACGCATGGGACTCTCGAAATACAATTAGTATTTGTAAGTGAAATCAAAATTCAAGTACGAAGAAGGTCCCGCAAGGTGCTTTTTTCAGCCTTTCCTGGAGCTAGCTGCTCTGTTCAGTTGCCAGCCCAGCTGACTGTCTGCACTTGCCTGCACTAATCACATGCTGATTAGACATCCTCACACTCTCTCAGCACTGATTTTATGTTATATTAGCAGAAGAATGACAATAATTTCATGTAATGCTACTTGTTAAGGTAATTACATTATAATTGCCTTATCAAGGTGTCATGGAGGAGAGAGACAAAAATAGTCACTTCCTGAGACATTTGTCACGGTATTGTGCTGGGGGTGAAGCGGGTTTCCGACCAGGCAGCGGAGCGAGATTCCCATCTTTACTCTGCGTTCTGTTGCTCTTGGGTTAAGAAGCTTCCGAATGGAACAATGCTGGGCCTCAGATGTTTACCATGCACATCCACCCTTAATCCCAGAAAATCCTCCCCAAAAGTACAAATACAAAAATGGTTCATTTAAGTCTCACACCTACCCTGGGGTCAAAATGATCCCAAAGGCACACGTCAGGTGACTTTGCATAGTAACATAATTATTGTAGGAGCGTGTATGAGTTAAAGCTCTTTATGTCTACATATTACATTGGCACAATAAATGGTTTTAAATAAGCAAAATATAAGAATTGCAATGCCAGTGTTATACTGGAAAGTAATAAGATATTGATTCCGATTACACCGTGTCTTCTGACCTTTGCATATAATATCTGGAACATTCATTAGAATGAAAAATAATTAAAAATGAGGACTAATTTCCAAAATAATTTGATCCACTTTGCAACAGATGCAACTGAAAACTCATGTTACCAATATTTATTTACATTTTTCACGATTAATTCATCGAAACACACAGAACTTGAATCCACAACATAATAACACTTATTGTGATTTTTATGATTTTTTCATTCCTTTACAGTGTCAGGTACCCAGTAAGTTATCTGAAACTGTCCTCCATATGCCTAATTTTAAAACATCAACTTGTGCTTATCATTCTTTCATGTTATTCCCTCTAAATGCCACCAAACCTCAGTTTAAAAACAAATTAGACATCCAATTCAAAACCTTTCTGTTAACACCAATAGGCTGCAGGTTTAAATTCATGTTCTTTTGTACTGCAGTAGAGGAACATTTGTGCAAACTAGTACATTCTTTTGACTTAAAGGTAAATGCCCCCTACCATTTAAAAGAACAGGTTGACACCCCTGTAAAGACCCCATAAGCTGACAATCAGGGTGGGGTTGAATGCCCATAAACAGCTGACTCAAGAGCGAAATCACTAGTGGCATGATTTGAGGCCCTAATCTCTCTGGAAACTCGGTTAAAGCGCCACGTGTGATTAATGAGGACGCTGCGCATTTCTGCCATGCGACACTAAGCATCCAGGTCAGTCCCTGGAAGAGTGTCAGGCCTTGTTCAAACAAAACAGAGTACCTGCATGATTCAGTCTCAGCAATGACTGCATGCAGCTTAACAAACACAGTGAAACTGTCACACACGCGCAAATCATTAAGCAAACTGCAATTATGTAACAAGGCCAGTTTCAAGCTCTTTTGAAGCTGAACCTAGAGGAAATACACGTCAATATTCAGTAAGAATCGGTAGTAAGAATCCAATTCAGCTTTATTTGGCCAAGTATGTTCCCATATATAGGGAACATGTTTCCAGTTATCAGTGTTCGCATCCATGCAGAAGGTACAGGTAGAGTAAAGATAGGTTAAATGTCACAGAGTAATAATACAATCCCTGGAGCCACTGGAGACAGTAGCAGAGAAGAGGATCTTAGCAGAATTGTACACTTCTGCTCACCGCCTTCAGGTGGCGCCATCTTGGATCACATTTTGCCACCGGCTCATTCCATCATGGTGTGCTGAAAACCACTCCTGGGGATCTTTCCTGCTTGGGGGATCTTTCCAGGCACCGTAGGATCTCCCGATTCGCCGCCCCAGCCAGAACAAGGCAGGAAATCACCCATCTTGCTACAATACATTCCAGTGCTTTTTGTCAAAACTGCACGCATAATTACTATCCTAATCTTTAAAGTAGCACCAGCATTCATTTATTGGTGCACTGCATTTTTTTTTTTTATCAGTTAAAGTACATTTACTTGTTTGCACTGAGTACTGCCTTTGCACCTTGTCTGTTTGACACTATATGTATGTTGGTCTGTGCATGTTTTTGCTGCTGTATGCATCAGAATTTCCCCCAGTGAACAATAAAGTTAATCTTGATCTTAATATAGAACTACTTTATTTGCATACTTTGTGTTTGACTCAGCAGTTGAACTCTTCAGTTGAACTCTTCAGTTCAGCACTTTTGACTCAGCAGTTACACTCTTCATATACAATTCAACCGAGCCTTACAGTTTAATGGGTTCTTTGGATGAAAATGTAGTATATTCACAGTCCGAACTGAACATGATATTTACGTTAATAAAATAAGATTATAATTTGAGAGAATGTGATTTCAGATTTGATTTATCTCAAGTTTAGGGCATTTTATTTACTATCAGCCTGTATCATGGTCATTTGAACATGCATATCTGTGACCCATCAGATGCCCACAGACCTGGTGGATCTGAGCAGCTCGATCAAGGTATTCCAGAAAAAAACATCTCACTTTGATACCACTGAGGGTATTTCTCTAGCTTGTTGTGGTTGTACGTGATTACGGAGAGTTCAAATTAGTTAGAGAATATGTACAAACTCACTCAGTCTCCTCCATGCCTGTTCATCTGGTGATCAATATCATGAATAGAATATCATGTGTGCAAATCCTTTGCACAGCTCAAATGAGTTTAAATTGGAGGAAAAATGTTTAGGGTGGCTGGTGGAGCCGGGAGTTTTAAATACAAATTACATATCCTTAGTGCTTTGATTAATGGGGAACTTGACACAAAGGCTGCTGATTGCCGTGCTATTACACTCTGAATGTGGCAGAAGAAATTATGTCAAGGTTAAATTTTCGAAACAGTCTGATCAAATTAAACCACATACCAAATACTAACACACTGGTACGCACTTCAAAAAAAAACAAAAAAACAGATGATTATGTTTGCTGAATTTCTACATAATGACAGGGTCACTGGGCAGCAAAATGCGTTTGCAGAGGTGATTGCAGCACAACCAAGGTCTGTGTACATGTCTAACACAGGCAGCCATGATCTGACCTGTGCAGTGTTGTGGAACTTGTGGAACACTCTGGAACAGTCATGGCGTCGTGCTTACTGATGTGCCTTCTGAGGTCTAAAATGATTCATTCGGCTTTTATAACTCGAAAAAAAAAAAAAAGATTAACTTGCCTGCAACCAACCCTGAGTGACTCCTAAGCCTCAGAGTTGCACTGTGGCGAGGTGGTGTTTATGGCAGAGGGAGGATGTTCCGTTTGGGGCGCCCTTGAAAGCGCCTGCACACCGCCATTTATGCAGAGCTCAGCTCGGACAGCATTAGCAAGGTGCCGCACCAAACCCAGGCTCATGAATCTCCCCGTTATGATGTGTGAGGACTTATCAGGAGTTTTTCTCCTGACGGCCGCACACAGACACAGGGTCGTAGACAATAGCTAGCAGATAATGAGGGTTACTGCTTTACTGGACCTTGTGTCCCTGAACAATTCCCTCCAGGAGAGAGTGTGAGCCAGAATACGAGATCAGAGATTAGCTTCAGTTTCTCTTCCTCCTGGGAACGCTGTCCGTGTTGATCTTGTTCACAGAAACAAGAATAAAGTATTATAGCAGATGATTGCAGATGTTATTTCTCACATGAACAGAAATGCATTTGACTTATTGGTATGTTACACTGTGGTATATCACCAGGGATTAAATGAAGTACACATGTAGCTAAAAAACAAAATGATAATAATGCATTTACAGTACTATTTAACAATACTCTGGATATATTATCTTCACTATATTTTACATTTACACATATAGCATATTAGGCTTAAGGGTAGCGGTAGAATATGCACCATGACTTTAAGTTGACTGAAAAATATTTTGATATTAAGTCACAGGTACTGTTGTGGAGTGAGAGTCATGTGACATCATCCACCAAACCAATGTCACCATCCCGCCGCTTTTCCTTTCCCTTCGTGTCTCCCAACGACGACCGCAAACATTTACAGGACAGGCAGGAAATGAAGAGGTGCTACCCCATCACTAGGTGCTCACATCACGCTCACTTCAGTTTCCAACACTTCCCTGTGATCCGATACCTACGGCAAGCGTCTCCCTGAGCCGTAACAAGCCATCGAGGAGGTTTTATCCGTAACCAGCCCTGGTATCGTCAGTCAATGAGGACACAGAAGGATCGTTATGTAGTCCAGGCTGGACACGTTTCGGGCGTCACACGCTGATGTGGCATCTTCTCAGACTCCCAGTGTCTGCAAGTGCTGTGTGAGGAGGCTCCTGTGGTGAGTCCTTAATGAGTCCTGATAGTCCCCCCCCCACCCCCCACCCTGTACACCAATCCACAAAGTCCAGCTTATTACCAAGCCCCTTGCTCCCTTTGATGAAGTAGATATCTTCTAATAGACTATTTTGTGCGTCTTTTGCACATCGACCAGTTAGGGATCCTACCTACAATAATAAGACCTCAATGAAACATTAGAGAAGGTGTTTTGGCTAAATAATACATGAAATTCCATTTAAATGTGGCAATGCACTACATTTTTTTTGTTAAGATGACTGGGAACACACAGACTCAACGTGCGATAAATCTTAGGCGTGTTTCTCTGTGAATGATTGGGTAGTTAGCATAAACACAGCTCTTATTGGCTGAAGGGTTAACATTATTGGTCATGTGATTCTATAGTCACATGATTTCATGACGGATAGTTGTGAAAATTCATGAATATACTTGGTGAACCAGGAAAATTCTGTCAAGTTTCAATAAGCTACTAATATGTATCTTTAACCAAGGGTCAGTCTTTCACTAATAAACTGCTAACTGACACATACAGACAGACAGACAGATTCACACGTTAGTATTCATATCTTTGCAGGGACTGTACATTCATTTTTTATGGGAAAAGCCCTAATCCCAAATATGACAACCTTAACTCCTGTCCAGCCCTAACCTTGATGAATACTGAAGAATCATTTGCTCCATTAACGGTACAAGATGGTGTTACTATAGTCATACTCTGAATGATACTATATTCATACTATACTCTTACTCTAGGAACTAATAGTCCTGGAGGCTGAGAATACCGAGTACTGCATGGTGAGCAGCGCCCCTGCTAGTCCCTGAGCAGAGTAACACCCCTCCCCCCCCAATAGAGAGTCAGCACTCTGTTTGTTTAGCTTAAAGAGCTCTGAAAGGTGGCACGGTGTTGCCGGACTCTCACGTCAATGTCACCGTGTCACCCTGAACAGGCACTGTGCCATCGTATCCGGGGGGCTGGCCTGCGCCTATGGCCTTGTCCACCCTACTTTTCCACAAGACGGGCTCTTCTGTCATCCCTCGTTCCCGTGACTGACGGGCCGCCTCTTTCACGGCGGTCCAAAGACCAGAAGCGCAGAGACCTGTACTCAGGACCCCTGAGCTGTGCGAATATTTTGATCCAGACATGCTAAACATGGGCACGCCTAAAAGGATCCTTATTCTAACCCGATTCGGCGATCATTGCCCTGTATTTCGTACAATCATAAATAAGCACGCTGGTGCCCCTTAATGGAGTAATTTACACGCGCGCCACTATCGCCATTGACAGCACTTTCATCCCCCGGCAAACGACTGGCATTTACTGAATCAATTACTTGAGTTATGAAGAGGAGTATAAAGGCACAGCACTGCGCCATTCTTCTCAATAACAAAAGAGAAGCCACATTAAAAAGTAGCATTGATGGCTTGTTGTGAGTTTCAGTCAATGGGCTCCCCCAGAGTTAGAATTAAAAGACTGTTAGAGCAAAATTGTTTTCTCCGGTCATCAGTCACATGGTGAAAGGCCTTTTCCAAAGTGATTAATTAAAACGCAAGAGTGGGAAAAGGCAGCCTTGATAAAATATCCAGGTAGTTATCCAGTAGCATCACCAGTTAATGGCCAGTGGATTCCCTTGCCTAAGTGTTATTGCTTCAGTCCATAATTTCATCGCGAAAATGGCCAAGGGAGTGAATCTTCCTTATAGTAATTGGGTATTGATTTGAAAATAAATAGCAGAGCTGCTGTTACTGAACTGACAGCCCATCCTTGGACAGAATTGACAATAAATGGTTTCTGGTTTGTGTGAGAGTTATGGACCAGGGGATACAGTCAACCCCAGCACTCTGCTTCAATCCTTCTTCCAATATCTATTGGATTTCAAATAACCCATTTATGGAAGGTGTCATATAAAACCTATAGTTTTGAGCAGCCGGATGATAAGTTAAGGTTAAGATTTGCTTCCTATTTTAGCATTGTCCTCTAAAAGCAGATAGTTTTAGGTAATAATTATTCCAAAGCAAATCAGGAACAGGACGTGGATGCTGTTACATATCTTCAAATAATCTGTGTGTAGAGTTTTGACCAAACACAGCCCCATACCCATGAAAATTTGTGTTCAGTTGTTCCATAATCAAACAGAACATCAATCTAATTCAGCACAGTCATGAACATTAAATGCTGATAGTGCATAATGACGAAACCAGCACAAGTAGCTATAAAATTCATTAAAGCTTGTCATTGTGGATATGCACTATACTGTCTGTTTGGTCTCTGCTGTGAAAGATATCTGCATGTCCTAAATCAAAAAGATAAAATCACCTTCAATCTTAAAAAACATCACTGTGAAAGGACTCCTTTTTTCCAACACACTGTCTTGCCAACCATGTCAGCCAGGCCAAATTGCTGCTGACAGGCTGGTCAGTGTTCAGGCAGTCCCTCGCTGTTTACATATTATGCTGCGTTAGGCCGTAACCCTCACAAAATCAGGGCCATCGCTGTGGCATTAAACCTTGAAGGGCAGAGAGTGCGTTCATGTGAGCAGGACATCAGCGCATGCTGCTCTTTTCGGCAGCTTTCCTCACGGACCCGTTTTCCATCTGAGGTTATTTCACAGCGACTCGCAGAAGGATGGAAAATCGTCCCTCTGGCTATCCCATAAGCGTTTTTGGGTCCTTCCCCAAATTTAACGATCTCTCCAAATTCCCAAAAAATCTCCTTCTGCCACTTTCATGAAAAAAATAAAGCAGACTGTCCTTACTGATGATGAAAAGCAATTAAGGCACCTTCTGGAAAATGGTTTACTTTGTGGATGACCAGTCTGACACTGTAGGTAAACACAGATCCCCTCTAACTGTAAATTAACAAATGATACATGAGCAACTTAACAAATACAATGAATATAAATATTGTAAATTATTTAGCCTTCTTCAAATTTCTAAAATTCTTTCTCTGCTGGTCTAGAAGGACATTCTTCATTAGAGAGTATATGGGACTGCATTTATCATGGCAGCTGTAACTGTGGTTTTCACAAAGGTGGTTATTGGCATGGATTAATTCTGAGATATTTAAATAAGGTGCTACGGGTAGCGTATCAGCCCTGTCCAACGGCAGATCGCAAATCGTTTTTAAAAGACCAGGCCCGAGTTGAATAGACGTATGAGGTTCTGTAGTACGTTTGTTTACACCCTATTTTAGTGCCATTTGACACTCTGGTGTCCTGTTAGTCCATGAATAAAATAAACACACATTACACATCATCTACATATGCATACATCCTCCCCAAATATGCACTCATCAAAAATCCATTTGCAGGCTTTGCCCTTGAGCGGCTCGGTTCTTGTTAGCCTCGTCACTCACCTACTGTAAGTGCGTCCTGGCCGAGGCCCACGACTCCAGAGTAATCAGCCCGTGCACCCGGCGGACCGGCCCCCGAGTCCGTTGCCAGACCGGCGTTTCAGTGAAGGATCACACGGCTGGGACACCAGACATACGGCCTTCACCAATCGTCCGCTGTTGTCCCATTAAAAACTCCAGAAAGCTACCTTGAAAAACAAAGTACAGTTGTTTTACAGACAGATATTCTGCAGGGCAGAATCACAGACTAATTCTGAACCGTGTACTTTATAATACAAAAAGTAATATAAAACTTACTAATGTCAGAGAATGTTTCCAGAAATTGAGCGGAAGTTTTCACAGCAGAGGGGAAAGGCCTCATTTTGCGGTCTTTCAGAGAACGATGACGGATGAAACAAAAGTGTAGCCTGAAATCAGGCAGCTATGTGAATGTTTCTGTGGCTATTACGCGACATCAGTCGTGAGATTAATTAGCCCCAATCTGAGGCTAAAGGTCACAGGCCTGACTGCCGCTGATAGACTGTTTGGTTGGAATTAACCATGTAATTAAAATATTACAAATAGGAATGGGAAAAAAAACTTGAGAGACTGACTAGCTTATCTTAAAATAAATATGTGTGCCTGCCTGAGTGAGGCGGACCAGAATTACGAATGAGAATGAGCCACAATCACGTTTTATCGGAGAGAATTTAAATTAGCGCTAATCATCACTCCTTAGCATTTCAAGCTACACACATCTGACATCTACCTTACATTAGGCTGCATGTAATAATGAATACCCTGTGACAAAAATGCAATGGACTTGCCAGGAGGGGGCGCTGGGGGTGTCAGAAGAGAAGGAAATGTTACGGGGCACCAGCTAACAGCGTATGCCACCTGTGGAAACAAATAGGCGAGGGAGGCCGGTTCTGCTGGATAATGGGCCGGAAGGTTCCAGCAGGAGATTCATGCACAGAAGATGCTCCTTTGATGCAGTGACATTGGGCGGCCCATAAACTCCACTGCATAAAATACTGCAGTGGTTACTCTGTATTAATAGGATTCCTATCTTTGCGTGGCAGATTTAGGACATCCCGCCACCAAAGACGGACTGACACTAATTGGATTTGGCTACCTGAGTCTAGTAAACGAACAGGAGGAATGAATCAGTGGTACAACCTGACGGCTTTAAAGGACGCAAACAACATGCTGAAGACTCCCTCCCGGGGACATGGCGGCACGCCCCTGCTCCGCTTGTCGAACATGGTCGGCATCCCCACACCAACCGTGCCAGTCCGCTATGTGCAAAATGCCTACGTGTGGAGTATCACAGTGATATTTTCCACCTTGTGAGCCGCCAGGCAGAGGCACTCGAGTTGAGGCCTGTCCTGAAGCATAATATCGCAGCCGCAAGGGGTCTGCAACGTCCCCCTCCACATGGGCCGCGTTGCTTCTCTAATGACACACAAATGGGGCTGCCAGGGGGGGGGGGGGCAACCCCATGGCCTCCTAATTCTCTCTCTTTACCGAGCAATTGCAGATCCACAAATGGAAACTGCAATTTACACAATCGGCATCCATTGTGGCATCTATTTGCGTGTCTCACAGATATGAAGGGGTGGAGGTTAATGCGAGACACCCGTTGACGCCGACGATGTCTCTGCACCGTGGGAGCAAGTCTGCATTTCACAATAGACACAATAGACCTTCCCTCAGTTATACAATCGGACCGAGAAGTGAGATACGGCTCAGACAGAAATGAAAATAAAACTCGTTGAACTCAAATGAGGATGGGCTATTATGACAGGTTATTTTGTTGGCTTATTTCTGTCCAAAGTATGACACTGGAGCAGGTGTGCAGACTGAATATGTATGGACCGTGTTGATAGCAGTATGGGTATTTTACATGTACGGACAGAGATGTAACGTGTAACTAGTAGGAACAAATCCATTTATCCGACTTCATGTATGGCACAATCACCGTTTAACACAAAACACATTCAAATGTTTCTTTTCGGGTGCCTTCATGGGACTTCCTGGAGCTTGTGTCAAAACTTAACGTAAAGATTTGTATGACTTTGAGCTACTCTAATCTTTAACCTGTGTCTTTACCGATCAATATAAGATACAGATAAGCCAAGATGGTTGCTGGAGATATGGCCGTCATGATGTGACCTGACATATCATGATTTTGGCTTTAATTACTTGGGGAAAGTGGCTACTTTCAGATGAGGACTGAGAAAATGCCTTCAGCACACAAAACAAGGGCCTCTGTATTTGCAAATTGCATTCTCACTGTCTCGAGACCATGTATGATTGGTTATCCTCGAACCCTTCGCAGGAATCACGAATATGAGAACGGTGACAGAGTGCAATCCTGCGCTTGCTTCCAGGACCGTCCTTGGACACAACTTTCCAGGACAGATCGATACATTAACCTGATTAGCGTGCTGTGAATTAGCTGCCCAATGGCTGACATGTACAGTACATCTGTGGGCAGCCTAACAGCTACACAGATCTCAGCTGGCCCTGCGAATGAAGACCTTAGCAGATGAAAACCGGTATAATCAAAGCACGTAAGAAGCTGTGTGACTCATTATGTGAAAGATCACTCTGGAACACACAGCTCGATGCAGGCTTCATAGACGGGCTATCTCAACACAACAGCATAAACATAAACAAGAGTACATTAATATGTTAAGTGATTTCAAATCAGTGCCAAACACTAGAATTTGCAATGACAGTATGACAGCAAGAATAAAACACCGTGCAGACCCCAGAATAAGCTTCAATAAAACCCAAATCCTCAGAAAAGACAAGGACAATCCTGCATTAAACATCCTTATTATATTTGAAGAAGGCTGACAGCGGTCAAAAACTGGAGTGACATAATAAAGAAAACCTCAAGACTAGTAGTTTTTCGTTTAGAATTAAAATGCATAGCAACGGTCACATCACATTTTTATAGCTGAAATGAGCGGTAAAGACCACAGTAGCATTTACAATGAACAAAATAGGTGTTGATTAGTAAATAAAGAAATAGCTAGACGCACCGTCATTTGTCAAGCTGACCACTCAACTGCCCGGTTCGGGAAGTTGGGCAATAACATATGAAACACGTGTTCGACTTGGAGAGGAAGAGTCACAGCGTGTGCTAAAAACAGACAGATCCCTCCTCATTTTAATTGAAACCAAATCCATTTACATACTTAATCCATTTTCAACAGTACAGCACATTCTCTCCCAATAATAGACTTTATAGTCATTTTTCCATCCTTTTTGCCTTAGCCAAATCCATTTGACTTTAAACAGAAGTCCATTTATTAACTCTTTTATTAGGCTTTTCATTATGTATGCTTGTAAAGATCTTAATAGAGATGTAAGGTAATGAAATTCAGCAAGTTCTTCAAATGTTCATAAATCTCCATAACTTCTCCTTTCAAAGAAAACCTGTTTTCATTGGTCCTGATGTTTTATTCATGGTCTGTGAAAACGTTCACACAGTTTAATTAAGCTAATATGATTTATCTTATGGCCTCACTGACAAGTTCCTTCCTAAAGAACTCTTGTTTGCAGGGAGCTAAAGTGAACAAGTGAGGTAATTAAACAATACTTGAGGAAATTAGTTAAGCACCTTTATTAATCAAAGACTGATTGAAAGTCTGATTAAAAATTATTTATATTTATACATATATAAATAAATATGAAATAAAAGAGTTAAATACTATATTCTAAAAATAATACTATAACACTATATTCTGACTGATGCTGCTCCAACAACATTGACCAGACGGAAAAACATTAATATTTAAGAAATCAATTTTGTAACATTAATATGACTACCAACTTTTTCTTACTATGATTTGTTGTTCAGGACTTTAGTTGTTAAACAGAAAAGTAATGTGCTGGACTGGGTGAAACCATACAGCCTGACCTAGGGACAAGCCACTGGTTCGGATTGCAGCTAAGCTGCTCTTAGCACGTCCCTGAGCTTGGTGCTTAACCTGAATTGCTTGCCTAAATACCATCTGCACAAGTGAGCAAATTGTAAGTTTAAGCAGTTGCTCTAAATAAGGGCTTCTGATTAAAATTGCAGTAATGAGACGATGATGTGTTATAAAGAGCATTTTCTTAATTGGAGTGCAGAAACATTGCTGGGTCTCCTCATGAAAGGCGGAGAAGCCTTTGGAAGTCCCACTTTAACATTAAATCCAGAGATTTCACACAAAATCACACAGTTGGCTGTAGCAGGTATGACCTCAGAGCTTTCGGGGGACTGCAGCAGAATTTAGACTTTTTTATTATATGAACAATATGTCTGTGCTTTTGAGGAACAGCAGCACATGCAGAGAGATCACAAAACACTGTTTATTAGCGGTGCTGTGGGCGCTAAGAAGAAAACACTGGAGCTTGGCTAATTTCCTTGTTTTTGTAGATCTAAATTAGCTACAATCTGTCTCTTAATGTGTCTCTCAATTCCACCCTCTGATTCTGAATCCCATTTAGGTTTCCTCTATTGTGGTTTGGTAACCCCGCCCTGTTAAAGGGGCCCCATTGCCCAGTCACCCAGTTAAAGGGGCCCCGTCACTCAGCCATCTTATTAAAGGATCTCCACTACCTTATTACAGTGACCCGGCCATCCCGTTAAAGGGGTCCCACTGCCCTCTTAAAGGTCCCATCACCCGGCCACCGTGTTAATGGGGCCTCGTGGCCCAGAGGCTTGAGCAACGAGCCCCTGCGTCCAGACTCCCCACCCATCGTGCCATTTCAAGCTGTATGCCATGACGTCGAAGCACTGCTGCTTTAATAAAGGCAGGAGAGATGGGTGCCGTGAGGCCCTTATTCACGCACAATGGCACCAGAATTCCGACACCCAGAAGCAGCTACGACACTTGAACAATACCCCTGTGGAGGAGAGAGGATGAAAGGGTTTGCTGTTATTGAAGGATTCCCGCGGAAAGCAGCGGCACGCGTGCAGAGATTTCTCGTTACAGTACAACTTCCTGCAAGGAAAAAGTCGCAATATCACAGTAAGCCTGCGGCCGCATTATCCCTCATTTCAGCTTCATACAATAAAACCCTACTGACAAGCTTATGGCCACAGCAAAGCAGTGACATCTCTTCTGACAAGCTAAAGTACTGCCATCTTCACACCCATACCAAAGTACCTGCACTGACAATCTAAGCGACTGACACCTGCACTGACAATCTAAGCGACTGACACCAACACTGACAATCTAAGCGACTGACACCTGCACTGACAATCTAAGCGAATGACACCTGCACTGACAATCTAAGTGACTGACACCTGCACTGACAATCTAAGCGACTGACACCTATACTACCAAAGTACCTCACTAATGCTAAACCACCTTTTTTGTGCCTCTGTGATTTAAGTGTCACTTAAGCTTTATTATTAAAATATATTTCATTAAGATCCAGGTGTTTCTTCTCTTTATTTCTTTGTTTTGCTTCGAGGCCTTAAGATAAACCCCTTGGAATCCATCCTATAATACTCTGCTGAATATAATCTCACTTCCCGCCTGCTACCGGCGACAGTGGGACAGGCACACAATGACAGAAGCGGCTTCATTGTTACATTCATGTTCTCTGGGAGACGTTCACACTCAAAGGGATCAAAAACATCACATGGATCTGAATTCCTCTGACTCCTGCACAATATTACAGTTTCATCAGTAAAGTGACAGAGATCACTGAGGCATAAATTCTGACGAGCAATTTTCAAATGCAGTTTGCCTGTCCTCTGCTCAAGCCCGGCTTGGTGACCAAGTGCCTTATTTCAGAATGTTTCTGCGTCTAACATTCCCTGGATTCATGCTCTTCAATAACATTAAAGAGCATAAAAATATTGCAAAAAATTCAAGATACCATATGACAATTCCAAAGAATTAACTTGTGAAGGATTTACCAAGTGGAGTCTTTTTGTTCTTAATTAGCACTAGCGTAGCAATTTACATAAGCTTGTTTGTGCATATTCATGATAAGATTTCAAATAACACATTTACACACATCCTTATATTCAACATTCCTTTGTAATCATTATGGTCACAATCAGTAAAACAAAAGAAAATCCGTATTTGGTAGAGATAATGGATTGTGACATGTAAACTTGCTGTCGATTGGTCAGGATTACATCTATGCAATCTGAATGTGTGACCAATAGCATTACTGTTAACATTTGTCCCTCCCGTGCGCTCCTTCACAGTTTGTCCCTAACCTTTACCGTAACGGGCTTCCACAATGACATTGTCCTAAAGCTATTTTGCAGGTACCTGCTGCGTCCTCTTCTTCTGTTCTTTTCTGCTGTTCTGTTGACTTCAGGCTGTCAGGAGCTGAACAATTCCACCAAGGAAAAATAAAAAGGACATGGTTGTGGGGGCGGGGGGGCAGGTCAGTCTACATTAGATCCCTAATGGCTTGAAGTGTTTGGATTGCTGTTGAGCAAATCAGGTCACGTGTTACAATAGATACCCCCCACTCATATATTACAATGGACTGAGGCTGTAAATGGGCTGAAAACACAAGATGAAAGATACATGTTTGTTTATGGCGTGGATACTGTCATTTATTCAGGAAAGCACATGGGAACCCAGCCCCGTCCATCCTGTGCACTCAGTATCACGCTGATCAAAACCATACCTTGCTTCCGATTTTGTTTCCTGCATTTCAAACACTGGAGTTTAGTGTTTAGCTTGAGAGAAAAAGCTGTCTTCCCCTCAGCATGGGCATTCAGAGGAACACAACGCTGGAGACGTGAGGCATGAAAATAACCATCCTCCTCCGGTGGCTGCGGCGTGGAAAAAATGCAAAAACAAGTAAAACTGAAAACAGAAAAAAATGGATCTTGGGCTTCAGAATGGCTATGCTTTCAAAGCAAGTCACTATGTGGTGATATTTAACAATTTTACAAAAGCATTGTTGTCTGATGTCAAACTGAGGAAAAAGAGAAGCTTTTGCTGTAGTTTCTAAGCACACCATAGCAAGATGTTATATACACATGATATGCCTGTGTAGAGCGGTTTGTTACGGTGCACATTCGCATGCATATGCACATTCCACGGCAATGCACTAAGTACCACGGAAAGTTTAACAGACAGAGCAGGAGATTCTTTCTGACCCAGAAACAAAAATCCTCTGTGACGCTGATCACGTCATTTCCTAATGGAATTTGATGTTCCAAAAATGATTAGTTGAGTAGTTGCTCCTAATCTACAGGCTGACCTTGAATTATGCTGATGCCAAGAACATCGACTAAGTCACCCGTTTCGCAGTTATGACATTTGGGGAATCACCATTGATCAACATGTGCAGACCAGGTCTCAATCCTTGACAGTTTTTTGGAACATGAGTGTCATGTTCAGATGAACACAAATGCAGAAGCAGTCCCAAGCTCGACAATTTTAATGCTTTGATACACCAGTTCGAGTCTCAGGACCGAAAAATATTCAACATTCTTTTTAATTAAACAAGTTATGGGGGAAGAGCAGGGAACCAGCCAAACTTCACTCTGAAATTAAATACTCTTTAGATGATTGGGACTGGCTGAGAGACTTGAAATGACTGGAGATGCTTTAACAGGAGACAGGTGCAGTTATTAAAGCAATTAATTTTGACACGAGGAATGAGCGTGATCATCAGTAGATCCCTCTAGAGATCCGTTTTCCTAGATGATCAGTTCTCGGTACAAATAGCTTTGCTCTCATACCGGCTTTGCATGAGGAAATAGCTGGTAAAACCAGACCTTTTCAGAACAGACGTCAGACGCCGATCAAAACATCATGGTGGATTTGATTCAAATCAAAGGAAGGTCCATTGCATGATTCATTTATTTTAAAATTGGTTTTCCAGTTGCAAGGGGACTTGGGGGTGGGCTGTTTAGGGTACTGGGCAGAGGAAACTTCTGGATGCGAAATCAGTCTATTGTGAGGTCTCACAGTCTCACACTATAAACTATTTAGAGTTAGCAGGTTACATGCTGCATGCTTTGGATTGTAGGAGAAACCCAGCACATGTGGAGAGCATGCAACTTCTGGGTGTTCATCAAAATGTGATTGAATATGTGCTTTTGAGATGAATTTAGCAGATAAAAATTGAAAGGGACTCTGGGTCAACAAAAGGCTATAACAGGAGTCAGGATCTGAGCGTGGGAGAGGGACGAGACGCGCTCATTTATCTGCAGGGTGTGATCGAAACAGACCATGGGGGAGGAGAAAATGAAAAAGTACGAAGGCTTATCCCAACCCTCAGTCACCTGATGGTGGTCTGGTCAGCCAACACAACCCTACCATCGTGTTACTTTATGTTTACCTTTTTTTTTCTCATTTGTTTATATCCTACCAACAGTAGCTAGCAAAAAAATCGGGGATTAATTGTTCGTAAAATGTAAAAATTATGAGGCAAGAAGGGTGATTACTCAACAGGCTCAGTCCTGGGGCACTTTACACGATGACGTGGAGCCAGCAATGCGCTGTCCCTCTCCGCTTCATAAACGCCGCTACGAGATTAGGCCAGCTAGCGCTAATGCTAAGCCGGACTGACAACTCCAACAGCTTAATGAGAAATTCCTCCTGAAACTGAGACTGATTATCAGCTACAAATTAGCCATAATATTAATAATCAGCTGCGGTGTCACATTGGTGCAGGGAGGGGAAAAAATGGTAAACAGCGAAATGCTCTCTCCCATGCTAATTAAACATTACCTGCAGCTTGTTGCCCAGTGTCTCGTTTTTGAAAATGCCACAAATAAATCTGGCAGGGATGGCATTCGTGTATCTATGAATATGAATTCACCATCAATCTATTTAAAAATATATTCTGGACTTATTATAACAAACCATATAGTGACTAAGATGTATCACATCATCATGGTTACAGGAATAATGCTCATACTCCGAGATGACTTAATGTATGCGCAACATAATTATTATTACAGATTTCTGCACCACCCGCATACATAAAAGATTCTGGGCTGCTGGGAAGGGGTCTTGTTAATATAAAGTGATAGACAGCACTGGCTGATCATATCTAACAAGGTATCAGTGACCTGCGGTCTTCTTTATAGGGTTATTTCAAGAATTTATAAGACTGCGCAGCGTCTGAGGGTACGGATGAGAATATGATTTATGATTTTATGGATATCTGCTTACCAGCGAACAGGTCATAAACATAATGCCACAAATCCCCCGATCATAAATCCTTCACCTGTTGAGGTTCCCTAACATACCCATACAGAGGCTGCTATGTGTCAGACGCTGAGACTAATTGCTTTTACTTTTCTGTTAACCGTGCCGGAATAAACAGACCCATCCCTGCACTGTTCATCGAAAGAATCAAAAGACTTTCATGTCCGCTTTTATGACTTGCAAACTTCATGGCTGTGTCCTTCAATGCTACTTCCCCTGCTGTCTGACAAGTTTTCCTTTAAACAGTGTATATCTTCATGATATACAGCCATGGAAAAAATAATAGACCACTCTATATTTTACAAATAATTTGCATTTCTGAATACTGGTTTAATCGGTCTACTTCTGGCAGAAGGCTTTGCTGAGCAGCAGGTTGCTTCCAGGTTCAAAATTTCTAAGTATACAAGAACAAGGTGAGGCAGGAGACACTGGGAATGACCAGAAACCAGCCAGGTAAAGGGCGGAAGCGACATTCAATGTTCAAATGACCATTAACTTATCTGACAGTTTCTCATGAATCGTAGGGTGACATCAAGTGACCTTCAAAAGAAATGGGAATCATCAAGAGCAGTTGTGAAGTGCACTGCTAGGACAATCTGTATCAGGCTCCTAGAAGTAGGACTTAAATTCCATAAAGCAAGGAAGAAGCCCTTCATTAATGAGAAGCAGAGAACAACCTACCTGCAGTTTCCAGAAAACAAAAATTATTCACAGATGCACACCCAAAAATTGAGAAATGAGTGAAACAAAAAGTGCGGTGGTCTCTTAATTTATTCCGTGGCTGTATACTTAACAGGAATGACCATCCATCCATCTTCCAGTCACTTGTCCAGGGGAATGTTTTGCAAACAGATTATAGACTGATTTCCAGAGGAATTACGGCCAGCTTGTACAGTATTAGCAAATAGGTGATAGATCCTGAGTCTCAGACTGCAAGGATAGAGTCAGTCCAACATATAAAAATAAACACTCTTTTTATAGATAAAAGCAAGGGATCTCCTCATGGCATATATGCATGCAGGGAGACTGAGGCATGTAGACAGGGCAAATGCAAAACGTACCAGAGCTATCCGGCACCCTGGGGGATTTCCATTACACGTGTTTCATTACGGACATACTAGCTCACATTGGCTCAGGGTGACTGAGGTGCCATCTTACATCAAGGAGCATCAGCTGTACTCCCCCGATCACTTAAAGCCAAAGTGCTATTTTGGGGTAGAAAGAAGATGGTACCGGGTGTGAATGGGAGAGGAAGGGGAGTCGGCGCAGCGTCCTGGGGATTGATGCGGTGTAGCTCCATGAGGAAGCCCCCAATTAACTCCTCCCGATGAAGACAAAGTCGCTGTCAGGAGATCCTGTCTGGATAAACAGAAAATGTGAAGGAACACTGGGATGTGGATAAGGGGGAATGATCGGCACAGCCCAGAGATGTTGTCATCCTGGACAATTAAAGGGATCACATCACAATTAAAGGGATCACACTACAGTTAAAACGATCACACCTCAGCTAAAGGAATCCCACCACAATAAAAGGGGATTCCACCACAACTAAAGGGATCACACCACATGGACCAGTTCCTCTTTAAAACTATCCAGATGTTAGCTGGCTGTCTGAGAGGAAATATGTACATTTTTGCAGATACTGCTGGGTGCGTGGAAATTTAGTCCCAGAGCAAAGGTGAGGACGTGAAACATTGCCGTGAAGCGGTTTGGGGGTGGTTCTTTGCTTAAAACAACCGTGTGATGAGGCCAGGTGCAACTGAGGTGTATTAACATTTGCTGTGTCTACAATCAAATGAAAATAACTTGCTAGATAAAACATCTCAGTGACTCATGAAACGGGATGTCAGGGAGGTGCAGTGTAAGGGGTTTGTTTCATGATGTTTTTCGGTAATAATGAAGTGAAACTGAATTTAAATCAATAACAGAGTAATTTTAGAGGGATAATAGTGATGCATCATAATGAAATCCAAAATGTCAGTTTTGATTGAATAAATATCAAGAGTAGCAACAGAAGGGGTTACAAAGTGCCTGTCACTGTATATCACTGCAGTGCATTTACATTACATTTACTTATCAGACATTTTATTGATACTGACATGCATTTTTTTTGAGAAGGCAGGGTCAGCTAGCCCCTGGAGCATTGTGGGTTAAGGGCCTTCTGCAATGGCCCGACGGTCTATTCACTCTGCTGGCCCTGAGACCTTCCGATTACGGGCACGACACCCTAACCAGCTGAGTCACACAGTGCCCCACAATGCAAGCATCTTTCCACTAGGTTGCAGGCTTCCGCTTTCTAATACTGCTGGTCTAGTCAGAGTTGTGGTTCCTTGGGGTCATCGGCAGTTTCCTCAGACACATGGTTTATTTGGAATGTGTGAGGAAACCAGCTCAGACCAATGAAACACGAGGCGCGCGTGCAGACTCCCAGCTTAGAGAGATCCCGGCTGGATTCGAGCCCACAGGCCCGGAGTGGACGTCATCGCTTTTAGATATACACACTCATTCTCAGGCAACCAGGCATTCAGTGCTGAACTCATTTACCTGCACATATGATATATATTTATGGCACAAATTAACAATGAAAAAATGAAACTGATATTCAAAGTTTGTGCATTAGTGTAACAGGACTTTATTACCTTTACGTGAGCTAAAAAAAAATTGCATGCATTACAGCTATAAAAAGATAAAATGGTAGGTATGAGTTACTTTTAGAAAGTAGACCGATGGCAATGAATGGAGATGGGGGTGAAAGCGGTGTCCTGTTTTCCTTTCCCAGTGCTCTGCATGTCGCACCAACTCTTCAGGAGTCGGAGGGTTAATCAGGAAATTAATTTATCTTCTTAGCAGGAGAAGTAATTAAGTCTAGGGGACAACGGCATCATATAATTGAGAATGAGTAATGAAGAAGCAGCGTGTGCAAGAAAAAAAAGTTTGGTAATTAAGACAGGATGTTGAGTGTAACAAGGAGGAATAATGTGTTTGTCACCCGTGGCACTATTATTTGGCGGTGATGTAAAGCCGGGCCCGAAGGAACCGCAGGCGGGACTCTGGAGAAGGTGCAAACCAGAGTCACTCCAGATTCTCTTATTAGGATCCGATTCATAATGTGGCCGCTCTGACTAATTCAGGCCACTCAAGATTAATTCCGCAGCACGGGCAGCATAATGTAGCAGAAACTTTCCTTTCCCAGTAAGGTTTTTCCTTCCCCCCCCTCTCTCTCCCCTCCAGGGAGATTCATTAAAAGGGTGTTAAGACATGCATGTTTCTAACAATTTGGGAGCCGGTAACCGGGTCAGGATGGTGGAGCGGGCTGAGGTTCAGCTCGTCAGATGTAACGCCATCCGCTCATCACCTCGCTTACCCGCTGACGACGTCAGGCAGTCTTTGTTGAATTTTGAAAATGCTCCTTTTTATGAAGGGGGGTCTATTCTGTACCCTGAAGTCGAAATAGCGAAGCTTTCTTCTCAAGGGGAGGACAAAGGACGTGTGAAAATCATTAATCTGACCTTGTACTTTTATAGTCTGAAAAACAGGAATGCCTCATTGCCCACGGCGGATGACACGGGGACTCAGGGTCGAGGTAAAAAAAGAAAAAGGACTCAAATCATGGGGAAGAAGGAGAGCTAACAATTAGGTCAAGTGTGTATGGAGAGCTGGCAGAAAAGTGAGTACTATAAAGAGACGAGTTTAACGGTGAGACGGCAGTAAAACCACATGCTGATACTCCAGTGGACCAGCATCGCTGCCCCCAAAATCAGCGGTCTGCCCTCGTGAAACTGCAGACGCGACCAGGGGCAGCAACACACATGCAGATCCGAGAGACCCAAAGGAGGGAACCAGTGATGCACAGCTAGGATAGTGGACAAGGCTTGGGATGATTGATTTGCTGATGTGTGACACTGAGACCTCGCAGAGACAAGCCTGCCCCAAGCGGTCTGCTGCGCGCAAGCTGTCAGCGATAAGCGTTTAAAACAACTGTTTATAATCTATCTGAATCATCTTTCATGATGTTTAACAGGGGCTGTACAGGGGCGGGACTACAGAGGCACTGGCCCCAGCTGAAAGCTGACTGGCTCCCAGAGTGTCCCCTTCCCTGCCACTAACAGATTCAAAATGTATCATTGGCTGATGATAAGTTTGTCCCCTCTGTATGAATTATGGCCCGTCTTATGCCCCCCCCCACCATAATTTAAAAAAATCCTAGAATCCCCCCCATTGTAAGCAAAGCTGACAGAAACCAGCAGAAGAAATGAATATATAGCACATTATTATCAGTAGAGTATTTTGAGTATATTATTGAGTATTTTTTGATATAGACACAGATACTGGTGCAACCCTCTCATCACCCAACTGCTGCTGCCCGCCCCCCCCCAATCCATATTGTACATCAGGCCACCGCGCGTTCCTGTCTGGGGGTGCTGGTTTGCACTGCTCCTGCCTCACTGGCATCATCAGTTTCCAGGGTGGCCCTGAGGGTACTCCGTGATGTGATATGTGTCCATGACAACAGAGCAACCGAGCATGCAGACTTAGAGGATTCCTAGAAGAAACTGTGCAGTTTTGGTCCCAGTTTGTAAGGAAAGGGGACTGGGTGGTGTGGTATGACTACAGGGAAGGGGTCACACATCTCAGAGCTGCAGATAGAGCCTCTCCAGGCGGTTGGAACCTCCCTCAGAGATCAGGAAGTCTACTGGACACTAACAAACAAATAAAACGAGTTGCTGTCCCTGTAATCTGAAAGTCGCTGGTTCAATGCCCCGATTTGGCACTCTAATTTCACTCCCATTAAATACTCTCTAAACCCACTACCTCAAAAAAAGCATCTGGCAAAGAAATGACCTGTACTGCATGAAGCCACATTCAGCATTTAGAGACATTACAACACTTAAAGATGAACAAGGGAGGTAAAGATAGACACACAAAAAATACACGAACGTGGTAATGCGGCATTCTGGGCCTGCGGCTGTTCGCTGTGGTGACAGCTCACCTGCTGAGTGAGAATGGGCCCCCGTGACAGACGAGGGTGACCTGGAGGCCTGTGGGAAGGAGCCCCAGTGCCGCCTCAGTGCCTCACTATTTAATGGTATCTCCTACCAAGCCGTGGCCTTGTTGGATTTATCGACTGAGTAAAAGAATCTACAGCAGACTGGGTTCTGCATCCACGCCGCCCACAGATAATGGGCCGCACTCTTTTATCCCATTCACAGCGGTGGGTGATAAATGGACTTAATACCAGGGCCGATGAGGATCATCCTGGTCAGGAAGTGGTGAGGAGCACAGTAGGGGAGGCTGGGTGATGATCAAGGAAACTGAGGAATGTTAGGAAACAAATGCATTTCCCAACTTAAATGTGTTGGGACTTGAACCCTG